>PVIU01000699.1:107735-278530 GCA_004026605.1 Ondatra zibethicus
CACACACACACACACACACACACACACACACACACACACACACACACACACACACACACACACACACACACACACACACACACACACACACCAGGATGGCAGGAAATCAACTGCCACAGGGTCTGGTTTTCAGCCCCTGCTGATTTAGTAAACTTGTCTGAGGTCAGAGCAGCTTCTGTTCCTTCCTCCATACGTCCTAGTTCTCTGCCTCAACCTCAGAGGCAGGGTGGAGTGAGGACCCAGGTGCTAGGGCCACGGAGAGCCAATGCCCCTAGCCCAGGAGAAGATGCCCTAGTATTTGGGCATGAATTACTTTGCATGAGGGGAATGTCTCATGTCACCTGTACTGGCCCTTGCAGGTCAGGGTCATACAGATGGGGACAGACTCTCCAGTGAAAGCAAACAGCTAAGGAAGAGACAGCCAGAAGGGCTACGGAGTCGGAGGGTAGAATCTTCAAGACTGAGGCAGAGTCACCCTTCATGGATGGGGAGGGCCCAGACTAGCTGGGCCATCTCTGCTTTGACCTCAAGTCCTGTGGTACCCACCGTACAGACCTTTACCCATCGCCTGCCTCATGAGGTTCAGGAGAAAGCTGACGTGCCCCTCTCCTCCCCTCTGCTTCTGCCGACTGGAATCTTTTGCACATGTTTTTAATAGGCACCCCTTAATCCAAGTGTCGCCTTCTGGGTTTTATTCTGTTTTCTTTTCCTTAAACAAAACACAGAGTCTGTGCCAGCTTGGAATGGGGCTCAGAATTGAAGCCAGCCAATGCGTTAGGCTGGCCAGGGGCCAGCGGAGAATTGAGTGCCCCATGCCAGTCTAGAAGCCTGGCTGGCACCACGCTAGTGGAGGTGGGGGCCCTGATGGCTAGTGTGGAAGTTTCGTGTCTTCAACACCTCTGCTCTGGGAAGAGATTAGCAGGGACTGGGCTGTATGGAGTCAAGGTCTCCTCTAATATCCCAGGTGTGTGGAAGCCTTGGTCTGGCAAAGCAAACCCATATTCCTTGGGGCGTCATCCATGGAGCCCCCACTCCTGCAGTCTTGCTGCCAGAGGGGCCTTTGAACAGCAGCTCTTTGGGTCCTCTGTAAACCACTTCTGCACTTATTGGGGGACTCTGGAACCTGGGGTGTGCTCACCCGGGGGGAATGGCATGGTGGCTGGAGCAGCTAAGCCCATGTTGGCTAGATCTTGAGGCACAGTTTGTCCAAACCTTGGTAGATCAGGAAGCAGAGCATGGAACCAGAACTCGAGGCTGTAACCCTCCAGGCCTGCATCCAGGAACCTACATCTGCCAGCTTGGCCCTGTGTCACAGAGATTTCATAACCTCCTTAAACAGCACCACCAGCTAGGGACCAAGTATTCAATTGTATGAGCCTATGGGGCACATTTTAGGCCCAAACCTTAACAACTCTGATCCCTTTTTGTTTGATCTTCTAGGAAGCTCAGAGTCAAGCTGAGCTATCAGTGGCTGCTATCACATACTTGTACCAGCCATGGCTCTTTTCTCTCCAGAGTCCTGACTTTTGCTAGAAAAGATTTGGTGGGGGTGGGGAGAGGGCTACCATTGCTGGGGAAAATAGTAACTATACTTTTTGCTTTGCACCTGCTGTAGCAAAAGTGCCTGAAGGAAAAAGCCAGGGTTGATAGGTGGGGAGGGAGGGAAGGAAACCAAAGGCACAGCCTTGCAGAAAATTAAAAGGGGGCTACCCTAGTGAGCCCTGTTTCTGAGCCAGAGAAGACAGGCATCCTTTGAGCTGTGCCCTGGTGCCATGACACAGCTGCTGTTGAGTCCCAATGGCGTGTGCATCTGAGTCCAGACTCCCTACTGGGCTACTTAGGGTGCCTGGAGGGAGGGGTCACAGAGGTGTTTTGGGGAGGGAGGGTATAGAGCTACCTGGAAGGGCCACCTTCCACCCTTCCCAAGGAAGCTTACCCTTCTCCAGAACACTGTTCCTCCAGGTATGACAGACACTCTGGGTGGTGTGCCAGGCTTTGTTTGGATTGGTGGTGTCAGTGTTCCTGGGAACCTTAACACCAACTCTCTTGTGCCTGGACTAAGCCCACGAAATCCTAGGCAGGACTTTGGAATTTTGGGGTGAGGACTTTGTTATACACATTACTAAGGAAGCCAGGGCTGACCTGGACCAGCCAAAGCTGCTGCCTCTTTAGGTTGAAACATGGCAGAAACACAGGGACTAAGATGGCCAGCTTTAGCTATCTTCTAGAACCAGCCTTGATACAGATGAGAAAACAGACCAGAGTGGAAGGTCCTGTCCCCAGGGACACACTTCAAGGTAGGTGAACCTGTACCTGGGCAGTAGTAGCTAACAGCACCAACAGGTCACCTGCCCATTTTAAACTTTGGCTAGCACTGGGCTTTTCTTTTCTTTTTTTTTTTTTAAACAAATTGTCCAAAGCAGCATAGCTCACATTCTAGTGGCTAAATTGTTTAGAATCTAGCTTATCTTATTGGAATGTGGAAGCGTGGAGCAAAGCCAGGACCGGACGTGGCTGATGTGGCTCCTCCAGCCTCAGGAGCCAGGGGCACAGGCCGCAGCTGCTCCTGTCTCATCGCTCCCTTCTCTGCACGGTAGCTTTGATCCTCTGCTTCCTTCCCCTTGGCCTCTTGCTCAACCGTGAGAAGAGAAGGAGGGGAGGAAGCTTTGCCCTTCTGCATCTGGAGGGTCAAGACAGGATCAGGGTGTTCCCAGGTTCATAGTCAAGGTTATTATCGCTGTTGGTACCATATACTGCTTGCTGCATGCCCACATCTTACTTGAGTTAGCTCAGGGAATCCACGGATAGCTCCAGTGGCATAGAGGATGCGACCATGGGCAGGGGCAGTATAGAGGCTGACACAGGGAGCATGAATGAATTATTCTGAGATCTGGTTCAACTTAAAGGGCAGTGGCTTTCGGTGGGGAGTGCTTCCAACCCCTGGAACACATCTGACAGTGTCTAGGAATGGTTTTTTTGGTCAGTACTTGGGAGGATGAGGTAAATATATGCTAATAGTATCCAGTGGCTTGAAGGCTGAGGATGCATTTGACCATCCCATAATATCTGGACCACCTTTCTCCCAAGCAGTCATCTGCCCTAGCTTAGGGTATGCTGACCCTGGAGCTGGCTTTGGCAGTGTGTACTATGTGAAGATGGGGGTTGTGTCCCTGCCTCACTCTTACAAGGACCATTTGCTTTGCACTGCAGGAGATCAGGGCCACTGTACCACCAGGGGCCACCCAGGCCCTCCCCTATGGGCAACAGAGCATCTGCTGTTCTCTTTGACTTGGGCACTTAGGAGATACTGAGCACAGGTCCCAGCAGCTCTCTACTTTAAGAAACTGCCTGGCAGGCAGCAGACAGAATTCTCAGGCCAGTGCTGAGCCATCCCTATTCCCTTCTTACTAGAGCTCCATGCACGGGAGGAGAGGGGACTCTAGGACCTCACAGTCAAGTGAGACAGTCACTTATGGATATTAGCCCGCACAAAGGCACACAAAATCACCAGGTGGCTGCACGAATACTTGAGAGTGTTCCAGAGTGGGAGTGTAGGTCTGAGATGGGTGGCCACGGTGAGCAGGGCTTGAGGCTCCTCCCCAGGGCCAGCAGGGCAGCTCCAGTGTGGAGGAGCATCTGAAGGTGGTGCCTCTGCATGAAGTCCTGTAGGAGGCTGTGGGCTTCTGAGGGAAGAGCTGATAGAAGCCAGCCTGCTGAGGGGACCCTGCCAAGGGGACGCTATAGAGGTGTGTGGGTTGGGGCAGGGCTGTTTTAACTCTACATGGGTTCCAGGACATGGAAGTGGAAAGCTGGGCTACGTGAGAGAAATGGCCCTCGCGTGGCCAGTCTGCCTTGAGCTCCTAATTGAGGCTGTACAACCACAAAAAACCTCAGAGCTGCTTTGCGTCCCATTGTCCCAACAGCTGGCAGCTAACATCAAGATGGGCCATGGTTTCTGTTGTGACACATGGCCAGGCCTGTTTCTGGTCTGCATGTTCATACTCGTGAGGCCACTGTGGCCATGTCATTACAGATGACAGATGAACAAATTGCTGCTCCTCAGGCCAAATTGCACCAAAACAAAAGCCCTCTGGGAGGCAGAGATTGACGTGGGCTTTGAGGATCTCAGAAGAGAGACTAGGAGGTGACTTTTATAGGTGGCACGGCCCCATACCACATCCAGAGTGTACTTAGGGCTGCTCATAATGCTGAGCTTGGTGCTGGCTGGTCCTGACCTGTTTCGTGTCTGGGCTAGCCTGTCTCCAAAGGCTGCTTCTGTTCACTGGAAGGCTAGACCCTATGGAGCAGGGTGTATGTGGGCCCAAAAGAAAAGGAATCAGTATCGCTTCCCTTAGAATCTGGCAGGGTCTCCCTCAGACCCTGAGGACCTTAGTCCCTGGTGTGGAAATGGAAATTGGGAGGAGGGGGCAACGGAGGAGAAAGTCTTTCAGAGCTTCCGCAGGTACCCACTGACCCGGCACACTGCACGTCTCTGCAGACCTACAGCCAGTAACCTACTGTGAGCCGGCCTTCTGGTGCTCCATCTCCTACTATGAGTTGAACCAGCGAGTTGGGGAGACATTCCACGCCTCACAGCCGTCCATGACAGTGGATGGCTTCACTGATCCCTCCAACTCCGAGCGTTTCTGCCTGGGCCTGCTGTCCAATGTCAACCGGAATGCAGCTGTGGAGCTCACGAGGCGGCACATTGGTAATGGGCCCCCTACACCCACTGCTGCCTCCTGGGGACACTGAGACCCGCCACCCCAGCACCAAGTGCTGTGGGACCCAGATGAGAGGAGGTGGGAGTGTGGAGTAGGGCAGTGTGTAGATATGTCACCTGATCATTACACACGACTTTGGTCTTCAAGTCCAGCTGTCTTCTTGCACTCTGGGCCTCTCCTAAGCATAAGGGGACATCCCCCACTGGGCAGAGCTCAATGTTTACATAACCGCTGGAGTGCTGAGCCAATTGAAAATTAATTTCTGTCCATCTGGATTGGATTTAGGTGATGAAGGGAAAGCAACCACGTGAAGGGAGGTCCCTTTGGCAAGGGGCCAGAGAGGGCTGATGCCTCAGTAGCACCCTGGCTTCACCAAGGCATGTCTGTGCCCGCTGTTGGGGGAGGGAATTGGAGCAGTGGGATGGCAGCAGTGTCCTCACCAGACACTGTGGCAGTCGCCACTACGGTAGGTGATTACCGGCTCTCCTCTAGATAGGAGCTCAGGCCTGGGACCGGGTACAGGCTCCTTCCCGTGCCACCTATTTCAACTGCTTTAGGAACCCGGAGCTGCTCATCACATTCTCCCACTTTGCTTTGGGCTGGGCTCTGGGCTCCTCTTATCTGGAGCAGCCCCCTCCCCAGCCAGCCTTGTTGCCTGTGGATTGGTCTCGCTGATCCAGTCTTTTGACTTCCCTAGGGAGAGGCGTGCGGCTCTACTACATTGGAGGGGAGGTCTTTGCAGAGTGCCTCAGTGACAGTGCTATTTTTGTTCAGTCACCCAACTGCAACCAGCGCTATGGCTGGCACCCTGCCACCGTCTGCAAGATCCCCCCAGGTAAGCCCCTGAAGTGCTGCCTTGGGCCATGACCCCTGGGGCATGCCTAGGAATGCTTTTTTGCCTTTCCTCCACATTGGTGTCTATAAATTATTGACACTCTGTATGTCTGTCCTCTTGTACCACTGAAGCTCACGAGAACAGAGGTGCCATCTAGCAAATCTCTAACCCAGGGCACCCTCCAACTCCCACGGGTGTGCCCTGGTCTTTCTGTCACTCATTCTTCCAAACAGAAGAGGATTGAGGGTCTGTGGCAGGAACTAGAGCAGGATAAAGAGTGAACTCACAGCTTTATAGACCCAGGCTACTCAAGATGAAGACGGGGAGTGTGGCACAGAGGGCGTTAAGTCCCAGGCGAGCAGCTGATAGGGAGAAATCAGGGACGGCACCCTGGAGGAGACATTAGGTGCCAAGAGTGGTGGGATAAAGTGTGAGGCATGTGGCAGGAAGGACACCGTGGGCAGGACACTGAATGAAGGCGCCGTGTAAGGCAGGAGATGTTTAAAAGCCTTTCTGGGCCTTGGGTGAAGGGAGAAAGTTCGGGGTTTATTCAGGGGAGTTGAGGGTTTGAGGATGTCTCCTGGACCCCAAGAATGTCCAGGCTTGGACTCCACCACGGCAGAAAACCAAAACACTCCTCATATATATAGCATGTGGCCTGTGTCGGGCCATTGCCTGGGACATGTGTAGTTAGCTCCTTTTCCTGTTTGTGCTTAGTAGGTGATGGTGGAATGGTGGGTTGTGGCCGGGTAAACCAAAGAACGCCGAGAATCTCAGCCAGGAATGGAGCTCAGCTTTGGCAGTGTCGGTGGTTTCCCTCACAAGGCACACTCACTCCTCTGAACGCACTCTTCCTCTCGCAACCCCTGTGGCTCAAAGAAAGGCCAGGGAGAGAATTCAGAGTGCGCCACACATCTAAGTCTCAGAGCTGGGAAGAAGCCACGGCAGGCCTGAGCCACGGAAGGCTGGCCGACTAGTTGGGTGTTCAGTCTGTTGGCTCGGCTGGGGTGCAGCCCTCAGAGTGGGTGTGGACTGTGCCTTGTTCTACCCACCTCCCCTGGAGCACGCAGGGGTGGCGGTGGAAGCTGGGTGGTATTCCCAGCCTGCTGCCTACCCTGTTCCACCTCCATCCCTGAAGGTGGAGGGGTCTCTGGTAGTGTTCTGTCAGCTTCAGGATCCAACCCCCACCGCCCCCACCAGACACACCGGATCACAAGGAGAGGCAGAGCAGAGTCACACAGCAGACAGGGTCTCTGCTGGTTTGCTGGTTCTCTGGTTCCTGGGCACGGACTTTGGCCTTTATTTTCGGGGTCATGCTCTCTTGGCACTTGGCAGTAGGATTTCAAACAAGGTTTATTTTCAGTATATTTGTGTCTGTCTCTAGCTGTATTGTGGAGAATTAGGAACATTGTTGTTGATGTCACATTGGCCCAAGCTTGAATGGAGAGGTCACCGTGTGACTCAGCTCTCTTCCTCCACCCCAGCATGAGGCAGGGCCATCGGAAGAGCCAGGAGGAGGGTGCTTCCAACTGGAGAGAGTATCCATCCCTGTGTCAATAGGCCCCATACCCACCTTGCTGCCCATGCCCTGCTGCTATACCAATGAAGGAGCACCTGTGCCCAGGTGGCTACTACACAAGGCATTGGCCACCAGGCTCAGGTTCCTTGCCTCTCTGAACCAGAGTCCGGCCTCAGCCTTTCCAGACGACCCGTGTCATCCAAGCCCACTTCCAGGCTTCCTTCTTAGCATTCGGCATCCCCAGAGCTGGAGGAGGTGGCACCTGTGGGCCAGCCTTTAGTGCCGCTTGCATGTGCATCTCCCTGCTAGGGGTGTGCAGATCAAGTGTAGGAATGGAGAAGGCCCATCCTTGCATGAACACAGAGCAGGTGGCCACCGAGTGGAGCCACCATTCGCCACTTGAGGCGAGTGAATCGAGTCACTTGGGAGGGCCCAGGATTGCTTTATCTGACCTCTGTGCTTGGCAGGCTGCAACCTGAAGATCTTCAACAACCAGGAATTTGCTGCCCTCCTGGCTCAGTCTGTCAACCAGGGCTTTGAGGCCGTCTACCAGTTGACTCGCATGTGCACCATCCGAATGAGCTTCGTCAAAGGCTGGGGAGCCGAGTACAGGTCAGTGACTGAGCTGCTTTTAGCAGGTGTTGGGGAGGAGCCAACTCCAGGCCATTGGCCTAGGTCCTCAGGGATCAGGGAGGCCAGGTATGGCGGCCAGGTACGGGGGCATAGCCTTCGCAAGCTCGGTCAGCATTTCCAGGCTCAGTGTGGGGACACTGGAATTGTTCTTATAGAGATGTGGGAACTAAAGCCTATGGAGAGAAAAGAACAAGCATTAAGTGGAAAAGACAAAGACATGTTCCATCCTGGCCTCTCCTGTGTTTTCAGTCTCTCTGGGGACAGACTCTCAGGGTGACTGTCTCCCTGACACTACCACTGGCTCCATCACTATTAAACTCAACAAAGGAGGAGATTTGAGTGTTTATTAAGAACGGCTTTTTTTTTTTTTAAACATTCCAGTTAGCACTTTAAACATGGCACCAGTAATAGCCAGATAGCCAGGCCTACCTGGTCTACTCACAAGGCCTTCAGACCGTCTAGACTTGGTTTAATGAGGATCTAGTCTCCTTTCCCCATACCGGACGGAGCATTCTCAGAGGCAGGGCCACATGCCCTTCTGTTCCATGCCTCCTCCCCAGCCCCCAAAGCAGACAGACACAGAGGTACCCACACATCAGCTGCAGCCAGCGCCTTGCGAGTTCCTAGCCCCTTCTCTTCATTTTTCCAGATGTTTGGAATCAGTTTTGTTTTGCAGTCATTCTGCACCCTAGCCAAACCCATTTCAATATTGGCTCCGGGCCACCATGCGTAATGAAATCCTGATGAGTATGACTTATGGAAAATCGGACTCTCAGCAGAGGATGGAGGTCAAATCCACCTTCTCTGTTTAGATCTCAGAGCTGCTGTTCTTCCGGGGATGCCTCATGGTGCCAGTGAGCAAAGCACTCTGGGCCCTTTAATCTGAAATCCAGGGAGGGTAACCAAGCAAGAACCCAAATGGTCAGACTGCGGAAGAACTTCGAGCCATGTTCTGATGACCCGGCCCAAAGGTCTGGCTGGAGAATTGCCTGAACCAACCTTTTAGTCCAGGATTTAGATCATTTAGGGAATGTGAGTGAAAGGTTAGAAAATTAATTCTTTAGTGCAAAATCCCCCAAGGCAAAGAACTGGGAGGCCCACGGTCTTTAGGCAGACACCCCAGGCAGAGTGTGAACCTCCCTAACTATTCAGGAAAAGTACTTGATGATTAAGGAGGGTGACTCTCAGGACAATGGCCCTGGATGTGCTGGCAGAAGCCCCTCTCTAGGGCACTGTATCACTATGCAGGGTACCATGCCAGCACACCCCGTCCTACACAGCTCACTGCGTCACTGCCACCTGGCAGCATGGCACAGCAGCCTAGTGGCGGGTGCGGCCCCTTCCCAGAACAGACATGCCCTCCTGCATTGTGGGCCAAACAGAGTAAGGTTTCAGGCCGGTCTTCTAAAGCAGCTGTAAGTGGGCCTGCATCCCAGTCCTCACCTCCAGCTGGCACCCGCACGTTGCCACAGCAGATAGCCTTTGCTCACTGGAGGCTTCTGGGAGATTGCCTGCAAGCTGCGTCACCAAGTAGTCTGAATTTAGACAAAGTGCTTTGGAGGAAAAGAAATGTGTGGTGTGCCTTGGTTTTTCCAGTAATTGTTCCCCGGCTAGCTCTGCTGGTAAGATTTTCCAAAATAAGCTGTAGATGGGATTATAACAGCACACTGGGGCCTGAGCATGTGGGCTCTGTCAGTGCTTTAAAAACACCCTCCATTGGACAGACAGGCCATGACAACTGTGGGGCTGGCCCAGATTTGGGGAGGGGCTGCAGGTACCTACCCAGGGGCAGAGCTGGGAGCCAGGGAGACCTTCATTCAGGCAGGCTGTACATGGGGGCCTGCCTCAGTCCTCTTTTTAACTCTGAGACCCCTCCCTCCAGCCCAACCTGACTTACTCAAAGCCCTCCTTGGCTGGAGGAGTGTGGCCTGGTTTGGCTGCATTATTTCTTGGCAGTTTCTAGCATGAAGAGATCTCTGGCTTGAGGTGGCAAAAAGCAGTGTCCTGGCTTACTTGTGTGTCCTTCTGGACATTTGAAAGTCTCCCATCTCTTCCCTCTTTCTGCAGAAGACAGACAGTGACCAGTACCCCCTGTTGGATCGAGCTGCACCTGAATGGGCCTTTGCAGTGGCTGGACAAGGTCCTTACCCAGATGGGCTCCCCCAGTATCCGCTGTTCCAGTGTGTCTTAGAGATACTGGGAGTGGAGGGAGTGGGCGGGGGAGGGTGGGCTTGGGGAAAATGACCTTGGAAGAGAACTCCATCCAACTTGTTCTTATCAAAGAAGACAACAAGTTTCTCTCAACTAAGGCACCAACCTGTTTCTGAAACCACAAAAAAAGGAAAAAAAAATCCCAGGGATGATTTTATGAACAGCTGTGTCTTCTGCATACATGTGCCGCAGTTTGAAGCCCAAATCATGGCTCCTGATCAGGTGGTGTGTCGCCATCTGACTCCTTGTTTAATGTCAGAGAGCCTGGATGTGACCGTCAAAGAGGGAAGTGCCTTTCTCAAGGGCTGGAGTGTACCTGTGGAAGAGCATCCTGGCTTTTGAAATCTGTGGATAAAAACTTCAATGGAGCATGTCCTGTGCCACCGCTTCCACACAGAGGGTGTACCTGGTGAACTGGATGCCTGCAGTGGCACTTGCCCCGCCCCCAGAATGCAGATGGGCATGCCAGTGGGTAAAGCTGGTGAGAGCCATTTCTTCACTGTCCCTTCTCCCTTGGAAGGACCTGCTGAAGCTCTGCTTGTATAGGATGTATAGTTGTTACTATCACAGTGCTCTCAGAGAGATACAGATGTTGTCCAAGTGTTCTCAGAAAGTGGAGAGGGCAGTGGTGGAGCACATGTCCAAGTGAGGTGGTACCACACTGAAATGTCTCTCTGAAAGCTGGCACTGTATTCTGATGCATATGGTGTGCTGGTACGGAGCCAGTTGCATTAATGAAGACACCTAGCATAGGCTCTTTGCAATGTCTTCTGTTTTATAAAAACAATGCTGGGTGTGTACATTGGCTGGAAGACCAGAGCAAACCCACCAACTGCTGCTTGCCCTGAGGTTTGGAAGCTGAGATTTACAGAAGCCAATTCACCAGAAGGTAAGACATCCCTAGGCAATCCGACAGAGGCAAATGAAAAGGGCTATTACAATTATTTTATACCTTGGGAAATTGCAGGCTTGGCGCAGAGAGGCCTGTCATCTTCACTCTGGGATGTAAGATTCCCCAGCTTTGGTAAAGGACTGTCACCGAAAACTGCTGCAGTGATATTGTGCAGTGAGCACCATTCCCAGTGGCAATGACAGAGAAAACAAGTATAAATTACTTCAACTGGAAAAAGAGTCCCTTTCCCTGCTTTTTTAGAACACAGCACACAGGATCACCACCTGCAATTGGTACTTTCTTCTTGGCTGCTGTTTCTGTTGTGAAATGACGACCCACATTTTTGCATGGATTTCCTGTGGAAGTCCTGTCTTGTTCCAGAAGGGAAGAAAGTGCACCCTCCAATGTGACCAATCTTCTGATGCTCTATGGACTCTGGGACACATTCTGGTGTCTCTCCTGCAGGCTCCTGTGGCCTCTGAAGCTCTGGGCAAGATGTTTCCAGTAGGCATGCTGTTCCCCAAGCCTCCTTCAGACACAAGAAGCCCGTGAGCATCTTCTCCGCAGGCTGCTGCTACAGAACCCAAAGGCAGTCCTGAATGCCTCCTATCCTGAGAGGGCACAGACAGTGGGTGTGAACACTGTGCCAGGCTTGAGACGGTCTGTGGACTGCTGCTTCAGACACAGGAAGTCCTTAGAACTGCCTGCATGTCGCCCAAGCTCTGAGTCAGGCCCAGCACAAGGATGTTCTGATGTGGCTTCTACTGAAGCCATAGGTGGTGGTTCGTGGGGACCTGCCTTGTCCACTTGCTGCCCAGTTCTCTAGCGGCTTCCTGTGGCCCATCGTCATCCCAGGTGCCTGGCTGGAAAAGAGCTCCATGCAGCACGAATGGAGTCATCCCACAGCCTGTTCTGCATCTGGAAAATGCATGAGCGCCTGCAGTGCTCAGCTGATGGCTACTCTGATTGCTGCTCCTGGGAGGCACAAAGTGAGAGTATCTTTTTTTTTTTCTCTTCTTGCCAAAGGTTACTTCCTTGGCCCCCTTGCTTTATTGGCCAGTCGCTAGAGAAGGATGTACAAGGAAATTCTAGGCAAGTACTCTCTGCATCCCGGAAAATAAAAGGCTTTGGAATCTAGAAAATGCCATTCCAGCGTGGAGAACACAGGTCCTTTGGGTATGAGTAATCTAAGTGTCCTCCCAAGTTAGTTTTCCATCTTGTCTCATATGAACAGCATTTCTACTTCTAAAGGACAGCTGGAAGTCAAGAGGAAAGCAGTGTCGCTGGCTGCTGTGGCCTTTGAAGTGTGGTTCCTTCAGGTGACCTGACTGCATGTGCTGTGCCAGCCTCGGGCTTCTGCTGACACTGACCCCATGGCTGGCGCTAGGCAGAGATCCTCCTCTTCAGCACCCCAGAGGGCTAACTTTGTATCCTTCTCCTCCAACTTCACTTAGTGCGTGTGCAGGTAGCCCAGCCGTGTGGATTACAGGCCTGTGCTGGCATGTCATCGCAGCTGGCCACCTGCTAGGAGGCCTGTAGAAGACCTGGCATTTGAGAAAAGCCTGGAGTGGACAGCAGGGACTCTCTTAGGAAGAACATAGGGAGGGCAAGGCTGCTGGCAGACTTCTCCACTGTCCTGAGAGTGTGCTGTATTATTTTTATTGTCAGTGATTCTTTGCCTACCCGTTAATGTATTGAAATGAGCTGCGGTGCTTCCGGGTGCTGTGGTCTTGCCCTTCTCCCACTTAATTCTCAGAGATGGGATATATTCCAGGGCCTGATGTCTTCACTCAGACCACAGAAAAGTTTTCTTTAAGTAGTGTGTGTGGTCACACATGTGCCTGAGTTGTCTGGGGCAGAGGCAAATACCTGACTTCATTCTTAGCCCCAAGCTGCCATTTCTGATTTTTTTCTTTTTTAAGTCTTTGAGAGGCTGGAAAGGTGCCTGCACCAGAAGGGACACAGCTACAGTTCTGCACTGTATTTCTGTGTGACTAAGTGGCGAGATGTATGTGCCTTCACATTAGCCGGAGCCTGGTCGGAGCTCACTTTTATTTCCTATGAGTGGCGTCAGTGTTCCAATCACTTGGCCTCTTTAAGTAAGTGTTCAGCAACTTCCCAAGTGGGCAGGAAGCCACACACCAGGACGTGGGTCAAGCATGAAGAGGTCCATTGCTGACAGGGGTACTGGACAGAGAGGAACATGTTGATGCATGGCTATCACCTTCGAAACAGCCCCTGCAGCTGGCTAGACAAAAGTGATGTTTAGCATTCTGCTGTTTGCATATTTATGTAACAATTCCTTAAAGCCATTCAGGTGGATAGGTATTTAATTTCTTAAAGACTGTTGTGAAGGTCTCTCCCCAAGGACAGCGACTTGGCAGAGCTGGAACATGGCCAGTCCTGAACACGGAGGCTGCAGTGGCTTTTTTGGCTCCAGATGCACAAACATCAGACCAGACTGGGTCAACAAGTGGTGGCATGTGCGAAGAGGCCGCTCTTGTCAAGCCCAGGCTTTTGAGAGCGTGTCCTCTGCACTGAGGCGCCTCCCTTCTGGGAGTGAAAACTGCACATAGAAATTGGAGCCATCTTTATCCCAGAAGCCTTTGCTGTTGACAGGGCAGGTGGGCTGGTATGGACTCTCATGTGGGAATGCCTGGAGGCTAAGGTCACTGTCACTATTCAGCCATCCAGGCCTTTAGTATCTTTGTAAAAAGCATGTATTTATAGTGTTTTAGATTTTTCTAACTTTTGTATCTTACAGCATTGTACCCCAATGTTAAAGAGCCGTGTTCCCTCTTCTTATAAGCGCCCTTCTAATAAACTTTTCACTGTAAAGCTCCTGGGGCAGGAGCGGAGTCTCATTCCTGCTGCTGTCTCTGGATAGAGAGACTTAAAAGGGAGCCCTAGTGAGGTCCTGGGGGCTTCAGAACTCAGCAAACGCAAATACTACAACACTGTGCCTGGCCCCACTCGCTTCCTCACCAAGGGACCACTCAGGACCAGCAGGGATCCCTGGGTCCCCTAATATGATACGAGTTCCACAGATACATACCCAGCTATTCCCCCTCTACACCAAGGCCTTTGGCAAGTGACTGCAGGCCACTACCCCAGCCTCCAGCCCTGCCACTGCAGGGACCTTCCCAAGCTGTCCTCTGCCAGTGTCGCTGTGTCCCCCATGCCACTATATCCTCACAGAGACACACAAGAATTACAAGACACTCAGAGGCAGAGGAAGGTGGATCTCTGTGAGTTTGAGGAGTCCCTTTCATCTGCCCTAAGGACCTCCTGAGTCCAGTACCTCCTGTTCAGGAAGGAGCCGCCTTAGGGGTAAGTCCTTGGCCCATTCTCCCACCATGCCCCACCCCCCCAGCTCCCTCCAGACTTGGTTAGAGACTGTTTTAGCTGGATGGGCCTGTACCCTGATCTGCTCCTTGGGCTAGAACTTAGTTACAGCAATTCGTGAGAAGTGACACATGGAGCTGCCTTCCCCATCCTTCAGCCCCTCAGCAGCTCCTTGTGTTTCTTTGCCCCATCCCTCACCTCCTTACCGAGGCTATAGTTGAGCGGTCCTGCCCTCTGAGCCTTCCTAGTTCTCCTTGGATCTGCCTTTTTCCTGAGCTTGCGTCTCCTTTGTTCTCGGGTGTTCCCAGACTCTGTGTGTGCTTTTGACGGTCTTCCATGAGTTCACCAAGCCTCAGGTTTCCAGCCACATAAATGCTAGTGTCTCTTGTATCAGCCCTGAGCTTCCAACTTGGGGACAGAGTCTACTGGTCCATCACTGTTCATACTTACAATTCAGAAGACAGAATTACAAAATGATCACTGCAGACCATCACCCTGTAAACTTATTGGCAAAAGTTACTGTTCTGGGCTCCCCACCTCCAGCTGCTCTCAAGTCCTCCCAGTCCCTGTTCAGCCCCTGCTCTCAGCGCCCTACGTGCCAGCCTCTCCTAGCAGCTGGACCCTGCCCCAGCACCCTGACTGTTTCAGTTCCCAGCCGGCTCTAACAATTCACACAGCTTATGTTAGTCGGAACTATCCTATAATGAGATGCCTGAGAGAATAATCTTAGTAATGACACTATTTTGGCTCAAGGTCTCAGACCTTTCAGCCCACAGTCATTTGTCCCTGCTGTTGTGGGCCTGTACTGGAAGGATGAAAGAGAGCGAGCAAGGGTATGGCTTCGATGACGATGGTCAGGCCTACCTCGAATATTCCTACAGTTCCCAACAGTGCCATGAGCCGAGGATAGCCTTTAACACATGGCTCTTTAAGGGCGGCATTTCAAACCCAAACCAACACTGCCCACAGCAAATTCTAAGGTCATTCTATGGAATATTGGCCTTCTTCTGTTCCTGTCCAGCTCTCCACTCCTTGTTTTATCTCCAGTGCAGCGGTGGTGGGGCTGACGCATCATCCTATCTCCATGCCTGCCTGTGCTGCTCCTCCTTCCCATACCGTCTACCTTTGACTTGCAGCTTCTCTGACCCACACGGGCCAGCCTGCTGTGCCTGTGCCTTGCAGCTTGATTCAGCTCTCTTCCAGGAAGCCTTTCAGGATCTCTGTCACCAGGTTCCTTCACAGTGTGTTATCTGTGCCTGTCATCCCTCGCAAGTGCTAAGTCCCCTGAGAGCAGCGCTATGCAGTATCCTTACATCCCTGGCTTCCTGTGGCCGGGTATGTGTACCCGGAGGGCTCTGGGTTTTGCCTCAGTGCTGTGCCTTCTGCATCTTTCCACTGTGCTACTTCAGTGCGAGTCTTTCGTGTAACTAAAGGAAAGCCCAAAATCCAGTTCTGGGTAACTCGCTATTACAGCTGTCCCACAACTCTAATTTGTCTCCCTTTAGTTCAGGGACACACATGTGACACAGGGACTACTATCCCGTATCTGTCCACAGCAACAACCCTTAGTCACGGTCTGAGTCCACTCAGCCAGATTCCCCCTCCGTGCAGCTGATTAGATATCTGTGCACAAGGTTGCTGCCAGGCCTTCTTGGAGTATGCCCCTGGTGGAGGCACTTTCTGCCTGCAGCCTGTGGCATCTCAGTCCTTCTGGAACAGGCGGATTCTTCTCTGCCACCAGCCTTTTTCTGATGGGACTGTCCTGGGACTTGCCAACATGCTTGATTGGGCTCTCATTTCTAGGCCTCTTTTCATGCCATGACTTACTGGAAGAATCTTTATGTTCTTACTTACCTATGTGCCCAAATTCTTTATTCCCTTTAGCTGGAGTCCAGCATTACTTACCTGATTCTCAAAGCATGCCCCAGGAGTGTCAGTATCACCTAAGATGCTAAAAATGAGGCTTTTCAGGTCCCACCACACACCAGCTTCACCAGGAACAGGGTGGAGCCTCTCAAGTGATTCTGAAGGGGCTCACATTTGGAAACGACTGGCAGGACAGGCTGCCTGCAAGCAGCCTCTTCCCATTCTGCTTGGCCTCTGTCATCTGTGACCTCGCCTCTGGGTTCCAGGAGAAAAGAAACTTCATTCTTAAGACTGAATCCTCCTCGTCCTTGCTCATTCTGGTTCTGGCACCAGCAGAGTCACAGCCCACGTTGGCTGGTTCCCGAGTCTTTGTTTCGGCCTCAGCAGGGCAGAAAGACAAATTTGAGGCCACCAAACTGTGCTAATGATGAATGCCTGGAGATTTCCATGGATGGGCCATTGATACAGTCCATATCCTTGAACTTCAGGTTAAATCAATGTCTCTTCCAACCAACACTTATTTTCATAAAACACAGCACCTGAGCATTAATGACCCCACATCTCTGTAGCGTGAAAGCCATCTGGCTGGTAACAGGAGTACAAAAGTCATGATGGCTGCCATTTTCACAAGCTCGGCAGGGAGGATTCTGGTTGGCAAGCTGAGCTTGAGCGTCTTCATGTGACCTCTGCTGCTCAGGTTCCTGGTGGCGAGGGAAGGGGTATGTGAGCCACCAACAGTGCACACGGGGGTGCTGCACTTGTCATCCCAGCTCTCAGGAGCCTGAGGCAAGGCGATTGATAGTGCAAGGCGAGTCTAAGCCACACGGCGAAACTCCATCTCAAAAATAACAACAAAAAGCCAAAAAAAAAAAAAAAAAACCCAAACCAAACAAAAGGGCTGGCAAGATGGCTCAGTAGGTTAAGGTGTTTGCTGTTAAGCCTGACAACCTGAGTCCACATCTCAAGAACCCAGATGGTGGAAGGAGAGAACAAACTCCTTCAAGCTGTCCTCACACACATATACAAAGTAGCACCCACATGAACACACATACAAAAGGTAATCCCACACAAAGGTTTTCCGACCACTACCATCACAAAACACAAGCAAGCTTGTGTTCTAAAGATACAGTAATAATTTTAAGGCCAGGTTTTGAATCTGTTCTTTTCTTAAAAAGGCTGGAGGGGAGGGGGTAGAACCATTCGGTCAGTAGAACACAGGAATGGGGCTCCCTAACACTCTAAAGAAAGGTGCACATGACTGCTGCTGGTTCTTTTCCTAACTGTTCATCCCACCATCAGAGGAACAATGCATCCAGAACCAAGCAAGATACTTCTCTTGACACTGGAACCTACTTCACTCCTAGTAAAAACACAGAGCAGATGTGAGGAACACAAGACTCAGAGTGTGTTCCAGAGGTGTGGGGTGGGTGGCTGCGCAAACACCAGCAGAGCTGCACAGAGACTGAGCAGCCCTCAGGCCCATCCCGGTTCAGCACACTGGAGAAGGCATTTGCATTTTCTCTCCCTTTGAACTCTGGTACTATTTGATAAAGATCTAACACTCAATTGTCCCTTGTAGATGGGTGTGTGACAAGCACATCTGGGTCGTCAGAACACTTGCTTACGCTCTCCTTCAAGCAGAGCACTAATGAAACAGACCCTGACATTCTAGATACGTTACATTTAGTTTGCAGTAGCCAACACCCACGCTCAAAATAGTCCTCAGAGCCCACATCTTACCCTTCCTCCATGATTCTCCTGCTTGCTACAGCATGCCACAGCAGGGCAAGAGGCATACCTCATGTTCTCTCAATGGTCATTGTTCAGAGACCATCCCAAGAGCACTGGTTCCCCTTCCAGAGGACCTGGGTTCTGTTCCTAGCACCCACATGGCAGCTCACAATCATCTGTAAGTGCAGTCCAGATGGTCCACAGCACCCTTCTGGCCTCCACAGGCACTGTGCACCTGTGGTATACAGAATACAGACATACATGCAGGTAAAAGGGCAGAGCATCTTTAACCACAAAATAAGAATAAATTTTAAAAAGACGATCCCAAGAAACATGACAAAACATGGCAAAGATGTTTTCCCCAGCTTTCCACAGTGGGAGGATGACACTGGGCACGTATCTTCCTCATGTATGAACGGTTCCCAAAAAGGCCTGATACTCTATGCTCCCTGTACCACATCCTACACTACTCAACCATCTAAGTGAGCCCAGCTTCCACAATCTTCAGTCTCTCTGGATCAGATGTGACCACGTTCTATAAATAGAGAGCAAGCCAGCTGGTTCTGTCAACCTTCTCATACTCTGCCATATTTTAAAATTACAAAAATAGCCATGCCTTCATCACTTTGAAATTATTACATAACATGATTGTCTCAGAGAAGAAAAATTTGACTCTTCTCTCTCTCTGGTTTCCAGAACTGATGGCTCATCAGACTCTGTGATCATTTCTAACAGGCAGACCGTACCTGCCAACAAAAATGTGGGCCTACTATGTACCCAGCACTGTTCTAGAAACACAGCAGTGTTTAAGACAAAGCCAGTCTCTTACCCCCCAGCGCACTCTGGAGATCTAAGTTACATGCACGGGGCATACTAGAAGATAGCACCTGTTAGCACAGCATCAGCTCAGCAGCTCTGAGCCGTCAGTAGCAACTCTGACCCTCAGCGTCCCCATAAAGTGCCAATATCCCTGACGATCAGCTGAGGTCTCGGAAGCAGGAGCAGACATCACACACAGGCAAAGCAGACTCTAAAACATAACTGACAAAACTGTTTAGACACTTTGTGTGCCTACTATAGAGGACACCAGGCTTAACAATACATAACAATACACATTAGAGACTTTATAAATAAATCATCTTTTAATTACCTGGCTTTGTTTAGTCAGCAAAATCAAATACAGCCTTTTCTAGTCTACTTTTTCTTAATCATGTAGCCTAACATATTTTCTAAAATCTTCCATGTTCTGCCTTCCTGGCAACTCAGAGTCAACTTCCCTAATTTTCCTTCTTAACCAAAGGCTAATGCACTCACTTCAAAGTTTCAGTCCTACTGAAGGAAGGGTGTAAACCCAAGCTCAAAGATTAAAGATCGGTGTGTGGGGTGGGCACAGGGACTCGGAGCAAGCCAGCAACCACTGTTTGCTGGACTGCTACCATCACTGAGATGCTATCTCCTCCCTGTGGTGGTTCTGGCCTGGCCAAGCATTTGTTTCAAGTCCTGTAAGTGGTACCCAGGGCAGGTGAGCTTTGTTTCTGCTTGTGACCTACCCATGTTTCCCACGCTAAGTCAGGACCAGCTCTCAGCCCATGATGGGCACCATCTATCACAGGCTGCACCTGCTCAGAAACTCCTTCCAGAAGAGTCTATGATGGAATAAGGGTCTTTATTTGCTGTACTTTGCTCTCTTCTTTAAAACTTCGCTTTGTGCTCCCCTGGCGCTGATGCACTCAAGCACAACAAAGGAGAAAGGGCTGGGCCCTGGAGGGGTGCAGAGGAGCCCACAGCCCCAGAGTGTTACTGTTGAATCAAGTAATCTCTGGCTTCCAGACAGAAAGAAGGGGCGCTTGTCTTGATTTCAGGGCGTCAAGTGTGATAGCACAGCTCTGAAATCTCAAATATCCGGGGACAGCACTTGGTCAGAGTGCACTGTCGCCCGCATGTCAGCACAGAATGCTCAGAACCAGCACCCTGCTGCTCCTTTGGCCTGCACAGGGCTGCACTAAGGGGCCTTGTCCTGCAGCTGGGGAGAGAGGTGTTTTACCCTCCCCAGAGGAGGAAACCTTTGCCTGTTTCTTATACACAGACATCTGACTTTTACTCCTTTGTGGCAGGAACTCAGACACTGAACTTCAAATGTCCATAAGGACTTGCTTAGAGACAAACCCATGAGCCACTTGTCCCCCTACCCACCGGGCGCACACTAGATCTATAGCTGCCTCCGTTTTTTCTCAACAACATCCACCTTAACTCAGAGCCTGGCTCTTAGTGGGGACCAGGGGAAGTACACAGGAAACAGCACAGACTCCCGACCTTCAGCCAGTGTAAATGCTGGCAATTCAGCAAAGAAGCAGGCCTCCTTATGGAGCCCAAGTTGGCCTCAGACCCCCAGGTGCTGGGATCACAGTGTGCTCTGACACCTGGCTCTCCTGTACAGACCTCTAAGACTGATTCTACCCTGGTTCTTAGAATGAAGAATATAGATCTGAAGATGCAGATCTGAAGATGTCTTGAGATGGTCATTGCACTCCTCATTCACTTATGATCCAGGAGCAAAGATGTCTCCCTATTTCCTTTCTAAAAGCCCAGTTAAAGGAACCCCAAAACAGTCAAGTGGCCAGCATGATAATGGCAATCCTGGCAGAACAGAACCGGGTTGAGGAGGGAAGCACTTTGAGTGCACAGTGCTGGCATCAGTGCCAGTCAAACCCAGCAGGAAGAATTTAGTGCTCTTCGTCTGAAGAAAGGCCTTCGATCTCGTCTCGGTCTCCTCCTATGGCCATCCAGAAGGCTTTGGCCACCTGTGGAGCGAAGCACAGGACAAGTTTCAGGCTAGCAGCTGACCTTCAGCCCACTTCATAGGCCACACCGGACCTGGCTGAGCTCTACAATCCTATACTTTGGCCCTCCAGCAGCACACATTAAAATCCCTAGGCAGCCTTTGACCCAGACTTCTGTGCTAGACCTGGGCTAAGCCTGCGATCAGGGCTACACATGAATGTGAAGGGTGGGGATAAACCCAGCTTCATTACTGACAGAAGCAAAAACATGAGCACGCAGTTGGCCTCAACGTCTGGAACGGAGCTGGGCAAATAAATGATGACACAGTTCATATACTGAGATGTCCCAAATCATGTCAGTTTCTTGCCAAAAACATGTGTTGCTTTGGTAATAACAAAACAAAACAGCCAAGTTTTCTGGCCTAATAGGAAGGCAAGCATCCCGAGTCTTGGGGAAGGTTCCATGTCACGTAACATATACTAAAGATATCTCAGTTTGACTGTAGCAACTGTGTTACTATTGTACAAATAAATATCCAGCTGGCTACAATACCCAGTGCGGCACTCACAGAGGCCCCATGGCACTGCTCCTGGCACAGTTAAGACCTTTTGTAGATGAGAAACACCTGCTGCGTCTTCTTACCTTTTCCGCGTGCAACTTTCTTTGCTCATGAGGAAGTGTCGCGGCCTTGTCTAGGGGGAAAATAGATCTTGAGAAATTTGTCTAATAGCACAGGAGAATCTGGAGTGCATGGGTGTGCTAACGCTTGAAGAGGGTAGATGGGACTCTAAGACATATGCTCATGATATAGTCATTACAGCCATTAGGAAGCTTGAGTCTCCCAAATTTTCCAGATGGGATGTGAGTGACTTGGTGGGAATTTGACAGATGCTGTGATAATGAGACTCACTGAAGAAAAGAGAGACACTTAAGAAGAAGGGAAAGTGAATCAAGACAGGAAATTTTTCCCCCAGGAATTTTTACCAATAAAATGGTCCAATCTCCTAAGCAGCTAAATTTCTCAAGCCCAGAACTCAGAATCCAATCTAGCCATTACAAAGTGAGATGCTACCACATAAACTAGAAAAGCATCGGCAGGAGAGGATTGAGACGCGCGAGACAATTACCTTTCATTTCCTTTAACTTTGAAAAGAGCCTCTCGAAGTTCTCCAGATCTCCTCCTCCAGTGGTAAGACTCGCTAATTCTTGAATATCCAGGTCTAACATGGGGTCTGAAATCAGAGTTGGCCACACGGTGCAGTCAGCATGCCCTTGTGAGCATGGGCAACAGCAGAGTGCTGGCACGTGGTGCCCGCTTCACAGGTTGTACAGTGGAGCCCGCAGGACTGCTGGGGGCTCCCTTTCCAGTCTCACAGCACTGTGAGGAGGTAGAGGGCACTGCTTCCGTTTAGAGATGTGGCTTGCTCTGAAAGGCACCCTCCCCTTCTGCACACTCAACAGGGACCTGTACATCATGTCCACACCCATTGTTACGATGGCTACACCTAAGCCTATCAGGACAACATCACTGTCTAGAACTTGTCAACGAAAACCAAAACAATTCACGTCTAAAAATGAACTCCCCTAAGTCCCAGGGACTGTTTGGAGTCATGTTTTCTTAATACAAATCTTTGCTATTTCTACCTCAGCACATTACTTAAAAAATAAAACATTTTAATTATGCATATATACATGTGTCTATGAGTGGAGTGTGAGTGCGGGTGCAGGTGCTGGCAGCGACCAGAAGAGGCCTTGGATCTCCTGAAGTTGGGAGTGGTTGTGAGCATCTCCAGACACGTTGGCAATCAAACCTGGGTCCTCTGTAAGAGCAGTACACTCTCTCCACTCCCTTACAGCACTTCTTTAACACAATGACAGTGGCTTCCCTGACTGCCCAGTGCCTAGGGCACCACCCGCAGGTTCTTTCCATGGTTGCCATAGCTGTGGCAGCAATTGTGTGCGTTCCTTGGTTTTCTAACACTTCCATCACTGCTGCAGTAAACACATGCAGTACTGAGAGCTTGCTTTCTACATTTCTGTTCCCTTCCCCTCCATCCCTGCTCTGTCCACCTGTTCCCTTCCCCTCCATCCCTGCTCTGTCCATCCGCCCCCTTCCCCTCCATCCCTGCTCTGTCCATCCGTCCCCTTCCCCTCCATCCCCGCTCTGTCCATCCGTCCCCTTCCCCTCCATCCCTGCTGTGTCCATCCGCCCCCTTCCCCTCCATCCCCGCTGTGTCCATCCGCCCCCTTCCCCTCCATCCCTGCTCTGTCCATCCGCCCCCTTCCCCTCCATCCCTGCTCTGTCTACCTGTTCCACTTCCCTTTGTCTCTCAACCACCATTTTTGGAGCACCAGGGATCAAACACAGAGCCTTACACATGCTTGGTAAGCACTCTTCCACTGAACTATTCTACTGAGCCACACCTTCATCAAAATGGAGTACTTTAACCTACCAGGATGTACTTCCACTTTCCAATAGCCCTGGAGGGCAGACTGCTTTCTCCTGCTTGACAGAGGCAGAAACTCAGACCTCTGAGGCGAAATCATCTACTCAAGGCTGTATCACTGCTGGAGATACAGCCTTGACTTGAACCCAATTACATGGTGGTCTAATGCCCACAACCTTGACTGTAACAAGTTCTATCTCTATACACCTGTTCATAAACTCTTTGACGGCAAGGATGGTGATTTATGATCCTTTTCATTTATCACACTGCCACCCAATTTGTCAAGTGCATCTGGGGTCAGAGTGTGTCTTAGTTCAGTGGTTGTTGGTGCACGAGGCCAAAGATGACATTTCTGATTTATCTGTGCACAGAGATGGTAACTGAGCTAGAGACAAGGACAGAGTCACTTTGTGCTTTAAAAATAGGTTAAAAAAAGGAATTTAGATGGCACACTGAAGAAAGCAGTATTTACAGTTTGGGGAAAGGAGAGCAGCCTTGCAAAGGCGTGCAGGAGGGAAACCAGGAGACACTGCTGGTGAGCGAGGGGAAGACACTGTGTCAGTGAGGCTCTGCCCACAGTCCTGAAGGCTGCTGCTCAGTAGAGGTGAGGAGGATGGGGAATATTAGACTTAGGGCACAGAGGCCACAGGTGGCCTTCGCAGACAGTCATCTGAATGTCAGAACGGGAATGAAAGCAAGAGGAGCTAACTGCGCGGCCAGTCACGGGCTCGTGTCTAGGGGGTGCACCGTTCATGTTCATTTTCCCCTCCACGTTTAAAGTCAGTTCTCCCTCAGTGCTTTCTGTCCTGGTCGGTGCCTGTCACCTCTGGGGAGCTCATGAAGGAACTTACCCACAATGCTGTCAACCTGTGCACCTGCTGAGCCACATGCACCACTACGATGGCCCGGGAGGGACTCTATCCTCTCAGCTGCTGGCAACCGGGCCTGCTGCTGAGGGGAAATACACAGAAGCAACAATTTAACAGTAAGCTATTTCAGTGAAAAATCCAAGAATTCACTCTTCCCATCCCCAGCTATAAGAGAACGCGAAGGAGGAGGAAACAAACAGGAACGAGGTCTGATTCAAACACAGGCTGCAAGGTCACTGTTCCAGCTGTTATCCCCTTAAGGAACAACTATGAAATGTTAGGGTTTTGCTACAGGCTACTAAAACATGTTTGGTTTGCATCATTTAAGATACATGTTATGGGCTGACTGATCCAGTGAACTCAGAATGGAGCTTCTGAGGACAGGCGTAAACGGTGTGTCAGTTCACTCAGGGTTGACTTGGGACCTTGGTAAACAAGTGCTGAAAGACATTTTTCTACATGAAGAAAGTAGTATTACGCTGCAAGGAAATCCTTGTAGATTTAAAAAGTGCTCTAGCAAAAACTCCCCCCCCCACCGCTATCCCTGAGGGAGAGCCTGCTGAGGGGGCTGGACGAGCCTCCCCTCAACAGGGACCAAACACAACAGCTGCTGAATTCTCTCTGCTGCCTCCTAAATAGAAACTAAACAACTGAAAACTGTAGAGATCCATAACAACAAAGACATTAAAGTCAAAGAGGAGAAGAGACCCCAAAAATTCTTTACCTCTGAGTGACAGCTCTCTGCTGATCCAATGCTGTGGTTTGCTCCAGCCAGCGAGTTGAGAAGGCTAAAGCCTTGGCTCCTGTCTGAGAGAAGACATTAAGAGCGCTGTTGCTTAGGCTTTAAATTGTGACGTGACAAACAAAGGTTCAGTCTGCAAAATTCCATCTCTCACCCTGCTGGTCTAGTCAGGCGGCAGTGGCGCATGATTTTATTCCCAGCACTTGGGAGGCAGAGGCAGGTGGATCTCTGTGAGTTCAAGGCCAGCCTGGTCTATAAAGCAAGGCTACAACGAGAAATTCTGTCTTGTAAAAACAATGAAAGAGAGAGAAAGAAAGAGGGAGAGAGAGTTTGGATCTGAAATGTACCCTGAAGGCTTGTGTGTTCAAGGAGGTGGCAGAACATACTTGGAGGAAGTAAGGTGATTGGCTCACGTCCCTGGAGGGGATACTGGGATGTGGGCCTCTTTTTTTTGCTTCCTGGCCACCATGAGGTAAATCTCTACCACACAAACATACCATGTTGTACTGTGGGGTGACAGGACCAAGGAGACAAGGCTGATCAAGTATGGACTGAAACCCTGGGTCAAAGTAAGTTGAGCCATGTAAGCTGATTATCTCAGGCATTTTATTATAATGGTGACAAAGTTAACTGGCACACATACTCTCTCGATCTGAATAATTGTTTTACATAACAAAATACTGGCCAAGGTGAAAAGCTAGTAGGCTATTACACACAAATGCCATTCCATGGCTCCATCTGTAAGTTACGACAGCAGTGTTTTAACAGATGCTGCTGATTAAAGTCATGAACATTTTATAAGTCAGCTTGATGGTTAGTGCAGTTGTCATCTTGCTACTGTGGAGCCACCTGCACCCAAGGTTCCCACGGTGTTTGTGTCACAGTGAAGACAGGTCTGGGCAGAGCATCTGGAACTGATCCAAGAATCACCTAGAACATATACTAAAACTAGCCCCAGACCCAAGGCCTCTGAGGCTCAACCACTCCTCTCAACTTCTAGCAAGTGTTCCAGCAAGCAGAATCAGGATCAGACAGGTACTGAGGTTTCTCCGGCTTGCAGGACTGAGGCCTAAAAACTTCCTGTAAGCGTTTCAAAGCCAGAGGGCAGGTTGGCCCCAATGGCAGGTAGCTCTCTCACTTTGAGCTGTGGGTATGCAGGACTTGTCAGTGACACATGAGCACTTACATGCTGGCTGGCTGGGATGAAAGGCAGATTCTCCACAGCAAACACAAGCGCCCTCCCTTCATTACTGGAAATAACTTGGACTTTGGGTAATTTTCAAATCTAATTCAGAAGTCTCTCAAATCCCAACTCTACAGCTTGGCATTCCCTAAACTTGGCAGGCTGCCACTCATGCAAGGACATAATATGAGCTCGGCGCATCTTCGACCAGTGCCTCTCTTCTTACAGTGGCTCCCCGCCAGGAGCCAGGCAGAGGACCTGCAACCGACAACACACTATAAACCTCTGGGCACTTTTGACTGTTTTTCTATGTCTATCCCTTTTTAAAAGTTTGACTGTTTTACCTTATGTGTATTTAGCCACAATTTTAAAACCTGCAAAATAATGATTAATGCTCTGATGTTAACAGATAAAACTGTGAGAAAAGAACACTGGGAAGAGGTGGAGCTTAGGGTCAAAACTCTAGCTTTCACTCATGGCTCCACCCACCCATGTGGCCTAGACAACCAACACCCCCCCCTCGGCCCCCGGCAGGGCCTTGGTCTACTGGTCACCAGAAACCGGTGACTGAGAGGGGTTGTCTGCACCCTCTCCTCGTGCGCCTTGGAAATTCACTGTGCTTAAGTACTTCTTACAGTAGTGTTTTATATATACATATATATATATATATATATATATATATATATATATATATATATATATAAAATCCTAGTATTTCAAAACCTTAAAAAGTTCAGAATGAACCAAGAATAAACTGGAGGGAGTTGTGCCAGTGCTTTCTGATAAACAACGGAGGATCAGTCAGCTCATCAGAGGGTTCACTGTGTCCCCTGCTTATATTTTAAGGAAATCAGAGACACATACATTTATACAATTGAGAAAGGAATAAAAGTTTGTTCATGCAAAGCAGAGTGCCTGCATGGAGTGTTGCTCCAAAGGCTTGGATACACTGACATTTCTGCTTTGGTGTTCTTCACACTTCTGCCCACGTGCACCCACTGCATGCTACACTCATGGAAAAAAATTACATAAATCTTCTCTTATTTGCTAGTAACCACCGGCCCCCCAGGTTTCTAGCATGGGAGTGCGACTCCTACTGAGACGGGCCTTTCCCTTCAGCTGCTCAGACTAGTTCCAGCATCTGTGGCTTCAGTGACAGCACAGAAACACTGAACTAGGAAGGAACCAATCAAGGTTCTTCATCTGATTCTTCTAGAACTTCAGGGATGTGGGAGGGGCAAGTTTTTATAAAAAAGAAATTAGTCAGGAAGCATAAGAAGGAACTCTCCCCTCTTCCCACTCCTACCCCTGCCCATCAAGGAACCAGGAACACCAGATGCTTACAACTGTGGGACTAAACCCTCTCCATACTGTTTTTCCCAAAACAAGTTAAGCAGTCCTAATTTAGAAATCCAAAATGCTCCAAACTCCAAAACCTCCTGAGCACCACCACAATGCCTCAGTGGAAACCTCTACACAGCCAGAACACAGGCGCATTATCAACACTGCTCCAAACTACCTCCAGACCATATGCATAAGATATAAGAAGACAGGAACAAACAGCACGAATCTCCTATACACATATGTGCAAGTATTTCCAAATGCAGAAAGTCACAAAACCTGCAAAACTGAGTCCTAAGCATTTCAGTTACGGACACTCAGCACACATATACAAAAGGTTTAATTTATAAGTTAGACACAGTTAAGACAATTACTACAATACAACAAGTATTTCAAGCAGAATACTAAAATAATAAAAATTCTCTGAAGAGCTGGAGAGATGGCTCAGGAGTTAAGAGTACTGGCTGCTCTTGTGAAAGACTGCAGGTTGGTTCCCAGCAATCACATAGTGACTCGCAACCCTTTGTGAAGTCCAGGTTCAGGGATCTGGCATCCTCTTCTGACCTCTGTGGGCACTGCATGCATGTGGTATATATACATATACTAAGTCCTAAACACATACACATAAAAAAATTAATCAAATACACCTTTAAAAAGAGTTCTGCAGGAAAAGTAGCTCTCTTCCCAAATATCTCCATGTACTGAACTCACTTCTCTAGTGACAGTGTGAGAAGATCCTCTAGGAATTTCTGGATGGCTTCCCTGCAGCTCATGCCAGTTGCCTAGACAACCAGTATCACTAGCACTACCTCTAAAGCCGTTATTAACAAAGTAAAGATCGTGTGAACATAGGCACTGGAGAACCTAAGCAGTAACCTGGCAGGGTGGCCATACAGTAACTGCTGGGCAGTGGCAATGTGAGGGACGGGCTGCTCCAGAGGACAGCCACCTCCTCCAGCAGAGGAGAAGGACGGTACACATGCCACCTTGTCACTCAGAAAAGACGCAAGTGGAAAAGAAGAGCTACTCACTTCTAAAACCTCTGGGGTAGTTTGCTGCAAGTAGCCATGGGTAATGAGGGACCACTGTGTACTAAATTCATCCCCAAACATCTGACTCCATTCCTTTACAGATGGAAGATGACCATGCCATGAAAGTACAAACAAACAATTTGTTATTAGCGTAGACTCTTCAAATGTTAAGAATCTCCTCGGTCACACCCCAAATCCACGCGTCCTGTTACACATTTTCTGTGTTCACTTTTCAGTTTTTATTTCTTGAAAGCAGCAATTATTTGGCATCAGCTCAGCAGGTTCAAGCATTCTCTGCATTTAAGGTGTTTTCGCTGTTCTTACATTCTGTTTCTCTCTGTACAAAATACCTTCCTTTTCGTGTGAGCCTGGTCTTCTCTCCTCACACGGTAAATGATAATAACTAGGGTCAGGCTCATTATAATCACAGCAAGGCCTTCTAAAAGTTCATAGAGAAGTTGCAACCATTTAATAATCTTAAGCCATGACAGACCATCTGAGTTATACAACCTTTAAGAAAGTCACAAATGATGTCACCAGTACCAGGAAAAAGACCCTATGTTATTATAGAATATCCCAAGTCTTTCTGGTCAGATACAAAAAAAAAAAAAAAAAAAAAAATGGGAGAGATGGTTCAGTGGTTAAGAGCACTGGCTGCTGGCCCAGAGGACTGGGATTTAATCCTCAGCACCTAATGGTAATTCACAGTCATCTGTAAGTCTAGTCCCAAAGGATCTTATGCCATCTTCTGGCCTCTGTGGGCTCTGTACCCACATGGCACATAGACATGCATGTAGGCAAAACAACCATGCACATTAAAACAAACAAACAAATAGAAAAACACCACAAAACCAAACCCTTATTTATTCTCTCTAACTCACCCACTGCTTGAAGTCCGGAATATGCTATTAAAGCAATGCTCACTTAGGTTCACTCAGACTCAGCACTCCACGTGGCTCCACTTGTGTTAGACTCAGGGAGATGCTCCTCTGCTCGGCTGGTGACACGGAGGAGCTGCTCCTAAGCCAAGTACCATGCCTACGGGAAAGTGAGATGACACTTTTCTTGCCCTCCTCTCCATGAACAGTATGTTCACTGTAGAGAACTATATATCAAGGAGACGACAGCAGCAGACACTAGTGAGTGCTGTGCTGAATGTCCTCCCACTCCTGCACACAGTGTGGAGTGAGCACTGCCTTTCCCAAAGTCATGACGGGGAGCTCAACATTCATCACAGCAAAGGCCCTACTGAGTCCTGTCTCTGAAGCCTGGAGCTCACACCTGACAATCTTCAAAGGGGAGCTGGCAATCAAGAGCAGCCATCCAGACCCAAATATGGCAAACAGCAAGGAAGACCATGAAGAAGAGATGGCTTTCTTATATGGCTTGTGACCAGTTTTGGAAACAGCTGCAGTGGACAAGCAAAGTAGTCAAGAACAGTGCCTTCAAGGAGACCCGTGGAGGCGAGTTCCTACCTTTGCTTTGTGTGGACACTCCTGAAGGCCACACCGGGACGGCTCACCATCTCCTCCGCTCCTCCTTTTACAACACAATCCTTCCGCCCATTATGCTTCCTACATATATGGGGTGGTCAGTTATGTTACTCATTGTTTTCTTTTTTGACCACGATGTTCATAGGTAGGGGACACTCTGAGTGCTCAGGTCATATCTTGTGTTCCTCAAGGTTAAGTTTAAAAATTAGAGCCTAGTTCAGCTTCATGAGATTTAATGAAATCCATTTCAGTGGATGTTGCCCCTGACTGGACACTGGCAGAAACACAAAGCTGGTTTCCCAAGGTTACACAGATATAGGCAGATTGACTAGAACCCTCTTCATTGGCCATTCTTCTTCTCACTAATTTGATGCTTCATTTTTCTGTGATATTAGGTTCAAATTTTTAAATTAATATCATTTTTTCACTTCTTAAAGATGTATATAGAGTTGGATGTGGTGATGCATGTCTGTAATTTCAGCACTTGGGAAGCTGAGGCAAGAGCATCAAGTTCAAGGCTATCCTGAGCAACGCAGCTGTTGCTAATATTAGAAGTAATAATAATGATGATAGATAATCTTTTAAAAAATTAAAGGCATAAACTATCCACTTTCTCAAGTGAACAGCTTCAGGCAGAAGTGAGAACTGGGGCCTTGTGATGTGGGCACTCATTTCTTTTTATTGTTCTATTCATCAATTACAAAGGTCAGCCTGACCTGGAATCTGGAACTTCTGCCATGGAATCATTTACCCAGGACACGAGGGGGCAACAGATGATCATTTAGGTGATACTTTAATAGATGACCAATTCATCTTATTTATAATGGTAAAAGGGAGAACTGCTGTATGGAAGAGTTACCCACTACTCGAAGCCCAGCTGCAATCTGCCCACTGGGGGCGGAGTCACAACTCTCAAGCATTTGTTTCATTTAACGGTCCTTCTCTGGTTCCCGTCCCCCTCTTCACCTATCATGGTGCTACCTGATATACCCAGAAGTCATCAGTGTAGACAAAAACCCTCCTTAGAACTTGCCAGTGCCCATCTTATTAAACCAGGGACAGGAACACTGTGTAACATAAAATTGATACCTATCAAAGGCGCTGTGTATACTACTACTCTCCTCCAGGAGTGTTAGTCTCAATAAAATCAACCAAGAGCACAATGTACCAGACTTCTACCCAACTCTTTTTGGTACCACCCAAGTTCAAGGCACTGCCTCAAGCAGAGAGCTTTGCTACATGGCAGTGTACCAGTGAACCAAACTGAAAGACACTCATTAGGAAACTCAAAGGAGAGGGAGTGGGGACTGAAAACATCTGTCATATTTGTCATGAGGCAGTGACCCAGAGATTTTCTACTTTCGTGACAGTGAAAATAAAGGGGCATTACCAAGCTATAAATGTCAAACCCAACTGGCTGGTTTTCAAGCCGTAGAGCAGGCTCTGGCAGGAGCGTGGGGGACACAGCAAGGAACTGAGATTTGTATCTACATCCTTTCCTTGAGTGGCAGCCTAAGCTCAGACTGAGGAAGTGTAAGGCGTGACAGCAAATGAAAGGGTAAGCAAGCTGATGAAGCTCGATTAGCCCCAGAGGTGCCTTCAATGTGAGTGTGGGTCTCGCCCACTTCATTTCTTGGACCATTTGTGGTTAGGTCTTTAATGCTGAATGGAAACTATGGCTTCCCTGGAAGTCTGGGGATTTCCCCTCGGGCAGACCTAGTGCTCAGTGCTGCCAGCCATCTTCACGGTAGCTCCCTGCCACCAGCAGTGTTTTAGGCACTGTTTTCTCCCAAGTGCAATTTAATGCAACAGATACGCTGCCTCTGGTTAAGAGCTACATAGAGTTAGTTGTATCTTACACATGAAAGAGTAGGAATTTATTTTTGTCTCCCAAGCATCAAAGCTTATCCTTTTGGGAACAGTAGTGAGTTCACTGGGAATGTTATATTTGATGAAACAGGACACTGACAGAGCCAACAACAGAAACCGCATTGAAGTTAGTATGTAAGTCATGTCTACCAGGAAGATCTGCACATCTTTCTAGTACAGTCATATACTGCATGACATCTGGATCAACTGCAGCTTGCAATACATGGAGGAAGTATGTCACTGGGGTAGACTTTGAGGTTTCAAAAGCCCATGCCAGGCCCAGTGTCCTTCTTTTTGCCTGAGAAGCAGGATGTAATCTCAGGTACTTCTCCAGCACCACACATGCATGTTGTCATGCTTCTGCTATGCTGATAATGGACCAAACCTCTGAAACTGTAAGTAAGACCCCTATTAAATGCTTTCTTTCCTAAGAGTTGCCTTGGTCATGGCGTCTGTTCCCAGCAATAGAACAGTGATTGAGAGGGGAGAAGAAGCCCGCTGCCTATTAACGTCTTAGTCATGTGTTACAACAAAGTCATGGCGACCCCTGGTGTAAACAGGTCCACTACACTACCCCTCAGTGAAAGAACATCATACACAATTATGCACAGCATATACTCCTTGAAATGATACTGGTTGTTTGGTTTGATTTTAAGAAAAGCCACTCCGCCGATGCAAAGAACTCCAATCAAACCAGATTAGACCAAATTAAAATGCCCATGTTTAATAAATATGGCACTCTCAGGTGGACCGAGAAAGCATGGCAGGGAGAGGAGCCCACGCAAACCCAAAACCACATGTTCCTTTTTCAGGCGCAAGCGTAAATATCCTGTGGGAGTGGTCCTGACCCTCCTTGGGGAGGGGTCAGCACTTGGCAGGCTGGGAGTTGGAGTCCAAGCAGTTGGCAGACTGGGAATTGGAGTCCAACTCAATATTACATTCTAGACTCTGGAGGGGTGTTAGAGGGCTAGGGTCTCACTTTTAACCAAACACTGATTTATACACTTATACTCTGGTTTTTACTGCTGTTATTCCTACTTAAAAAAGAGAAGTTTATTGCAAAACTATGAGTAACAGCTTTCTATACCTTCTTACTGAGTCTTAAGACTACACTTAAAGCCACATCCCATGACTGACCTATTCCATCTGGGTTTGTGTGAGCACATCCCACAAGGATCATGCAATGATGATGTCATCTGATGGTGTCTTTCTCAGGACATACCTCCCTGCTAAGCAAAGGAGGATGACAATGATTTGCCTGCAACTATATAAATTAATGTTTGCTTTTAAACATGCCATTAAGCTTTAAAAGACACTAACTGAATACCTACGGTGTATACAGAGTCATAATTCAAACTGAAAAGTATGCTAATCCACCTTGACTGCAAATAATATAATGAAAATATGCTGTCTCCCACTCAAAGTAATTCATCACCATTTGCTGTATTAGCTAGCTGGAAGCTTTGCTGTACTTTCTTTGGACTAAGTTCAAGGACAATGGGTTAGGACTAACATCATGGTATACAGATTATAAAGGACTTAAAAGCAATAAGCAAAAGAAACCCCAAACCTCAAACATAATCATTACCTCCAGTCAGTCTCATTAAAATCTTACAACAGAGCACCTACGCTGAGACAACTTGTGGCAAACAACTCACCTGGCTCTGCCAATGGTTTCCATGCAGCCAAAGTCACTTATTTAATCTTTCTGTGCTCAGCTCTCTAATGGACTAATAATCAACCAACTGAACTACCACAGCATGATAGAAACAGCATTCCTGCTCAGGAGAACCTGTGGTCCTGTCCTATCTTAGCTAATTCACTGTATGAGTATGGACAAGTCACCTCTCCTGCCCAAAGCCTCTTTCCTGTAAAAGGAAGAAGCCATACCAAATGCATACACGGAGACTTCAATGCCCTGCTCTGGCTAATTCACACACACAATTGTGTCAAAGAAAGCAATTTCCCTTACATTCTATAAAACACAAGGACAAGTACTAAAGAGATGGCTCAATGGGATAAAGTCCTTGCCACAAAAGTGTGAGGACCGGAGTTCGATACCCAAGACCCACATAAAAGTCAGGTAGGCATGGTGACCCATTGGTAAATTCAGCATGTAGGAGGCAGTGATGGGGATACCCTGAGAGCTGGCTAATCAAAGCAGCCAAAATAGTGTGCTCCAGATTCAGTGAGAGACCCTGCCTCAAAATCTAAAGTAGAAAGTGAGATACAAATAAGATACTGATGCCTCCACAAGCTTACACAAGTACATAAGGCCCCATCTGTGAACACATACACGTGCACCAAAAGAACCCAACAACAAAACTACGAGGGCATTACAATTCTTTAACAAACCCACAACCATGCAAGTTCTTGGTTTCTTCCTAAGCATTTTTCTCTTAACCTTGTGCTTAACCTCTATATTAGCTTTTAATAAACGACATGCTTACTCACACGTGCACAGATACACAGGAAATTTAATGAATCAACCCAGTCACAGATGTGTCTTTTTTCTGTGTTTGTATGAGTGGTGTAGGAGTTCCTTCTGTTTGTGTGTTGCTTTCATTGGTCAATGAATAAAGAAACTGCCTTGGCCTAGTTGATAGGGCGGAACTTAGGTAGGCGGAGAGAACAGAACTGAATGCGGCGAGGATGAAAGCAGAGTTAGGAGAAGCCATGGATCTGCTGCCTCAGAGGGACACCAGTTAGAATCTTGCTGGTAAGCCATAGCCATGTGGTGATACACAGATTAATAGAAATGGGCTAAATCAAGATGTAAGAGTTAGCCAATAAGAAGTTAGAGCTAATGGGCCAGGCAGTGTTTAAATTAATACAGTTTCTGTGTGGTTATTTAGGGTGTAAGCTAGCTGGGTGGCTGGGACAAACAAGCGGCCTCACCCTTGCAACATATGAGAATGTATAATGCAAAAGAAATTACATGCCATCTCTTGTTTGGTTTTGTGTGTTAGACAACCCCCATTCTTCCCATCTCCTTAATTATTCAGTCACCCTGTTCTGAGGCAGCATTTCATTATACAGTCAGGCTGGCCTCACACTCAGGGACCTCCTGCCTGAGTCTCTTCAGTGCTGGGCTTACAGGCACGGGTCTGCACACCCAGCACCTTACTTCCATGAAAACTTTCTTCACCTCATAGGAAGATGAGGAAGGAGAGTGGTTAAAATGAAAGCTGGTACTGGGTAAAGGCATGGGAACACACATCATTAACAGATGAAAATGTTTTTACCACTGTTTTTAGAATTATAACACAGAGTAAAAGATAGAGCCTTTGCCAGACCAGCATAAAAAGATGCTCTACCCTCTAAGGCCTTTGATTTTGTTATGCAATTGGTTGCTTATAGAATGGTGTCACACAGCTCTGGGCTGTTAAAAGTATTCCACCACAAAAGGGCAAGTGATCATCTGGCAAGGACGCCATTGTGCTCTTCCTGCACTATTTGACAGACAAGTTCAGAGGCTCCTGGGAGTTTTCTGCCCAGTGCAGTCGAGAGAGGCACATCTGACCCCTTACTCAATAACAGAGCTTAAGTTAAGCGGTTCTCAAAAACCCCTTCAGAGGTGAGTGCAGCGCCTGATACAGATTCTTCTGCCTCTGCTGGGCCTCCACTAAGAATCACTCACCTGAGGTATGCCAAAAACCGCCTGTCTCTCACCTGAAAGAGGTGGTATCTTTTCCTGCTTTCTCCTGACCTTCACCATCACACAGCAGCCTCTTTCAGTCCCCAACTATAAAGTTATTTTCGCTGTTACTTCATAACTGTAATTTTGTTACTGTTATGAATCATAATGTAAATATTTTGGGAAAGAGAGGTTTGCCAAAGGGGCCATAAACTCCAGGTTGAGAACCACTGAGTTGGGTCATACCATTTCTTTATTCCAAGCCTTGGAGTAGCCCCTGGTTTTACCTGAGTAGATGCCAGTTACCTAGATGGCCTGCAGAGCCTCAGTCCCCAGGACCTCCATCTCTTCTCGCATCATCTCCTCTGTGCACAGGGAACACCTGGCTGTTCTTCACATGCACCAGGCGTGGTCTCGCCCTACATGCCCTGTCTCGCCCTACATGCCCTGTCAGGCTGCTCTCCCTCAGACTCAAGTCTATACCCACCAAGGAACCGAACCTGACCGTCCTATGTACACTGCGGACCCGACCTGACCATCCTATGTACACTGCGGACCCGACCTGACCATCCTATGTACACTGCGGACCCGACCTGACCATCCTATGTATACTGCGGACCCGACCTGACCGTCCTATGTACACTGCGGACCCGACCTGACCATCCTATGTACACTGCGGACCCGACCTGACCGTCCTATGTACACTGTGGACCCGACCTGACCATCCTATGTATACTGCAGTCTACCCCAAACCTTAATCCCCTTCTCTGTTTACTTCCCACTGCCTATCATCTTCTAGCACCCTACATAACTTACCAATCTCCTGTTGCCTATGACTACTGTTCCCCCAGGGAGCCTCATAGCATGGATACTGACTGCTCAGCAGTGTATACCAACCACAGGGCCTAAACACAGTATGTACTCAGCAGGTAATTCCCAAGTGAACTTCAAATTCTAGACCAAGGAGATACTGGAGGCCAACAGAAGACAACTCAGACGGCCAACTGCACAGAGTCTGAGGAACACTCTTATAAAGATGACAGATGCCAAGGAGCACAGGTGACCCTCGTGCTATACTAACCACAAGACCCAGGTATGAAGGAGGACAGAGGGGAGTACTCACTACCGTCACCTTTCCTAAGGTGAACAGGTACTGGCCCTGTCTTGTCTTTCTTCCTACGGCTCTGCAAGTCAGGATTCAGGAATGTGAGAATGCAGGTCCTTGCTGCAAAAGCAGAGGTTAACACAGCTTCCAAAATGCCCAATTCACTCTCCCCGACTATGCACACTCTTACAAGTCCAAACTAGCTGACTGTTCTGTGCCAGCAGGTCTCACCATGCCTACATGACTGAGACCCCGTGGCTCTGAAGACCGCAGCTGCCACCTCCCCACCACGTCCCTCCTTCCTAGTAGAAATGGTCTGGATGCAGCCCAGAAAGCACAGGCTTCAAAAGCTCCCAATGTGCAGCCAACACTGGAAACCATGGATGAAGACCTACTTCATCCTACAGATCAAAAACATAGCCCAAGGCTGGGGAGCTGGCTCATCGATTAAAAGCAAACCACCTGCTCCTCTTTCAGAGGACCCAGAGTTGGTTCCCAGAACCCATGTCGGGCAGCTCACATGGAAATGCCTGCAACTCCAATTCCAGGGGATCCCATGCCCTCTTAGGACTCTGAAGACATTGCAAACACATGTACCTCATCCTACACTTAATTAAAACTGGAAACTGTTACCTGAGAAAACTGTCAAGAGAACAAGAAATATGAAGGAAACTTCCTTAAAATTTAATACTTCATAAACATAATGAGTTACGTGCACAGAGTTCAAAGCATAAAGGGCTCTTGGAAGTCAAGACTCACCTCAAACCAGTCAGAAAGTCTAGGAGGGCAATCTGAGTATTACTACTTATTCAGTTCCCAGGGGACTCAATCCCCAGCCTGGTAATGAATGTGACACTTCTTGACCTCTGAGCCTAACTCACATTGGATACTGTGAAATTAAATAGGATAATCGGCATAATCTATCTAGTGGATATGAACATTAGTGATATTGCTTCCTTTTTATTGAGAGCTAACTTTCAGATATCAAAGTCACCCTCTTTACAGTATGGAATTCAGTGCTTTAAACTGTACAATAATCATCACCGAATTCAAAACACTTTTATCATGTTCTGATAAGGAAATTCCATCTCCTTAGCAAGTTCTCCTTCAGTCCGTGGGAACCACAACCTATGCTCTGTCTCTAGGGATTTACTTGCTCTGGACATCTCATCAAAGCACAATGACATAAAAGCTCTGAGCTCGGCGGCCGTGTGGTGGGTTAGCCCTGGTATAGCCAGCACATACCTGTTTAGAGTTCAGTAATAGTCCACTGTATGACCTTACCACTGTTTTCTGAGTTGGCTCCACCTTTGGGCTGTTATAGATAACACTGCTATGAACATTAATAATGATGTTGTGCATGGACACATTTTTCAGCTCTATTGAGTATACCTAAGAGTGCACTAACTTCGGCATATGGTAACTTAAGCACAACTTTTTCAATATTGTTATTTTTTGATATGTTCACATGTGCATACAATGTATTTTGGTCATTTTCATCCCCTCTTCATTACCCTTCCTCACCCCTTCTCACTCTCGCTGAGCCAATCTTCTTCCCGATAGGTCTCTCTCCTATTTTCATGGTTGATTTGAGGTTTTCTGTTGTTGTTTTGTGGCTTCTTTTGTGACTCACAGGGTTTAATTAGGGCTGCATGCATGAGAGGTTATTTACTGGGCAACTTTAACAGCAGTTACATCACAGAAGAAAATGACTCTCCCTTCCCAGCAACCATTAACTGCTAATAGCTCCTAAGGTAGGTGGGGCTTCATAAACCCCTCTCCTACCCATGATGGACCATAAACAGGCCCTTCTCCTATGCCTAACTTTAGACTTTCACAAAGCCTTCTGTGTGACTGGGTAGCTAGCTTAGCCAATGAGGTGCCTGCACTGGGAACAGGAGGCCCGGAGCGTGTCCCTCACCTGGGTGGAGGCATGTGTTTGTAATCCTTGCACTGATGAGGTAGAGACTGGTGGGTCTCGGTCTCACAGGCTAAGGCAGTAGAGGCCCTGGTCCCAGTGAAAGATTATTTTGTCTCAAAATACAAGGTGAATGGCTCCTGAGGAACAATACCAAGGTTGACCCCTGGTCTCCTCACACATGGATACCCCATCCTGCACACGAGAGGAGAGGAGAGGAGAGGAGAGGAGAGGAGAGGAGAGGAAGGGCTGGAGGCAGTGGCTGCTGAGGAAGATGGAGCTTGCTGGCATTTACATCAGAAAGGCTGAAGGTTCTCATGGGCAGAGAAGGCAGGTTGCCCTAGAAGGATACTATGGCCCATACAGTTACACAGAGCTGTCTCTTTAGGGACAGTTTGGAGGCTCTACAAGAATGTTCTCTACTTCCTCAGCCCTGCACTTCCACTTCCACACTGTATGCTTCTCCTAGGAGGAGACGTTCATTTCCTTCAGAACACAGACTGCATCCTTTTAACGTGAAAACAAGCTAATGCCAAAATTTGGGGTTTTAGCTAAAAGCACATCAGTGTCTAAGGACCATAGAGGAAAAAGAAAGGGAGGGAGGGAGGGAGGGAGGGAGGGAGGGAGGGAGGGAGGGAGGAAGGGAGGGAAGCAGGAAGGCAGGCAGGCAGGCAGGCAGACAGACACCTCAGGGCAAAGAGCCATGCAAACCCACAATGTGCCTCCTTGCTTCACACCTAAGAATATTGTTCCAATATGCACACAGACTGGCAGTGAAAATATTTTTACACAAAGAAACTGCCCTAGTTGCTCTCCACTGCTGTGATAAATGCTAACACGAAATCAACTCTGGAGAGGAAGGGGTTTATTTCAGTTTACAGTTGTAGCTGAGGGAAGTCGAAGCAGAAACTCAAGACAGGAAGGGATGCAGAGACCGTGGAGGAACAATGCTTACTTTTTATTTTCCATGGCTTGCTCAGCCTACTTTCTTATAGAACCCAGGCCCATCTGCCCAGGGGTGGCCCCACCCACAATGAGCTGGGCCCTCCCACATCAGCCACCAAACAAAAAAATGCCCCACAGGCTTGCTAATGGGCCAAATGTTCTCACAGAGGACATGGGAATATCCTCTTCCAGATGACCCTAGCTTGGGCCAAGCTGACAAAAAAACAACCAGGACAGAAGCAAAATATGTTCAGTGCATCTTGTGGATTACACGTTCAGAATCCCCCCAATCCCAGAACTAGTGCCTGCTATAGCATGTTAGAGAACTAGTCCTGCTATAGCATGTTAGAGAACCAGTCCTGCTATAGCATGTTAGAGAACTAGTCCTGCTATAGCATGTTAGAGAACTAGTCCTGCTATAGCACGTTAGAGAACTGGCATAAGCTCGGCATCCCTCCATGCTCCTTCCCCTCTCTCCATTGCCTGCGGCGGCTAACACAGTGTAACTACTAAGGGGGTCCCTCTTATGCTGTTGTTTAGGGAACAGTGACAAGAAAAAGAATGTGTGCGTGTGTGCGTGCGTGTGTGTGTGTATTCAGACAGACATGTTCCTCCTAACCATTTCCAATCTGTGGTTTGTTAACTCCAAGGACATGGAGGCCATAACTATAGTGGGCGGCTGCACAGCTATAAATGTGAATTATAAGCTAACATTTCTTTAATGTATGAAATGGGGGTCAGAGTTTTCAAAGAATGATTTAAGCAAAAAAAGCTTCACTAAATTTCTAGTTATTTCAAGAAATTTCTAACACGCAGTACAGAACAGAATTTTATTCTAAATTGATCTAGTTTATGGACCATATCCAAAAGTCAGTTTTATACTGTACACAGTCTAAAGCAGTAGCTTACTAAGAAATGCTCAACAGAGAAGTGACGGGGCAATGGATGTGTGAACGGATGGAAAGGCCCCATCAGACAGTCCAGAGCCCCTCTAACATGCAAGTGGGAAGGATGAAGGAGACAGGGAAAGACAGGAGAGAGGAAACTGCCTTATCATCAAGAAGGGGCTTTGCCAAGCACAAGGGATAGATCAGAGGTCAGGGTGCCAACCATACTTAATCCTCAGTGTCAACCAACAGCTGAGATGAAGCACTCTGCACCACCAAGCTGGCCACCCACTTGCCCTTTACCTCAGGGAAGACAGGCTACAACTGCTGTAAATATGGCTTTTCTCACCCGCTTCTGTGGAGTTTCACCCAACCCTGCACATGTTTTAAGGCACTACACTCTAGACTTGAACTGCAGCTCCCCAAACTTCAAAGCTAAGTCCTAACCTCTAACACAGCAAAATGAACACTTCTATTTGGAAACAGGGAAGTTAAAATGGGTCACATGACCATAGGGTGAGCCCTAATTTAGTATCACTGCTGGCCTTAGAAGAGATATGAACAAAGTCATATACACAGGGACAAACCATGGGAAGATGAGACATAGAGTGTCACACTGAAGAACTGACAGAAGCCAAGACCAAGGCCTGGGGCAATCCTTCTCCAGCACCTTTGGAGGGAGGTGGCCCTGGCACCTCAAGGTAGGACTTGTGACCTTTTTCTAAAACTGTGAGGCAGTAAATTCCCACTGTTCTAAGCCATTGAGTCTGTGAGCTTGTTCCCAAAGTCTGAGCAAGCTAATGCAGGCTCCAAGAGCAGGTGCCAACCAACTACAGACTGCATGCCATACCCAGGCTTCCACCCCACACAGCCACCATCACATCACTCAGAAGACTGCACCAGCTCAGGTTTCCCTGACCTCGGACTCTACTTCTACCTCCAACACATCACTGATGTCAACCCTGCAGAGACCCCACTCCAACACATCACTGATGTCAACCCTGCAGAGATCCCACCTCTAACACATCACTAATGTCAACCCTGCAGAGATCCCACCTTCAGGGTCTTACACTTGCTACAGAAGAAAGCCCACAAATAAATAAATAGATAAATAAATGAATAAATAAATACAAACAAACAAAAAAAGAATTAAAAAAAGAAGAAGAAGAAAGCCCACATCTCCTTGCCTTGTGTTCCAACATCCACGGGAGCTTCCACTGCTAAGTGAGACTCTCCCAGGGTCTTTATGACATAAAATCCTTGTTCCTGGAGCCATGCGTCCTCCAGCTGAGCATTCTCCCCTTTCAATCTTGCCCATCCCATGAAGAATGGTACGGGAACCCATGCTCTTCTGGAAGTTCTCTCTACATGAGGACTAATGCAGCAGTCATGTCTCTGACTCTGTGTTCATCGTACCCCTTGCCTGCACACCCAGCATGTGTAAAGTACACACAAACCCAATCACCATAAAATGTTTAGAAAGGGCAAAGACGGAGAGCACTGTAAAGAATCGCACAGCAGACTGGAAGCCCCTCAATGATAAAGAGCATATCTTAAAAACTTAGGTTTTTCTTAAAGCCAAGGACAATGTGCGGCATACTATAATATTTACATGCTTGCTGAAATATCTATTCAACACACTAAACAGTCCCAGCTTGTTACTTCTGGCTCTTCCTTCAACTGAAAACTTGAGAATGAGAACAAAAATTTCATAGAATCTTAATAGTTCCATATAGATTCAGATAATTTAAAACATGTTACTGAGTAAAAACGACAACATCCAGTTACTCACCATTCTTCATCACAACATTGGACCAGACATTGGCATTCAATGCTTGTACAATCCGCTTTATGCCTGTGGATTCAGGGAAGTCATCTGCCAGGGAAAGAAGCACACAGGTCTGTATATATATCCTGATAAACCTACACATTCACATATAGGCCTATAAGTCCCCAAAGGCATACTTTTAAATAACTGGGTTTAGTCATCTTGTTTACTTGGCTGTTGCTTCCTAATGTACTGTGTACAGAAGTAAATGAATAAAGCAACACAGAGCTCAGAGCTCCTGATGCGAACAGTCACAATAGAAGAGCACTGTGTGATCAAGCTGTCTCCATTTCTTCACCCATAGAATCCACTCACAATTTCCAGAAAACGCAAGCTCTCATTAAACCACAGTGTAGCATTAAAGACACTAATCTTGGGATTGGAGAGATGGTTCAGTGGGTAAGAGTACTTGCTGCCCCTACAGAGGTTTAATTTCTAGAATCCATGTTCAGTGGCTCACAATCCCCTGTAAGTCCAGCTCCAGAGGAGTTACAATGGTAGCTGGCTCACAACTGCCTGTAACTCCAGCCCCAGGGATGCACCTTCCTGCACACACTTTAAAACAGTAAATCTTCAAAAAAATAAAACAATAAACACTCTCATCTTGGCTATCTATACAGGATGAATTTCCAGGGGCTACTAAGATGGCTCAGGGGGTAAAGCACCTGTGTGTGAACAAGCCTAGTGACCTGAGAGCTAGCAACAGTAAAAAGATGTGATAAAATAATGGGTACGCACAAAGTACCCAAAAATGAAGGATGAAGAAATGTGGCTTTGGAGCAGTTTGTATTTAAAAATTCAAGGAAGTTTTTACTACCTTGCTCTAAGATGATATGTCCCAGAAAAACCTGTTTTAAGATTATACTGAGTTAGGGTTGGTGAGGAGGTGCTGCAGGCGTCGGGCTTGCTGTGAGCCTGACGACCTCAGTCCCCACCCTGAGTCCACTGTGGGAAAAGAACCGGCTCCCAAGAAGCTAATATCCAACCTCCATATGTGTTCTGTGGAACATGTGAGCACTTGCATCTATGTATGTGTGTATACACACACACACACACACACACACACACACACACACACACACACACACACAAATAAATCAAAGATGGGTACTATCTGCAGAGCAACTCCCTGCTAGAAAGGAGCAAATTCCAAGATTACAGTAGTCAAAGTTGACTCCAAGGACAATATGAAGAAAAGAAGATCAGAAGTAAGAAATTATACATGTTCATGTATACCAAGTTGGGCACAAGTTTTAGAGAACTTAGAAAAATATGGAAGGGAATATTTCACTTGCCAACCTTTGGTATTCTTTATGAAGTGTAGGAATGAAGACCTGCTTCCCTAGCTCATCCTCATCCTGTCCTACCTACAACTTTCATCCACACGGTTTCCTTGCCTGGAATGTCTCCTGGGACAGCCTGCATCTTCTAAGGGCTCCTCCCACCAGGTCTCTTTAAGTCCAGCACCTTTTCGACTTCTTTCCCACACATTAAAGTCAGGGTGCCAAGTGCTCCCTGAACCATACACAGGAATATTCCCATCTTTGGAACACCACGACACCACATTACTTCTTGGTTTGGGAAAATTTCATTTAGGAAACTCAAAAGTAGCTTATGGCTCACTTTTGGTATCAAATTACAAGATTCTTGTGGGCCAAAGTCTGCCCCAGCTGGGTCGAGTTCATACAGGTGTACTTGGAAAGACAGAAGATGAAAGGACTGTAAAGATAGCTCAGTGGCTAAGAGCACTAGTTACTCTCGCACAGGGCCCTGGTTCAGTTTCCAGCACCCACTTCAGGTGTCTAACAACTGTCTGGAAGTGCAGTTCCAAGGAATGAATGCTCTCTTGTGACCTTGGAAACACACTGACACAAACATAAATAAAATTTTAAAAATACCAAATTTCTCTCTCCTTCACTTCCTTCCTTTTTTAATGGAAAGGTGGTTCAGCAATTAAGAACACTGGCTGCTCTTCCAGAGTACTGGAATTCGATTCCTAGCATCTACATGGCAGCTCACAACCAGCTGTAACTCCAGTTTCAGGGGATCTGATGCCCTCTTCCAGCCTCCTAAGGCACCAGGCAAGCATGTGGTACAGACATATATGTAGACTAACATTCACACACATAAAATAAAAAATAAATCTTACCAAAAAAAAAAAAAAAAGAAAGAAAAGAAACTGAAGTCCCAGACGGTTGCAGAAGCAGCAGAAGGCAAGCAATGCACAGCTGCCCTGGGGGAGGGGAGTGGGAGGCCTTGGGTTTATTTTTGGCTTGGGTATCAATAGGTCTGGCATACCTCCTGAGGTTTCTGGGAATTCAGCCTTAGCTTACTATGAATTCAAAAGAAAAAGAAGGAACATAAACTCCACAAACACAGGTCTCACTATCCTTGGCTGGCAGGAATATGGCAAGGACAGGGAAATGGCAATGGTTCTCAACAATGATCTCTTACTTTTATCTGTTTAAGCACACACATGGATTTTCAAAAGCCCTAAAGTGATGGTGAAATCCAGCAAACTATGGCAGTGCTGGTGGCGCACTATTGGTTTTGCTCAAAGTCTTTTAAACAGCTGGTGATATTAGCATTTCTGGGCTCTTGCTGTGATCCCCCTACCCTAGGCTGGAACAGTCCCTTAGACCTCAACCCAAAGCCAGCTTCCTGTAGACGCCAGCACTCACCGTCCTCCTCAGGCAGCTCCTCGGGGCTGAGCTCTACCAGCTCAAAGCCATGTTTGATGCACCACTCTTGAGCCTTCTGCCGGTTTACTCCTAAAACAACATGTAAAAGCATCTAAGTAAAACTATTATAAAACACCAACAACCTTCAACACTCTCCTTTGGCATCAGTGTTTCCCCCGAATGTCAATGTCATTCTAAAGGCATTTAGAATTAAGCTACATAAACACAATGATCCTCAAAGGATACTGAAAACAACATATATATTGTAGGATTTTCACAGTGTAACAAGATGAGCTGAGGACGTGGATGTACCCTGTCTTCACTAAAGGGCACATGTCGGAGACTCTTACCGTGTTCACACACTCTATCACAGACCAGGATCATCACCTCGGGTAACCATGCCTCTGCCAGGGGAAGCCATGAGGAGACACTGTCAAGACCTGATTTCTACAGGGGCAGACACAAGCAAAAATGAAAAGACACATCGAGGAAGGCAGAGAACATAGAGGAGAGAAAGAAAGCTCAGGACAATGTCTGGCTGAAGGCCACACTGGAAACAAGAGCTTACCTGTGTGCTGTCAAAGTAAACCACGAACGCCTGGACCGACTCGGCGATCTCGGCAGTGACCAGGAACTTGCTTGGCACCACACACAGATTGACCTCTGCTGAATAGTACTTGTTGTCGATGGTCCAGGGGTAGAACCTCACGGTGTCGCTGGAAGCTGCTTCCACAACAGCATCTTCTGTTCCTAGGATATCTGAACAAACACAACAGTATCACTATGGAAGGCACAAAACCAATGTACACTGGTCAATTTGTTTAGTGAGATAACCAGATTAACCTGGAGCCTCAGCTGCTTCCCTTTATACAAGGAGTCCAAAGAGCCCTGAATTTATTAGGAGATTGTTCTTCTCTAATCATCATTAAAAAAAAAAAAACAATGGTGGCGTTATTTAACTAATCAGCTTTTTCTTTTTTTTTTTCTTTTGCAGTTTTGGGGATTAAACCCAGGACTTTTCAATACTTGTCAAGTGCTGTACCACTGGGCTATATTCCTTATCAGAAGACAAAATTTATTAGCTCTAGATTAAACAATAGCCGGTGGGATGGGGAGCACTTTGATAAATATCCAGAAAAGAGCAAAGAGAAGAGAAAGAATGAGGGTATGTTAATTTTCTCACGTTAGTCCTCCATGGGAAGTAGGTGACTACTAGAATTCCTAACTACTTTGCACTTACTGCGTGCTAAGAGGATGAGTGGATTAAGGCTAAGCCATTAATAAAATAGAGCTGCATATATTCCTTGGGCTAAATGCTTAGACATTAATTCAGTTAATGAAACAAAATAATAGATACTGATAAATGGCCCCAATTCTATTTATATCCATTCTTGTTCAGTCTTTGAAAACCACCCAAATCCTTATTTGACAGAGACACCTCTGGCAAATTTAAAAACGTATCAAAACAAATTAAATGCTTCCCATTATTTTTTTTTTAAAAAAAGCTCTCAAAAATTTATGTGCCATGCAGGTAGGAAGCCTTCACTGCAGAAGATGAATCAGTGGTCATGGAGCAGTGGGAACACTCTGGGTCCCAGTACCACACAGCATTTAGAAACAGAAGAGGCGACTGGAACTGTTCTCGCCCAAGCTCCCATCTCCCACACCATCCCTACCACCTTCACTTCATTCAGAGGTGGAGAATGAGAGTGGTCCATGTGGACAAGTATGTGCATCTGTGCAAGCCTGTGCACACACACAGAGCCCAGAGGAGGACATCGGGTGCTTTGTCCTATGGCTCTCTACCTTAGTCCCTTGAGACAGGGTCTCTTCATCAAACCTTGAGCCATGCTGGTATCCAGGAGGCCTGGGATTCTCCAGGGGTTCCAGGGACACTTGCAACCACGCCTGGCACCATTCCTCACGCTCAGCAGTGGGTGCTGGGATTTACACTCCTTGTGCTTGCTCAGCAAGTGCTCTACACACGGAGGCATCTTTCCAGCCCTTCTTGACATTTTCGCCCAAATCAGAGTCATTACTCTCAAAGGAAAAATCTGTACCCATATCTGAAACGGGTCCTTTACCTCTTTAACTGACAATTCTTCTTCCTTCTGTTTTCCATTATAATCCTTTACATAGTGTTAATCCCATAGCAACCAGCTACAATGTTCCTCACAGTGCACTATGACAGCTCAGGCAGGCATGCAGCAAGAGGACAGGTGAGCTATTCAAGTCAAAGACTTCATTTTCATAACAATGTCTCATAGAGAACACAAACAAACAACTCCTAGATCAAAGTCTCCCTCACAGTCCAAGTTGACGCTCTAAGCCATGTTTCTTGAGCTTCATATCACCCAGCCAACAGAACCCCATTATGTCAACAGCAAACATGGAGGCAGGCGACCCCAGCCAGGAGACAGTGCAAACACAGAAACAGACTTTGAAAGGGTAGGAGGAGCCAACATGAAATCTGTCCTCATTCTTGGCTAATTTAAAATGATGAACTGGCTGGCTTTTAAAGGAGAAGAAATACCGAAGGCAGCGCTGTGAAGAGGCAAAGGAGAATCAAGGCGACTAAGTCCCACTACTTGCCGCTATCTTCTAAGTACCATACTTAAGGGCTGGTATCTACCTGGGGCTATGCTTTTTCCAAATCAGTGTCTTCAATGAAAAAATACAATCAATTACATTGCAAGTACATGCTAACTGTGACCGTGACCATATGGACCGACTGTGGGGCTACACATATGAAGAAGCACCGGCTGGTGTACATTTGATGGGCAAACTATGCTGCACAGACTGTATCTTAATAAGGTTTTTTAAGGTAAGCAAATAAACAAAAACAAATGGGAGAATATTTCTTTCTAGTTTTGCTAAACTCAGATGGGAATAGAATAAAAAAGCTGGGATATTACTTTCTGATGTTTTAGTAGCTGCCTGGGTTCTGTTTTATTCTTCGAACTGTCTCAAACAAGTGAACAGCCCACTCTACTTAGCAGCGCTGACTTTGTTTCTAGCACGTCACAGCTAGTCAGACTGTCCAGCAAAACTGGGTATGGACTTTGTTATCACATCTGTGCCATGGCAGAACGAGGGGAGGATAAAAACTGCCTTATTCCAGCTCCTATCATCAATGTTAGTGTGGAAAAAGGAGACCACGTGTAGAAGCGGAGCCTAAAGCTGAAGCCAGATTAGCAGCATCTTTTCCTGCTTCCTCAAGATGCTGATGCTTGCTACCTGGGCACAAATCTATGCCACTCTGGAGTATAACCAAAAGACAGCACACCCTTGCACCTAAAGATTCACTGTCCCCTCGGGATCAAACAAGAACAGCAGAACAAGGAGACCATTCTGCGAAGCCATTTACAAACTGCTCACGGCATCTGAGTACCTATGCCAAAGGTGCACCATAGTTCTGAGGGTCTGCTTTGTTTGCATGACCCAACACTCTCCCTTCTTTGCCCTTCATTATATTACATGCGGACATCCTCAACTCCACATGTACAAATGAATTCTCAGAGCAGCTACGCCCTCAACTCTCATCCACGCTCCTAGCAGCCACCTGGTGGAGCTGTAATACATAACTTTTTAAGAGACAAATGAAGTGATTGGTTGCCAGGTCTGTTATTACACACTTGGATTCATACCTTGAAGTAGTTCATCTGTGGAGCCTTCATGTAAGATGTTAACACATCAGTCCAGGTCCAGCAGCAAATCCAACCTCCACCGCCACCCCCATGCAGGTACCCGTGCAAGTACAAACAGCAGGCCTTATCTGAGAACCGGCTCTTCAGCAGGGAGGGAGTCTCCAGCCACTGTTAGCCCCGGTTACCTTCTCACTTAGGTAACTTATTTCCCCTACAGCCCCAGAAGAGGGCGTGAAAAGAAAGATTAAAGAAATGTGACAGAGGCTGTGTGCATCATGGTCAGTGGAGTGTCCCAACATCTCTGTCATCCTCTGGCTGGGCTTTGCGCCCTCACCTAGAAGAGCAAGCCAGTTTGGCAAGCAAGCAAAGGAGAGGGAACACAGTAAGGTCATGCTTCAGAACCAGTAAGAGGGGAGCCTCTTTTTGGCAGATTAGGAAGCAGACTAAAGTTCAAGGATTATTCTCCAAACACCACGCATACCATTTACACACGTGTGTGCACACAAACACCTGACCTCTTTATATCTAGCTACTCTCGGCCCCAAACAACAAAACAAATGCATTCCAATGATGACACAGTACAGCTGTGCCTGGAATCAGCCACGCCTCCTTCAGCAGCAGAATGAGAGCACTTAATACCAACAGACCTAACGGCCAAATCACACTTTCCATGGCTTGAGGGACGCAACACTTGTCACGCAAATCAGGACAACCCTTCCAGAAACCAGTATTACTCTGAGAATGCTGAGTTTTCTTGAACTTCTGATCCTCCTGCCTCCGCCTCCCTAGTGCTGGTTACAGGGTGTGGCATGCATCTGGTTTATGAGGTGTTAGGGGTGGACTCCAGGACCTAGTGCAAGCTAGAGAAGCACCTTACCAACCGAAGGACATCCTCAACTTGTTCTTATTCTTTTGCAAACTGGAACTGCCTTTCTAGCCATCTCTACTCCAGCTACAAGAGTCTTTCATGGTCTCCTCTCTCCTGCTGACCCAAAGTTCCTCTTCCTTCTCTCGGTGCAGCCAGCACCAAGGAAACAGAAGAGACCACAGGAAACTGAGCCGCCATAGCTCTGCATCCAAGTGCTAGCAAGAGCCTGGCCAGAGGGACCTGAGTCATACTGCTTCAAATAGAGACAAAATTCCTCTTGTGGTTTCAAGACTGAAATGTGCAAGAAGGCGCAGGAGTGAACACAGAGGCGGCCCAAGGTGAACGCTCATTCTATGGGGCTAGAGGGGTGGCTCAGCGCTTCAGAGGACTAGTTGCTGTGAAGAGAACCTGCATTCAGTTCCCAGCACCCACACGGTGGGTGCCTCACAACTGCCTGGAGCACCCACACGGTGGGTGCCTCACAACTGCCTGGAACTCCACAGGCCCCAGGCACGAATGGAGTGCACAGATGTACAGACAGGCAGAACGTCATACACATAAAAATAAAACCTAATTTTTAAAACACGCTCATTCCCCCAATCGCAACCCCGTGTTCTCTATCAGTGACTCCAGACTGCAGTTGGAGCCACAGGCAGCTCCTATAAGGAAAGAGTCTCCTCCTTCAGGATGCTCTGGGGCCTCTTTTCTTTTCCAGCCTGACCACTGTGTAAAATACAAGGTCTCAAAGTTTGCTTTTCCATTGTTGAGGCAGAAAAGAAAGCAATTAGGAAAATTACAGGAGGCAGCAGAGTCTGACGTCAGCCGAAGGGGAAGACAGCCTTAACGAAAGAAGAGAACCCAAGGAGAGACGGCTTGGGAAGAAGCTTGAGACCCAGAAGGGCTTCTGCCAGCCAGCAGGGAAAAGGATGCTAGAAACCTCAACGTGCCTCTGCTGTTGCAACTGGTACAACCACAGGGCCCAAACTCGGAGAGAAATCTCTTCTGGGGGTTGCATGCTGTCCCACTACAACACAGAAAACCACACACACGAGAGACCACGGTGCTGTGTCAAGGACCCTGGCTATTAAAACCATAGTGCTAGGGCTGTGACTGAGAAATGCCAGCAAATTCCTATCTGGAATTCCCTGAGTAGCCATCCTGCAGCCTCAACGCAAGCACGGGTAGCCTCTGTTTTGGGACCTCGGGCAGATGGCTGCTGCAAAGTATGGAGATGCAGAGAGGCCTGTACTGCTAAGCCAGCAGGGAGGGTAGCGCAGCTCACTGTGCAGCCGCCATTCCCTCTGCTTTTAGCGCTCGCACCTCCCCAGCCTCCCCTCTCTCTGCTGGGCACACTCTAAACTCGTGTCTCCACAGACCCTTAGGCTTTTTATACCGCAGTGGAAAGTTTCAGACTTGAAGCAGAGGAAACCCAACCCAATCCTCCCTCTTTGCTTCCAGTTTACTTTCTCCCAGTCATCTGGAATTGGTCATCATGGCCTCATCTTAAAATAGTTGTGCGCATGTGCACAAACGCTTGCAGGTTTTCTGCTTGCCTTTAGAAGACCTCACAATTCAATGGCACAAATGCTCAAGAATATAAAGAAGCTGGCAGGAAAAGGTTTATAAGAACCAAGCAGTGCTCATCAGCTTTTAAGTTTACATGCTGCGTGCAAAGACCACTATTACCCAGTCCTGGGAGTCTGACTCACAGCCAGCTCCTGCTCAGTCTTCAGAAAGAGGAAACATCTCTGAATTCCATTCCTTTAAAACATTTTATTTCTGTTTATACTCATGTGCCTGCTCAACTGCATGTGCATCACATGTGTTCAGTGTTCTTGGAGGCCAGAAGGGGGCAGCAGATCCCTTGAAACGAGTTACAGGCAGTTGTGAACTGCCTGATGGTGAGTGTTGAGAACCAAACCCTGGTCCTCAGCGAGGGCAGCCAGTGCCCTTAGCAGGTCAACACCTTCTCCAACTCCTCTTCTGTTTCATACATTCAAAACTATAGTTATAATTCCATCCAAAGCCATGGCTCTCTACGGGGACATGATCTTGTACCCCACAAACTCATGTAGATACCTGGAGACTTCCTTTTGTGGTTGTCACAGTTGCAAAATGGCACTGGCATCTAGTGCATAGAGGACAAGAATGCTTGTTCAACAGCACAGCCCCAAACAACAGAACTGCTGGACCAGAATGGCAACAGTGGATGCTGAGACTCCCCAGCTTAGAGGAAAGAAACCCCAAAGGAGTGGCCTAGTCCTGTCACAAGCAAAATAAAAATCCTACAGTACTAAGTTAGCATTTTCCTTTCTCACAGAACTGAAATGAGTCAACACACCCAGAGGAACCTCACACTCCAGGTACAAAGGTCTTCCCCTTGCACTGGTAAAATATATGTCTGCCTAATCTATTGCATGGCTTCTTTGAATATTAATCATAAAAAGTATTTGGCAATTAAGTCTAGATGCCTGAAAATAACCTCTGAGTATTTTTAGTAAGAAGACTAGATAAAACCTATTCCATGAGATAATGCTCTGATTCTGCTGACAACAGAGATAACCAGGGCAAAGGGTCTAGGTGTTTACAATGGAGGGTCCAGTAAATATCTGTGGAATAAAGTTAACTTACTTAAAATCAGATAAATAAAAAGAGGCTACAAATCAGCGGACAGATATCCCCCCAAGAAAACCCCAGCAGAATTCAGACAGAAGCACGCCCATCCTATCTGCATCTCTATGCTGCTTACATCCAAATGACTGCACACTGTGCTCCCCTGGACAGACAGACCTTGATGGAAGCCTCTGCTGGCAGAAGCAGCGGTCAGGTCTGCGTGGAAAATTAAACTCGAAGCTGGCTGTTTCTTAACTCTGTAAAACACCATAAAGGCTCTGAGTTTCACAACTGTCCTGGGTTGCTGAGACCTGCGTCAACCTTGCTTCCTGGGTAAGCTGTCTGCAGAGGCCTATCTGAGGCACCTGTGCACTGGCTCCAACGCAAATACAAAGTCATGTCCAGACTGCCATTCTTGCCAGGAAAGTTTCCAACAACTTTCAGACTTTAACCTTATAAAATCATTTTATATCAGATTTGATTATTCATTGAATTCACAAATAAATTCAGTTATTGCTGGAGGAATTACATGGGGCAAGAGGCACCGAGTTGCTAAAATCACATGACCACTGCATGCTGTCTAGAATGTTTTTACCTTCTACTGCTCAAAAGTCAGCAGTTAGACACACACACCAGAAGTGAAAGTCTGTCTAGACATGCTCGGGCCTTCCAGAAAGATGAAACACTGTATCACAAACGGTCCTGTGTGACACGGCTAAGGTGCCATATAGGTGTCTCTCCCCACTTCCGCAAAGGCAGTCCCTTGTAACTCGTGCCCTCATTACCAGTATATGACACTGAGTGTCAAGCTCCTCGCATTAAATCAGATGTTCTGCAGCAAGCAGGAAGCACCTACAGGGACGTTTTTATTTACGTATGACTGACTCGATCCACTTCCCACCAAAGGCTCCAGAGATCACACACCAGAGTGTAAACTTATTTTAAGAATTATCAAAGTTCTTGCTCTTGTGGGAAAATCTTCCACCATTTCTCCTGTCTCCACTTCAACAATGTGCAATGCTGGTTGCCAAATATTAAGTCATGTTTTGCAAGAACAGAAAGATGGATTAAATCTTGACCCCCTGACTTTTCTGAGTGAATGATTTCGGAGAAGCTCACCTCACGTTGTCTCGGATTCCACACTGAAGCACAGCATGGCCTTGCTTGTAAGGCCGTTTGGCATGAGAAGGAAGGCCTTCTCTGTTTCACTCCTTCTTAAGCTAATGACAACATCTCTCTTGTAATAAACACAAAAATCTCAAGTCCTAACATTAGCTGGAAAACTTAAATGTATTAAATATCACAATCAAAAACACCCAGTTTCTGCCCCATAATTTCCAGTGGACATCACTGACAACTGACTGAGTTGCTGTGGTGACAGGGTTGGGTGCTTGTAGTAGATATCTCTTCCATCTGCTGAAGAAACTAAAGACCTGGAAACATCCTCAACCAAAGGCATCTCCAGAGCAGACCAAAGGCTCCTCTCAGATTGTCTCCAGAAACTGTAGGAAATCCACGTGTTATTACTCAAGCCCCTCCCTGCTGTCACCAAACAACAGACTCCACCCTGAAACAGGAAAGTCCTCTGAGTAACACAGAAGCCCTTTCCAAGCGTTGGAGACTTGTAGATGGAAAAACACTCTCGCTCTTGCTGAGAATACTTGTTTTGCCAAGAAGCAACATCATAAATACTTGCTGTGAGAGTCTCCAAGGCCAAGTCTATCCATCAAAAAACTGAGCTTTCATGGTCCCACTGTTTTAGAAACCTGAGGACCAGAGAGCAGTCTTCTAAATTCTAATTGCAGAAAGTTAATTTTCCCTGGGAGTGTAGCTCGGCGGTAGAGGGCTCCTGTAAGACGCACAAGGCCTTAGGTTCAATCTCTTGCACTACATGGGGGAGGAACACATTTTCTCGTCAATAGTTAGGTGTCTTGTCGTCGGATCATCTTTTTGTACACTGTGAAGATATGTCTTTGCCAAGGCGTCTTTTGATTGGTTTTTAATAAAAGAGCTGAGTGGCCAACAGCTAGGCAGGAGAGGATAGGCGGGATTTCCGGGGAAGAGAACAAGAAGAAAAGGATTCTAGGCGCAGGGGTTTTGCCAGCAAGTCAGACATGCCATACTGAAGAGAGGTAACCAAGTCACATGGCAGAATGTAGATTTTAAAAAATGGGTTCATAAGTTATAAGGGCTAATTAGAAACAAGCCTAAGCTAAAGGTCAAGCTTTCATAATTAATAATAAATCTCCAGATCGTTGTTTGGGGTCTGGTGATCCAAAGACAGTCTGACAAGAAAGTTTGCTACAGTGTCTATTGAAATCTCAAAATAAGGCTTGATTCTTAAAAACAAACAAACAAACAAATAAATAAATACAAAAGTAAAAGTACTCTTGGGTCAAGAATGCCAGAGTTGCAGGGTGTGATTGTGCACACCCTTGATGCCAGCATGCAGGGGGCAGAGCCAGGCACAGTTTGAGGATAGCCTCGTCTAGACAGTGAGTTCCAGGCCAGGCATGCCTTGAAAAAAGAAAACCCGGAATCAAGTTAAGAAGCACTGAACGACCAAACACTGTAACACAGAAGCCTCCATCTAGACGGATGTCAGAGGAAACTTGCTGATATTAATCCTGCACAGTAAGAGTGGCTAACAGATATGTCTCTGCTTTAAATGTAATGAATTGAGAAAACAAAACCCAGGCATTGTTACAGACTTAGATATAGATGGCCCTTCATTGCATATTTAACACATCACATGCACTTCCTTTGTTAAAAGCTGTTTTAGTGTAATATACATTCTCTGGGCAGATTTTCCCCTTTCCATTTATAATTAAGTCTCCAACCATCCCAGACAGCAACAAAAGCATATTTAAACGACTTTGTAAGTATCAGTCCTCTCGCCACCTTAAGTAACTCTGATTACTGTGGAATAACAAACATTTCAGCTCTCCCTTCCTTTGGCTAAGACTTGACCATGAACACACAGGGCAGCAGCTACGGCCTGAGCACTTTGGGCAAACCAAACCTTGTATTTCTGTATTAGTTTCTTCATCATAAAATGGATATTACCGATCCCACTGCAATTACAATAACTAAAGTAAACTATACGTTTTGAAAACACAGTTGAGGGTGTCTGGAGAGATGGTTCAATACTTAGAGCACTTTTTGCTCTTCCAGAGGACTTGAATTCAATTTCCAGGCCCCACAAGGCAGCTCCCAACTGCCTGTGACTGCAGCTTCGAGGGCTCTAACATCCAACAAACACCCTATTCTGGCTTCCTTGGCATTGCATACATGTGAGCGTATGCACGTGAGCACACACACACACCTATTAAAAACACACTAGGAAGAGTTCTACATACACATTAAAAACTATTGAAAGATCTCTAGATTTCTACATGGCACTAACTGAAAGAACTTATCTCCAGATGTTCTGGAAACTTGTCCAGCTGTAGACATGAAGTAACCTATAGTTGCTGGGTTGGCATCACATATTTTAAAACCAAACCACTCTCCAGGGATTCTTCTAAGTTCTTTCTGTAGGAATAAGATGTTAGCTCCTATCATTTTACAGTTTTCACAGGTAAAGTACACATTTTGACCACGTTCCTCTTGAGGGTAGGAACAGCAGCTTAGTTCATGACTTTTGTGGCAGTAAGTAGAACAGACACTAGCTCCATGTTTGATACATATTCACCAGGCTACACCTTTCCAAAATAAAAGTATTAGCTCCACAAAACATATTCCAGGCAGAAGGAACTCTGGCCTGAAGCACAGACAGTTGCTCTCGGGGCCACACCTTGTATAAGCTCCTCAAGTGTATTGAGCTTTGGCTTCCTTCCAATGGTCTACGCTGTGGGACTGGTGAGATGGCTCGGCAGGAAAAGGCGCCTGCAGACAGGCCTGACAACCGGAGCTCCAAGTCAGGGAGCAGGTGAAGGTGCCCACAGACAGGCCCAATGACATGAGCTCCATCTCAGGCAGTCACAAGGTGGAGAGAGATCTAACTCCCACAAGCTGTCTTCTGACCCTCATATGTATACCACCCACAAATATATAAATGAAATTAAAAATTATTAAAAGTCTACAGTGTAAAAACAAAAGGCCTCCTTTAGTTAAGGATGTATCTAACTAGGGTACTGCAAATAAAACTTAAGAGTTTTGTAAAGTTTATTCAGGTACTTTATCTACAGTTAAGGCCTACTAATTCTTAAAGGGAATTTCCAACAAACTTGATATTTGATTACAAAATACTTTCCATTGTTGGTCAAGAGCAGTAAAACAGATCAGATACAGAGACTAATGACAAGAGGCAGGATTCAGGATTCCTCTTCCAAACCAAGGAAACCTTCTCCTCAAAGTACATCAGATGCAACCCAAAACTTGTGTCCTAGCCAGACCAAAGGCATTTGTTCATCCTAACTAGATTAAAGTCCTTCATTCATCGTGGTAACCTCCATCTTTTATTCCTAAATCAAATTCATTCCCTGACTAATGTAACTCAGTTTTTAATGATGGTAAAACAGCAAATGCTATGCAAATACATCATCCCATTGCCATCTGCGGCTTCTTGATTCTTCTGGGAAGAGACTAGGAGACTGCAAAGAGCAATGTCTTAGAAGAACCCGACCAGCCTTCTTCTGCTTCTCGTATTCAAATAATCTGCTGGCCGTTCTGCTCTTGCCTTCCTAACTAGAAGGGCACTAATGAGTGGCGCTTAATCTTAACAAGAGCTGGAGCTACCTAAGACACTGTGCACATGGAGCAAAATGAGCTATTTCACAGTATTTTACCTCCAATAATGTTTAAAGTCTCTCTATAGAGGAACAGTAGCAGAATGTCACCATTTGCCAGCTCCTGGTAATCGGCTCCTTCAAGGCACTAACCATGTTTACCAGTTCTAATCTTTGATGGACAGGGCAGGGCCAGGCATGGTGCTGCCCACCTGTGAACCTGACACTAGGGTTGCAGGTTCAGAGTCAGCCTAGAAGACAGAGCAAGACCTTGTGGGGTGAGAGGGAGACAGAGTACCAAAGCTATTGGAATATATAATATTTCTGAGCTTGGCTTTGAAAGAACATACATCTATCACTATCGGGAATTCAAATGTATATAAATCTTGTAGAAAATCAGATACATATAGACTCGTAGACACCTTGAGAAAATTCTGGTATATTCACTCTATGATGTACAACAGAAAGTATTTTTTGTTTTTGTTTTTTTCGAGACGGGTTTCTCTGTAGCTTTGGAGCCTGTCCTGGAACTAGCTCTTGTAGACCAGGCTGGCCTCGAACTCACAGAGATCGGCCTGCCTCTGCCTCCCGAGTGCTGGGATTAAAGGCGTGCGCCACCACTGGCAGGGGATGAGAATATGACTCAGTTGTAAGGCAGTTGCTTAGCATGTGCAAGGCCCTGGGATCCATCCCGACACCACACACACACCCCAGGCTAAAAACTTATAGGAAGTAGAAGTATATATTCACATTAATTACAAAATGCAGAAAGAATTCAGGGCCCAAGGGAGACTGCAAAGACCACCACCAAAATGTTGGTTAACATTCTTTCCTCCATATGCTAACTTGACTTACAGAGTATAAATTTGTTTTAAATGAGACAATATAAGGGAAAAGGATGGGCGACTTGGCAGGAGGGAAAGAGGAGAATTGCTTGAAGGAAGTAAGGGAATGGCAGGGAGTTTGGTTACCATTTATTAGGAGCTGTGACTAAGCTTTCACCCTAGTAAGGAACTTTCTAAGTGTTCACAATAAGCAAATTACAGAATATGTGTGCTGGAACGACAGCTTGCCTAATTTCGTCAACGGGTGTAAAAAATAATTACAAACTGCTAATGCTTTACAGGTTACAAGCTTTACAGATGCAAGCCAACATCAACTATCTCTGGAAACACCTGTCCATACGCCCCCTTTCCAGACCAGCAAACCCTGGGTTAAACAGACGATCCGCTTTTATAGTGATGCCAGCCACCCATCCAGTGTTTACAAGTGCTAGCCTCTGGTGAAACAATCCTCCAAGAACTGTCCTCATCCCATAGATAGGAACCTGAGGGGCAGAGGGTGAGTGACGGGCCCACATCATACAGAAGGACTCTACTTCACAGGATCCTTAAGTGATAGAACTGGCTGTGAGCTGGCTCTTTAGCTCTTCCTACCTCACTAGTCTCTCTGGTCTACATTTCAGGGCTATATTTTGGGGCTGGGGTGCATCTATCTCAGTGGTATACTGTCAAGCTTAATGTGCACAGGGCAATGGGTTTAAAAATACAGAAAACACACACATACACAGGACAAAGAAAAACACTTCACACACATGCACGACAAAAAAACAAAAACAAAAATAAAAAACTTGAATTTGATAGCTATGCTAAAGGTCCGGAAGAAAAGGTACTGGGCGCAGAAACACTCCAAACTCATTTTGCTGGAGAACCTGCACCTCAGAAGGAAGTTGAGACATTTAACTGCAAGTTAGGGGGCATCCAACAAGTCATATCTCCATCCATCCATCCATCTATCTCTATTTGAGTCAAGAATATCTATCTACCTCTATATCTAGTTAAGTCAAGAATGCCCACAGCTCTCACCTCAAAGGGAATAAGAGTTTATTCTGGAGCCAAACATGAGTGATCAGGGACAGGGAACAGGAATTGGGGTTGCCTCAAAAACCACATTCTAACATGGTAACAATCTCACGCTGTTTTTTATAGTAATAACAACAACAAAAATTCGCAAATCAGGGTGTTTTAAAAATACATTGGTGGGAACATCAGGTAGGTGGGTTACTGTAAATAGGGTAAGCCTCTGCTGCAGGCCTCAGATACTATCTGAGAACATTCTTAGCCTTTGGATTGGTGGAAGCTATGGGTCTGTTTGCTTATTTCCAAAAGTACTGATAATCACAAGGATATTAGATCAGACACTGAGGCAGACAACAAATGGCCATTAAGAGGCCTAACGCCAGTCCAAAAGCTACAGTTAGTAAAATTCTAGTTCTCTGCAAGCACAGGAGTTCTGGCTAGTCGATTCCTGGCAGGACATTTTGCATCCCCCACCCCCACCCAGAGCACTTCAGTTGCAGGGGCATCACCCCCATACCACAACACCGAAACTCCAGCGCCTTACATTCGCTTAAGGGCACAATTTCCAGGGCGCTGAGTATCATGTTATGGGTTGTTCGCCACCACCCCTGAGGCTGGAGGTCAGAGACTGGCCTCACTTTACACAGGAAGAGGGTTAAGCGCCGGGCGCAGACACCTGCGGAGGAGCGGGAGCCCGGGCCCAGCGCTGGCAAGGCCAGAGAGAGACCGCGGCCCTGGGCCCGTCGCTCCGAGCTCGGCCTTGCAGCCCGGCCCCGGCGCCCAGTTACTCACGTTGCACCAGCCGGTCCCCGGTGAAGGTGGCGGAGCAGCTGGTGACCAGAGCGCAGGGGACACCCGCAGCCATCGCTGCGGCAGAGCGGGTTCCGCGCCGGCGCCGCTTCCGCCTTGGACCACACCACTGCGGCCGGCGCGCGGGGGAAACGCTCCGGGAACGCGCTCTGGGCGGGGCCGCGCCTTGCGCTCCGAGCCAATACATCCCCCTCCCGCTTCTCCAGTGGAGCGTGCCGGCCGCGCGCTGCGTTGCCATGGGGACGGGCGTCCTTACGCCTCTTAGAAGCGTTCGGGAGGCCGCACCTCCGGGGACCGGTGCCCTCAACCCGCCCCAGCCATGGCGCAGGCTCAGGAGGGCAACGACCCCATCGGATCCATCCTAATCCAGGTGGGAAACCGGCCGAACTATCAGCCGCTCAGACCTCCCTGTGAGCCCCGAAACCTGTGTTCCCCAAGCACCATTCACACTGCCTCACAGAAGGAAACAACTACCCTTTAGCGCTTTCTTTTCTGGGGGTGAGCGCTAAACAAGTGCTCTACCACTAGGCTGCATCTCCAGCCCACCTTTTACTTTGAGACCCGGTGGTCATTAAATCAGGCTGTGTTTAAACGCACTTGGCAGTTCAGGCAGGCCTCGAACTTGTGACCTTCCTCAGTAGCTGGGAATATAAATCTGGATTAGCAGGCTCAGGTGTTCAGGGCACCATTTAAAAATATATTAACAAAATGTTTAAAGTCCATGACTTGGTATGATAGAAACAGATTCATTAAGAGGAGGTAAGGAATTCGAAGAGAAAGAGAAATATGGGACCTGTGCTTCTTAACTTGAAATATTCACTGCTTGCCCAGGAACACACACTAAACATGTATTGACGATAACTTGAACTACAAATCAACATAGTGGCACAAATGAAAACTCGGCGAAATATCTTTATAATCTAGGGAGAAGGCTATTAAAGTCTTGATGTCTTCAGTATAATTCAGCTTGTGATAGTTAAACAGATTTTTCTGAAATAGCTAAGGTATTTTGGTTTTTTTCAAGTTTAGATATAGTCACTTTAAGATGTGTCCTCACAAACCATAACTTCTAACTCATAGTTAGCTCCTTTGGACCAAGGCTGAAAATAATTTCCTGGAAGGTCAGTCACTTCTAGAAGAAACAGAGGCCCTAAACTCACCAGTTTCCTAGACTTCCCTGTCAGGAATTGGACCTAAAATCTTACCTTGTATTGTTGACTGAGGTTTCTGTTGTGCCCAGTTCCCACAATCATTAGGTCCCAAAGAATCACACAGAAGTCTACATTAGTTATAAACTGATTGGCCCATTAGCTCAGGCTTCCTTTAACTCTTATAACTTATATTAGCCCATTATTCTTGTCTATGTTAGCCACATGGCTCAGTACCTTTTTCAGTGAGGCAGTCACATCTTGCTTCTTCTCTGGTCAGGTCAGGCCTGCAGAGGAATGGGCATCCTCCTTCCCAGAATTCTCCTGTTCTCATTGGCCCGCCTCTACTTCCTGTCTTGTTGTCCCACCTATACTTCCTGCCTGGCTACTGGCCAATCAGCATTTATTTAAAATATAATTGACAGAATACAAACCCATTCTCCCACACCATTGTATCATTCTCAACAGTTTATCCTGTGATGAGTTTAGCCGAACTGGAACATCAGAGGGAACAGACCCCAACTAGTGCCTCACTCTGACACCAACTTCAAAGTTAAGAATCTCCAGGGCAAGCTTCATATCAGACAAGCTGGCTATAAGCCTGTGGGTCCCGCGATACCCTCACATTTATTGTTTGTGAGCAAGACTCATGGAACTGAGAGATGTGCTACACTTGTGATTGGTATCTATCATAGCAAAAAGATGGATTAAAATTAGCCAAGGAGAGCGGTACATAGGGCACACTCCAGGGGCCATCCCAAAAGAGTCAGTGGGCATCATCACCTCCTTCCAGGCACAATAGGTGACAGGATACAGAATTTGGCCAACTGGAGACACTTACCTGATCTTTTTCTACCCAGACTTGGAATGCAGCTCAGTCTCACACTTTGTGCAGGCTCTGATTCCTCCAGACATCACAGCTGTCACAGGGTGCCTCAAAAACTCCACTGTGAACTCTGTATTTGTTATTAGACTATCTTGTGGCTAAAGCATCCAGACGCTTCTGTCAGGCAGGACATTCCAGGGGCTTAGAGATCCTCTCTCAGTAGCCAAGGGTGAAGGCCAGACTTCTCTTTGGGTACAGTTAGTCTTCCTTTACACAGAGCCCCCTTTTCATTGACACTAAACAACCAGAACAGGTAGTGAAGACTCCCCCAACCCTGGGATCAGCCAGTTCTTCCCCACGGGGACCAGACTACAGGAGTGGGCAGTTTCCTGTGTCTCCAAACCTGGAACAGAGAGAGAGAAAAAGAGAGAGAGAGAGAGAGAGCGCTCTGGGGCTCAGTTTCACACTTCCCCATAGATTGTTTCCAACACTTCTCTTATGGTCTGGAATCATATAGAACAGTATATTAAAAAACCTTTCTTCTTCGCAGTGAAATCCAGATAAAGTTGTTTGGCTGGCTAACCTAAGATACACAACAGTGAAAGTCAACTTTTGACATTGGATTGTAAAACTGTAATGGAAAGGTGAAACATAGTCATCTCTACATTAACAGGTGTCCTGCTTGTATAGGAGGGTGTTGCATGAATTGTTTGTGTGCAGATATCAACACAACACATGCTTCTCCCAGATAAGGTATTGTGGTACTTTGAAAAAAATGGCCCCCAAAGGGAGTGGCATTTTTAGGAGGCATGGCCTTGTTGGAGGAAGTGTGTCACTGTGGAGACAAGCTTAGAGGTCTTATATATGCTCAAGCCATAAGTGAGACAGTTCACTTCCTGTTGCCTTTGGAGCCAAATGTAGACTTTCAGCTCTGGTACCATGTCTGCCTGCATGCTGCCTTGCTTCCCGCCACAACGACAGTGGACTAAATGTCTGAACTGTAAGCCACCCCAATTAAATGTTTTCCTTTATAAGAGTTGTCATGTCATGGTTATGGTGTCTCTTCACAGCAATAAAACCCTAACTAAGACAGGCACCAAAGCAATAATTCTACCCAAATGTAGTTTGGTGAAAAACAAGTTTTACTAGGATGACTTCCAAGTGTAGGTGACCCCCAAACATCTGAACCACCCAAGCTCACCCCAGCATGAAGAACATCTTTCAAGCTGCACACATGGAGCCCTCTGCTTTAGCTAACCTTCTGCACTGTATAGACCTCACTTCTGGAGGCCATGAGGTCACATGCCACATGGGAAGGATTGCATACGGGGTGTAGGAAGGAGTAACTGGAATCTCAGTCTAATGGCCTCCCCATCTCCACCTTCTATAAGGGAATATTAAAGGGCCAGGCGTGAGGGATGCTTGTGAAGAGTCATAGTTGCCCTGCCCTGAGGAAGGTGTGATGCATGGAGAAGACATTTCCACAGCAGAAGCTTTCTCCACACACACTAAGTGGAGAGCTACGTGAATGGAGAGCGCCTCCTAACTGCCAGGTTATTCTATCTACTGGAGCTGATCTCTGTGTAGGGTTGGATTCTCTACATAGAATCTGCATGATGAGACAGAATGGAAGCCCTTCCTACTTCCCGGTGAGCCTGGAGTTCTGGGACAAGCAGCACTGCTCGGTGCCCACACCGATTACACTTCTGCCTGGGCCTTCGATTATTTCCTTCAAACAGCCTACCAGTAATCCAGTGCATTAAGGAGAAGGAGCACTTGGATAGGAGCCAGAACACTCAGGCCTGACTGTGCTCGGATATCTACACAGGTGAATATCTTTGAGCTGGTCAGTTCCTCTGTAGGCTTCACTGCCTTTTCTACAGAATATGTTGTTTGGATTGGATCCATATCTGACTCTAAATTTATCCAGTTTCCCCCACATTCCATGGTTTCTTTTTTACTTTTAAAAGTAGAGTTCCTTTACTTTTAACCTAGGTAAAAAGATTGTTTTCATTAAGTGTGTATATATGTATTTGTGTTATTGACTGCCAAGAACCGATATTTTAAATCTCCACTTGTCCCATTCAGGTTCATAAAGCCACTATTCTTTAGACCACCGTTTCTCAAGGTGTGGTCCCAGGACGAAACAAACATCATCAGCACTAGCTGAGATTTTAGAAGGGTGCGTTCCCAGGCCCCACCCTATACCTACTGAATCAGAAACTCTGGGGCCAGAGCCTAGGAATTTGTATTCACAGACCCTTCAGAGAATTCGGAAGCACCCAAATCTGACAGCCATTATTTTCAATTGTATTGCAAAACATAGAATCTAAGATAATTTCAAAGAAAAATCACAGCAATCAAGATAATATAGCACTTACCAGGTATCTCATACCATTCTAAGTGTTTGCTGCATATATTTTAATTTGACCTTGCAACAAGGCTGGTACTATTAATTCATGTCTTGGAAACTAAGTAAAGATAAATATTGCAGGTAGGCACATATATACAGAAAATGCCAACATGGTTCTCAAGCCTTCCATTCCATTGTCCCTTTATAAACAGGACCGTTACCCATGTCTCCTTTTGTTCCTGAGCATTTAAATCCTTCCTTTTCCATTCCAGTGTATTAAAATAACTATAGCTGCAACCAATTCATAATGATCTAATGCTGTTTCAAATGTGCATGGAATATAAAATCATTATTGATTTTAAGATTGTTTCAAATGTTACAACTTTATAATATTCAACCTCAATTTCAACTTTGAATTAAACTAGAGAAGAATTACTATCAAAAGAAAAGAATGTGATACCCGTGAACAGCCTGAAAGTAGTGCCCTCAAATCACCTCCTTAATTAGAATTTTCAGAACTTAGACTGTGTCATCTAATAAGTTTCCCCCTGGGTATGTGACATTTTTCATCCCATCTATAAATGTTAGCAGTGCGGCCTGTTAGAAACCTTTACTTTCTCATAGACTCCCTGACACGGGGTCAGGTAACATGTCTAAGTTGATATAGTCATGAGCCATAAGCATCAAAGGGTTCAAGAAACATCCCCTTTACTGGGTTAGCGTCAGACTTGAACTAAAGCACAGGCTGATTTCACACCACAGGGCTTTCTATAGCATTTAAAAGAGCAAGTCAAGCTTCCTTATGCTCCATGGTGAATGCACGCAGTAAGGGCAGCAGTTGGAGGGTAAGGGATGATGACAGTATTCCTTTATTCTGCACAGAGGCCTGATGGGCACCCTTCTGCTAACGATTCCTTCACCAACAGTCCATGACTCCCTTAAGTTTATGTGTGTATATTTAGAATGCGTGAAAAAATGATATGATCTATGTTAGAAACTAGACATTCACTTGTAAAACTGTATAGTTTGTTTTCTACAGAAGGATTCTTTGATGATCAAATTCTCAGAAAGTAAAAACAAGTGATTAGAGCTGAACTTATTAGTAGCCTTGAAAGACCAGCTCTCAAGGCTACTCCCATGGTTTGAAGAAAAACTCCACAGTGTAACAAAACTGATCTTAAGATTTTTCTATCTGAGGGATATGGAATAAATTCACACACATGCTGTTCTGGCCATACTCTTTATTTTTCTGTCCTCTAATTTCTTCTAAGTTCTAATTCTTTCTAGTGCTCCTTTGTTTCAATTCTCTTTTGCTTCTTTGTTCACCTAGCTTAAATACACTTTTTACAGGAGGTTTGAGGCAATAAGAAAAAAAATTACAAGAGTTACATCTCATCAGTCATAGCACATTCCTTGGGTAAATGATAAAAACAGAGCCATTTACCATGGCAACACAAAGTTTCAAGGTCTCTGGTGTAAGACTGATCAGAGGCCGGGGCACAGTGCCCAATGAGACAAGCTGCAAGACACAGGTTTTTATCTGCCAGACTTGGCAAGAAAGGAATTGGCATGTGTCTCTAGGTTGCTTTGTGTTAATAACCTTTGTTAGACATCTGCAACTCTGACATTGTGCATATCTGGAAAGTTTTTAACTTATCCATTTACAGAAGCACTCAGCCTAGTGTGAACTTGCTCTGAGGTAAAAATGATCTAATTGTGTGTAGTTTGTCTTAGACTGGGGAGAAATTGTTTTCTTGTGTTAGTCTGAGCAAAAGGAACAAAGTAGGCTTTTAAGTGCCTCACAGTCCTCGTGGGACAATAGATCCAATTATGAAGCATATCCTAGTATATTTTCTATATATCAAAATTATACAGATTAATGAGAAGTCATCTTCCTGACCATCCACAGATATATGTGCCCATAAGATTGAGATGTGATCATGAGATTGCATATACACATCACATGAGATTACACACTACAATGCAGGTATCAGAGTGACACCATAGCTGCTTTTGTACATGTGAAATTACAGACAGGAGCAATAGTTTCCAGAGTCAGTGGTCACACAGGCCTTTTCCAGATGGGATTCTCCTCCATCAGAGAATCATTCCTCTGGTGGGTTGACATCTGAACACTAGTTGTCACCTGCTGCAACTCCCATGGCTTCTGACATGAACTAACATTTAACATACATAGAGACCATTTTCTATGAATGGGACAGATTAGTGTTAGACATAGTTACAGGTAGCTTCTATTGTCAACTTGACAGAGCCCAGAATTATCCGTGGAGTCTCACATAAGGGACTGCCCCATCAGATTGGCCTGTAGGCAAGTCTGGGGTATTTTTGGATTGCTGATTTATGTCAGAGAGCCCAGCCTACTGTGTATAGTGCCATCCCTGTGCAGATGGTCCTGTGTTGTGTAAGAAAGCAGGCTGAGTATGAACCAGGGAGAACAAGACACTAAACAGAGTTCTTCCATGGCTTCTATTTCAAGTTCCAGCCCTGCTGGAGTTCCTGCCCCAGCATCCCTCAGAGATGGACTGTAAGCTGTAAAATGAAACACACCCTCTCCTCCTCACATTGCTTTGGTGTTCATCACAACAGAAAACAAAGTAGGACAGTGATACTTTAAGAATAGATCTGAAGTCCTTAGGAACAAATTTAAACGCAAGTCATACTGTTGTAATCAAATTATATGGGTGACTTGTTAGGAAAGCTAAATGTTTGCATTTCCCAGAATAGTCCCAGTTGTCAATGTTTTGTCCCATTGTCAGATATGGGAACCAGAGAGCTGCATCTTCGTGGAGTTCTATTTGGCAACATTTTATTAACTATAACTTTAGGGCCTATAATTTAGATATTCTTACTATTTTAGCTGAATCTTTCCTCAGTTAGTCAGGTTAGTGAAGTAGAGTAAAAAAGGTCATATAGCCAGCATATGGGAGATCTAGGCCCTGTTGGGAGCTCTGGGATATCGCATGGAGTCCTAAAAACCATGCTAGACAAGTATTAGGCCTCAGTCTATAGAAGAAAGTCAAATACAAACATGTAAAGTAATTTGATATAAGTAAGTGTTGATTTTTAAGTAGGTCATGTATAGTAAATGTGCATGTGTGTCCTTGTATCTGTATATTTAACACACTGTTCCCGCAAGGAAGGACACCTGCTCTTTCCATCAAAATCACCTTTTTAATCAGTTTTGGAGAGGATATCACAGAAGTCCAGAAGTTATGTCTTAACACACTGCTTGGAAACAGTGATGATAAACTGAAAGTTTGATATTTTCACTGGATTTCTCATCAGTCCCTGTGTATGACTTATAATACACACATATAATACGAAAATGAACAAGATCAAAAGTAACTCCAAGAGATAAGGACGAGTCAGCCAATGTGTGTGCTGAGTAGAAGTGAACAAGAAGAACTCATATTGCTAATGACTGTGGCTTCTTGTCTCATAGGTCTTTCAGGGCTGACAGCAAATCTTTGATGCATTAGGCCTTTCAAGAGTGTCTACTAATAATGGCTCTGTCCCCAGACTGTCAAAACAATAATAGTTTCTATGTAGAAAGTGTTTTTGATATTCATAGAGGTAATGGGTGACCTATAAAATTTCAATATGGCAAATTGGACATAACTGAAGAAAGAACAGAAACTTGGAATTGAACCTCATTTCCTGCTGGGTCTGGTGCAATGTTTCCCACAGTGCTCATCTCTAGTGCAGCCATACAGACAGGTACTTCTTAAGAGGGAGGACAAAATAACCTGGCAAGAACCTGAGAAACCTAAGAGAGTGGAGTGAGCAACCTTACTCAGCAATACTGTCGAGTATCAGCTCATCCCATGCAATGAGTCTGCTAGGGCTTTCAACCCAGGGAGAGGGCTCCACACCCTCCTCTGTGTCTCACCTGCACAAAGCATGTTTCGGATCATTTCTGACTCCATTCTGAAGTAGCTGTCGTGAATTCCCTATTTTCCCGGTGAGAACTTTCCCAAATTCAGGCAGGATTCCAGTTCACATGCATCTGGCAACGAAGCCTGCATTGCTTAATTTTGTGCCAATACCTCACTTTTACTTACTAATTTCAAAAAGCAGGGAAATGATTCTAGTCTGGCAAAAAAAAAAAAAACCCTCCAAAAACCCAGAGGAGGTGCTAAAATTTTGGATAATAGAGTTAGTGCCAGGAGCTCTGCACAGCTGCCACCTATGCGGTTTTTCTTCTGTATTGGGCCTGTTACATATTCTCTCACAACTCTAGGAAGCAGTGTTGTTGCCTATACAAGGGGCAGATGGAGGAAAACTAAGATCTTTGGTTCCTTGGTGAATAATGCAACACAGTTTCCCTCCCTCACATGATTGCAAGACATCATTATAGAAAGATCTGTGGAGCTGCAGATACAGGGAGAGAGCCAGTTCACTCCTAGGAGGAAGCACAGTGTAAGGGTCCCAAAAGGCTCTCCCCTTGAATTGCCCCTTACATCGCACATGTTTTTAAGCAGTAGATGGTAGATCAGGTGATTTGGACAAAAAATAAAATAAAATAAAAAAAACAGAAGCCGTGCCTCTTCATCATTGGTCCCCACAGGCAAACAGTGAGTGTGTTCAGGTATCAATCTGTGTGCCCTGGAGGTCCTACGTAACAATCTGAGCAGAGTACAAATAATCAGATGTGTCTGCCAGACTTTGATGTGCATCAGTGAAAAGATGCAAATTCTGCCCCTTGAATATGGCACTGGGTTCCGTGGGAACATCCCCAAATAAATAATAACACAGGCTGGACCAATGTGCAAGTCCAGTTATCCTCCCAGAGCACAGAGACTTTTCAAAATGCCTTTAGCGACCCAGTCTGCAGATTGCTCTTGGTGTGACTGTTGCTGAAACAGGTGTCTCGAGTTGTGGATTAGCATAACAAAATGGTTTCCTTGTGGCAGCAGCCCATGAAATAATCGGTGCCATCTGCATTTATCTGAAGTTTCATTTCTAATATGCACACAGAGAGTCAGCTGCTTCCTTGTGTCATGATGCCAATTTGATCCCGAGGATGCCTGATGGAAACATGTTCTCCATTTCCAAGGAAAACACACATCAGCAGGGCAAGCTAAAGCAATGGCATCTATTGCTTTTCTCCTCCCCACCCCCATGGATTATTTCTGTTTCTCACTAAGCAAAACAAAACTCAAATGCGCACATACAAAACTGCTTCCTCGGAGCAGTGTGTGGCAGAGCCTGCTGGGACAGAAAGCCACCAGGCCCTGTGGGCACATCTGTTGTGTTCTTGAGTCACCTCTACTAGAACCTCACTTCTGCCGGAAGTTCCTGTTTTCTTACCTTAACCCATATGTAGCAACCAGAGCCTGCCGCAGAGCCTGGCCCATCTGCTTTACCACCTGGGAGAGCAGGAGCCGTCCAGGCTGCCCTTCCGTCTTGACTCAGCACAAAGCAAATGGTGCAGAAGGCTTCTTGTCCACACTCTGAGATGATGATAGTAGAATCCTCTTAAGAGCTGTCCTAAAGCCACGGAGGCAGTTCTTTTTAATGAATACCACAGAGCCATAAGTATCCAGCAACTGAAGCCCACTTTAGGTCTGTACTGTCGGTAGCTACCAGGCTGGGAGTGTGGCTCAGCTGCTAGAGTGCTTGCCTCGCCCTGGATTCAGTCTCCAGCACTGAATAAAAACCAAGGTGTTGGTGCACACCTATAATCCCAGTGTCCAGAGGTGGAAGCAGCAGGTAGAGGAAGTTCAACATCATCTGTAGGTGGAGGTTGCTTGTTCATTTCCTGGCTGCCCAGACCTGAAATAATCACACAGAAACTCTATTAATTACAACACTGCTTGGCCTATTAGCTTAGTATTCTTATTAACTAATTCTTACATTTTAAATTAACCCATTTCTATTATTTTATATTTTGCTATGAGACTCGTGGTTTACTGGTAAGGTTTTGACCCACATCTGTCTCCCTAGGTGGCTACTCCTTGACTCTGCCTTCTTTTCTCCTCTATCTCTGCTTGGAATTCCCACCTTGCTCTATTCTGCCCTGCTGTACATCAAGGCATCTTTATTCATTAACCAATAAAAGCAACACATATGCAGAAGGACTTCCCACACCAGTTATCCTTGATTACTTCGTGAAAAATTCAACGCCAGCCCAGACTGCATAAAACCATGTCTCAAAAACCAATAACAAAATTTTCAATACATAGACAATATATACTTCAATCTATTTTTATTTATTTATTTTTGCATTAGGTCCATGAAGACCTTCATCAATTAAAAGAGAAATTAACAAAATTCTCAAGTGATGAGACAAGAGATCCTCTAGACATTCAAAATCTTGAGACAGCAATCCAAAGGACTGAAATGGGGTTAAAAGTAAGTAAAGTTTTGGACAGTAAACAAAATACTGGGAAGAGAAGAGAGGGCCTGGTGGTTCTCATGGGTCCCCATGTCGTTCTTTAGCAGAACTGGGTTTAAGGTGACCACCAGGCTATCTTCCTCAGATGGCTGCTTGAAGCTCGTGTAGGAGAAAAACATTATTTCATGATGGTATGCGGGTCAGATCAAATAGCCAAGCTATTTACTGACTTTGGTGCACAGTTTCATTTGGGATGAGGGCTGCGGGTCACTTAAGCTTTGAGTCTCAATTGTTCATTATGCTTTTTGGGACATTTGAAGTAATTTGGCCTTGAGATGCCTATTGATACCTTAGGCATGTAATAACACATAGTGTTCTGTGCATTTTGGGGGGCTTAATTACACGATTCAAAGTATTGACCTAATGAAATGAAGTAAATTAGCTAAGTATTTTACATCCACCATAATGGCCTGAGCTTTGACTTTTCTGTAACAGATTCACATTGAGAAGTATCTAGATGTTGTAAACCACCAGGTGTTAATGGCTCCTGTACATGAAAACTTACATTCTCCTATGACTTCCAAATGGTAAGTAAAATAGCCACGTTACAGCCCAAAGTAAAGAACACCAAGAACCTTTTATCCCTTGGATGAAATGCCTGACATTTGTGTCAGCATTTGGAATGTAGGCATTGTAGGCTACTCTCAGTCCTACTGCTTGGCAGCATGACAGTTGCTGGGGTCCTAGGTTGCTGCTGCTTTTGGTGAGAAATGTTAAAATTCTTCAAGGAAATATTTAAATGCTGTTTAGATCACATGATACTTGTTTACTCTTTTGTACTTCCATGTGTGCTTTATTACTTAGTTGATTTGGGGACTGGAGAGATGGCTCAGACGTTAAAAGTACGTGCGGCCCTTCTGGAGGACCCAGGTTCAGTTCCCCACACCCACAGCAGGCGGGTTCCAGAACTTCTTGTGACTCCAACTCCAGGAGATTTGAAACCCTCTCCTGGCCCCTGTGGAGGCCCTCATCCCCTAATAAACACAGTGCATACAATTCATACAAAAACATATAAAGTAAATCTTAAAAGTAATTTTGGTATCTATAGCAAGTAAAAAAATTAATATAGCTTGGTTGAAATACCCACTATGTAATATATCTTAAGATATGATTTATTGAATTCAGACTGAGTTTTAAAGAGCAGTCTTGCCATGGGGCTCCTACTGAGTGAATGCAGATGAAGATGGGAGTTAGTCTTAAGTCCCTGTGGCTCCTCTTTGTGTTTTGAATATGGATCCAGCTTATGTGATGGATGGATGGTTAGCAGTAAAGGCAGGGCTCTGAAACTCTGCACAGAGACATGGGGAGGTGAGGCAGAGCCAAGTGCCAGTGCTAGACAGTGGGGAGCAGAGCTCTGAGAAGGCGTCAACCATTTCCTGCCCGTCTCCCACCATGGCGGTAGTGATGCAGGTATCTGTTATCCTTTGATAGAGGTTACCCTGTCCTGCCATCCCTGGCTCCCTAGCCTTGTATACATAAGCATCTGCCTGTCAGGTTATGCCCTATTCACCACAATTTTACCCTCACTTCCTAGATGGAGTACCATCTAGGTATTAATTATTAATGTTTTGTAACAGATTATCCAAGCTTAATCTCTTAGGACAGCAAAACTTATTATCTCATAGTTTGTTGTCAGAAATATATACAGACACAGCCAAACTAAGAGCCTCTGCCTCAGGGCCTCTCACAATGTAGGTGCTGATTACAACAGTCCCCTTTAAGACAGCATGGAGCAGGGAAGGCAGCTGCATGAGAGATGGGTGGGAATAGGCTTCCAGCCTCAGTCACACAATGGCCATTGCCTTTTGAGCCCATTATCATGTGCAATCATATAAGGTTCTCATTCTGAGGACTAGAAGAAGATCCATTCCATCTGGGAGCCTCTGGAAGCAAAAAGGGCCTGGGAATGGCCAAGTGACAGGAATATTGTGTCACCATCATGGTCACTTCAAATGACAGTGGTCCTTCTACTTCAGACTCCCTAGTGTTGGATTACAAGAGTGAGCAATCATGCCTGGCTTCATCAATGGTTCTTTGCTGGGTCGATACACCAACGCTCCATATCTCCACTTTTATCTGGGTGTTTGACTCTAAAGCCTCATTCTCCTTTGTTTTCATCCTGAGTAGGACCGTCTTATCAGCCCATGTTTAACCCAGGTTATGGAGTCTTCCAGGAATCTGTACTCTGGGTAGCACTGTGGTTCATGCTCTATGGTGTTGTATAATGTTTTACTCTTTTGGCTTTTGGTGGGGGGCAACCACCCAGCTCCCAAATAAATCAAGCTTGGCTTGTTTCTAGCCAGCTTTTCTTAACTTTAAATTATCCTGTCCATCTTTTGCCTCTAGGCTTTTTCCTTTTCTTACTTCTGTGTATCTTACTTTCACTCTTACTACATAGCTGGCTGGGTGACTGGCTCCTGAATTCCTCCTCTCCTCGTTCTCCCTCCTCCCAGAGTTCTCCTTCTATTTATATTCTCTGCCTGCTAGCCCCGCCGATTCTAACTCCTGCTTCGCTATTGGCCATTCAGCTCTTTATTAGCCCATCAGGTGTTTTAGACAGGCAAAGAATCAAAGCTTCACAGAGTTAAACAAATGCAATGTAAACAAAAGTTACACACCTGAAAATGACACTATAGGATTCAAAAGAATTTAAGTTCAGAGCAAAGACTTTAACTTGGTGAAAATTGCAGTGCATGATAGCACCTGGTTAGATGATACTCAAGCCCAGCTGACTGGAGCATGGGGAGGTTACCCTAGGCTATTCTAGAGAGTCCACGGGTAAAGTAGTTCATGGACTCAGGCATGCTGAAAGGAAAAGGGAGGGTTTTCTGAGGAGACTAAGATAGCACACATGAAAACCATGAAGAGAGTGATCCCAGAAGGTCTGTTCATCAGGGAGACAAGTCAGCTTGTGGTGGAGGGACATGGAAGAAAAATGGGCAGGTAGATCAGGGGACAGACAGGGCAGGAGTAAAGTCTCAACTCAGTTTCTTAGGAAGGAGGAAGTGCTGATGGCTTTGTGTTGGGTTGTGACTGAATGGAAATGGTGTTTTGTAAAGATGACTCTGGAAGTGTTATCACCAGCGGCTGGGGACAGTCTAGAGACGAGCAGCTGGGTTGCCAGCAGTGGCCCGTGTGACATCAGATGGCTTATCTGTCACTCGTTTACTCAGCAAGCATGTATTAAACAGCTGTTATTTGCTAAGCATGCTTTTAGATACAGGAGCTGTGTCAGTTAGCCACAGACCTCGTCCTTCTGATGGGAGGTGTGCAGCAGGAAGTGAAAGGAAAACTTGATTTGAAATATTTGGAAAGAACCTCGGTGCACTTGACATTAGATAGAGGTAAGAAGAGTGAGACTCAAGAGTGACCCCAAAACTTTGGGGCCTGGGCCACTGAGAAGGTAGAAGAGTTGTGGGGATCTAAAATGTTGGCAAAGGGAGAACAGCGGGTGAGAAAATGGGCCACATTCTGTTTTCTGTTTGGACCTTAAAACCAGCCACTTCTGCTGCTTCCTCCTCCTTCCTTCCTTTCGTCTTCTTCTTCTTCTTCTTCTTCTTCTTCTTCTTCTTCTTCTTCTTCTTCTTCTTCTTCTTCTTTTCTCTTCTCCTCCTTCTCCACCTCCTTATTCTTCTTCTCCTCCTCCTTCTTCTTTGTTCCTTTTCTTCCTTCTCCTCCTTCCTTCTTTCCTTTTCTTCTTCATCCTCCTCCTCTTCTCCCACTTCCTCATTTTTTTTTTGTCAGTGAAAACAACTGGATTTAAAATTCAGTTTAAATAAATGAAAGCAGTTTCTTTTCAATAACTGCAGTTTGTAATCTGAAGCAGTGTGGTGTCAGGGCTTGCCCTCCGCCCCAGGGGCTCCAGCTGCCACTGCACGGCCTCCAGCACTCTTGAGGCAGGTGCTGGATACGATCTCTTCTGTGGGAGTCTTTGCGACAGTTTAAAGGGCTGGACACGCATCAAGTGTTTAACAACTTCAGTTCTCGTCCACTGAAGGGATGTTCTTGTGAATCTGAAGGGTGGGTGCAAACATCTTCATTGTGTCTTTCCCCCAATCAATACACCCTTTTGTATTTCTGATCTTCATAATAAAGCACTGCTAAAGGATCTGGAGCTCCCCATAATATCGTTCAGATTTTTCTAGGCTGAAACACTTTACCTGGAATTCTTGATTTTGCAAATTTGCGATGAGTCCATTCTGTACAATTGAGCAATCCCATGCCTTTTGTCAGTCTGGAGTCTGCCTGGAGGCCTCTGAAATACTGAGCTCAAAACCCCGGTCAGAAGTGTAGGAATTCTTCTCCTTTTTTAAAAATATAATTTACTTATTTTTATTTTATGTGCATTGATGTTTTGCATGCATGCATGCCTGTGTGAGGGTATCAGATCTTGGAGTTATAGACAATTGTGAGCTGCCCTGTGGGTGCTGGGAATCGAACCAGGAACTGAATTGGAAGAGCAGTCAATACCCTCAACCTCTGAGCCATCTGCCCCACCCAGTAGTTCTTTTCTTTTGAGGCTTCATAGAAAACAAGCTGACAAACACTACCTCTACCAGGTGATCGACACCTACAGTAACTGAAGTTGACAGCGCTCCAGCCAGGGCTGTGTCGTGGGTTACCGCATCTGTTGTGTCCAGTCTGAACTTCCCTGCCAAGTGAAGCTCAACTTAGAGCTTCTTCATGCTGAGAGACTGGGTTTGGGAGAGGTGACGCAGGAGACACTGGGTTTTAGGGCCCAGGATGCTGAGATGAGTCGCTAAGGTTAAGACAAGGCCACACGCTGACTTTGAAAAGGTCTTGGAAAGGACAGGGCTAGCAATCATGCACATACGTGTGTGGTTCCATGAGCAGCTTTCCAAAGCTTTACTTTGATGTGTGTTGCCTGAAGTCAGTCCTGCCAGCACATGGGTAAGTCATTGTCCCCACTGTATAGACAAAGAATGAAGACTGAGTAAGTTGCACAAGATCACATGACCATGAAGTCTGCAGGAACTCTCAGAATCCCAGTCTTCTGAGTCTAATGCTATTGAAAGACAGTGTAACAGTGTTCACAATAGTTTTCACTATCTTTAAATTCTTGAAGGGAATCCTGGTAAATCTAACCAAAATTAAAAAAAAAAAAGCTCTTTACTTGAATTAAACAATTCAGTGAGATAAAACATGCCAGCTCATACTGATGGAAAACCCTAGTTTGGGGTCATTTATAATCTTTTAAAAAAATATGTTAAAAACATTGATATTTATTTACTTGTGTGTATGTGTGTGCACACATGTGAGTGCACATGTGCCACACCACATATGTGGAAGTCAGAGGACAACTTGAAGAAACTGGTTCTCACCTTTCTCTATGTAAACTGTGAGAATCAAATCAAGGTTCTCAGGCTTGGTGGCAAAGTACCTTTACCCACTGAGCCATCTTTTCAGTCCTCATTTTATAGTCTTAATTTTTAAGTTTAGGATTGTCACTTGCAAATAGGCTAAAGTGTAAGTGGCAGATTGACTGGTCTGACTCTATAGGGAAAAATAAAGAAGGGTTCTTGGAGAAGAAAATATATGGGGTTATACACCCACCACTGAGGATACTGAATCTTTGTTTGAAATCAGAGGAATCCCCAGAGACACAGCCGGAGGCCAGTGCAGATGACAGGCAGGTCAGGAGCAGGTGGAGTCAGTGTGTGTCAATGTGTCAAGCAAACATATAAACATCTGGTAAGAGCCTCAGAGTGAAGGGCATGGCTAAAAACCACCAGAGGAGGCATCTTTCACCAATGAAATAATCAATAGGTGAGCTCTCCTGACTTGAGTAAGCTCTGTCTTCTTGCCTCTTTGCCTCTTGTCTCATCAGATGAAAGGGCTGGGGAGTTATGTGAGGGCTGAAGAGAGCTAGCCAGTAGCAAGTGGAATAAAACAACATTTCTGGGGAGACACCTTTTATCTGCTTCTCCTCTCTTGCCAAGGACCCTTATTAGGGTCCACTAGAAGAGTGGAAGAGGACCTGGACCAGGTCATGGGATTGGCATCCACGTGTGGCCATTGGGTATTCGCTTTCGGGTCCTATACAATTGTATAGTAATGGTCCTCCTCTTAGGAAGGTAGGAAGCCTGCCAGGTTTCTTGGATCCCCACAATCCTGGAGGAGGTGGCAAGAGCATCCCTCGGACCTAGCTGTCAGGGTATGGTGTTAAAGTGGGATGCAGCTCTAGATGAAATGAGATGGCTCAAGGTCAAAACACTAGAACAATACTCAGAGTGATTCTTCAGGGAATTCTGGGCTGTGCAACCTGTTTTGTGTATCATTTTCTGCAGACCACAACAGACTCTGAACCCAAGTCTGTTCATGACAGTCTCTTGGGTCAAGTGCAAAACAAGCCATGATCCTCCACCTGAGAGCAAAGAAGATGCCATTCACAAGAATAGTTGTGCTGTTTAGTTTTTACTGTCAACCTGGCAGGATCTAGAGTTGCCTTGGAAGAGAGAGTCTTGACTGAGACACTGGCAGGACCAGGCTGGCCCATGACCATGTCTCTGGGGAACTGTCTCAATTGTCGGTTGGCATGGGAGGACCTGGCCACCCCTGAGCAGGAGGTCCCAGGTTTTATAAGAAAACTGGCTGAGCAAGATGGATGCTAGCCAGTTTCAAGTGTTCCTCCCTAGTCTCCACTTTCAATTTCCATCTCTAGGTTCCTGCCCTGACTTCCCTCCATGATGGACTGTAACCTGAAATAAACCCCTCCTTCCCAAGTTACTTTTGGTCCTGGTGTTTGTCACAGCCATAGGAAAGCCAACTGAGACACTTGTATAAAGTAATTCCAAATTTGTTTCTTATGTGAATAGAATCCTTATGCCTTCCTTGTACACACCTGGTGTCACCTTGCACACACCTATCTCCTGGTCATGGTTCTCAAACAGGTGATTTTCTGTTACTGATTCCCAGTCAGAGGTGCTCAGGTGCCAGAACCTGGTGTCCCTAACACAGGTGGTTTGTGCTTGAAATCCCTGGGGTGACCATGCACCTGTGATCAGCACTCATTTGGCCGCACGGAGGGTCAGCCTCTGCATGGTGAAGAACCTGGTCCTAACTGTCCTGTTCCCTGTGGTTATGAAAGGCTAGAGTAAGCCTCTTGCTCTGGCCGAACCAGGGCTGGGAACTTGTCAGTCAGGCTGGCAGGAATCCCCAGTGTCTCTCAAACAAAGACTGCTGCACGTGTCCTGGGGCAGCGAGTCCCTCTGCCAGGGGAAACAAGCAGCAAACCCCCATGTAGGCCTCTGCTGCCCCTTTGCCAGAAAGGCACTGGTGCTGTGAGTACCCAAAAGTCAGCATTGCCCAGACCTATGAGGCGTTCCTCTGCTAGGCACACTGGAGAGGTGGGAAGAGCGCATTCTGCACTGAGCACCTAGGAAAGTGATTTAGATCAAATGCACCACAATTGTCGTCCCCCCTTGTCACCATGATTCCCGTCACTGCCAGTTTGAATGACCTCCTTTAATGGTTTCTTCATGTGTGTGTAGGGCTGTAGGTGTGTGTATGTGTAGTGTATGCACATGTATGTGTACAGAAGCCAGAAGAGGACTTCAGGCCTCCTCTGTCACTCTCTGCCATGTCCCCTTGAAAAAGTCTCTCACTAATTCTGGAGCTAGGCAGGCAGGCAGAGAGCCTCAGTAATTCTCCTGTCTCTGGCCTCCAACAGTGCTGAGGTTAGAGGTGCAGAGCCATGCCTGACTCTGTGTGGGCGCTGGGGATTTGAACTCTGGTCCTCATGCTTGTGCATCAAGCACCTTTACCCACTGTGACATTTCCCCACTCCTAAGGATTTTCTCTCTTTTTGTTTTTGTCAAGACAGGATTTCTCTGTGTAAGAGCCCTGGCTGTTCTGGTCCTCCCTCTGTAGACCAGGTGGCAGCCAACTCACAGAGATCCACCTGCCTCTGCCTCCCAAGTGTTGGGATTAAAGGTGTGTGCCACCACCGCCCTGCCCCAAGGACTTTAAGCATAAGAAATTGATGCTTCCCCTTTCTTTAAATCCATGAGGTTGGTATTTTCCCCATGAAGAAAGTGAGACTTAAGCGATAGAGGTAGCCAGTAGCGAAGCCCACATTCAAGTCCGGATCAAATGTCTGCCATCTGGTACTCTCCTCTTACTCCATAGCTTGCTCTTCACAAATGTGGCTTTCCTTGTAACAACACTAGTGGCTACTACTCAAGAGGAAAATGTGGTGGCGGAGTCGTACCAACAATCAGTAGGTACACAAAAGAATCACTGGCGCTGGCAAGTGCAAGGCTTTCCTGCCAGTCCTTCTATAAGGACACCATCAAAGGAGTCATTTTAATCTGGGCAGCGGGACTGTTTTGTATAATTCACTCAGACCCTCACGCTGGCAGTGGTGCTGGGTGAAAATGCGCTGCTTGTGCCCCTGTTGCTGCCGGACAGGCTTCCTGCTCACACTGTTCTTAATGGCCACGTGCCGCTCATTGACACGAGCAGAATGGCTGCCATCTGGACCAGCACTGTCAGGAGCTTTCGCTTTATACTCGATTGTGCTTGTGTTTGAGGGGGGCAAGCAAACAAGAAAACAAATGAGTAGCAGTGAAGACCAGCAGACAGAAAAGAGTGCAGATGAGGAAGGCTCGCTTCACTTATGAGCAAAACACTTGGATCCAGCCTGTTGTTCCGGGTTGTCCTATGCAGGACACAAATCTCAGCACTGCACTACAGCATATGAGACCTGTGGGTGTGTGTGTGTGACTCACATTCAGAGGGGGAGAGCAGGGGTTTGTGTATGTGCCAATACTGACCAGTATACATGAGGGGTACTCGGATGTCTAATAAGTGATATTAAACAGTGTCATAATATCATAAATGCCATTTACAGCAATCCACCAAGAGACTCACTCTGGCAGGGGAGGGGCAGAGCTTCTTGTTTTCATGTTCTCCACTAAGTCCCACAAGAAGCTGTGTTTGTTGCATACAAAACCAGCTTAGCTGAGAGGTAGAAAGAAGCTGCAAGCCAGCAGGGGCTGCGGGATGCCAGGAGCATGGTGGAGAGCACCGGGCTCCCTCTGCCTTGAATAGCCCCTGGCTGGCCACATTTTCCTTCTTTAAAGATCTCCTTCAAACATTTTTTTGGGACAGATCTCAGACGAGTTGACCGAGCTTTGATTTGTGTGCTGATGTCTTGATCTCCCCTTCAGTTTGGGACATGGTTTTGCTAGACAGGAATTCCAGGTTGCTATGTGTTTTCCATGTTTTGAAGATCTCAGTCCACCTTTTCTGCTTGCCTGGTCTGTGGAAAGAAGTGCCACTCGATCTGGACTCGGTTCCGCCCTCATGGTAAGCTGTGCTCTCTCTCTCGCAAGACTTCCCCTTTGTCTTTGTTTTTGTGTCTTGTGAATTCGATATGCCTAAGCTATAACTCTTGGTACTTATCCAGGCTGGTATTTCCGAGATTACTGGATCTCTCACGAATTTCGGCAAATTCTCAGCCATCATTACTCACATTTTCGCGCTTTACACTTTTCTGTTCTTTTGTCCTTTTCCAGGACTCTCATTGGTAGGTGCCCACGGTTCTTGAAAATGCTGCTCGTCCTTTTCTCACCTCCACACTTTAGTGAATTTGCCCCTTTTTTGTATTGATAAACCTACCAGAGCCATTGTTTATTTTGTACATTGTGTGTGGATGTAGCATTCTGTTTCGATTCCGTCTCAGGTTATCAGGAGACACACTTATCCATTTACTCCCGCATGCTGTCTCCCTTTTCTATTAAGTCCTTAGCGTGCTAGTCATAGCTATTTTATATTCTGGGTTGGATAATTCCAAAATATTCACCATCACTAAATCAGTTTCTGGATCTTAATATGTCACTCTAAACAATATTTATTGTACTTCAGTGTTTCTGTCAGGCGTGAAGTGTTGTAGGGGAATGGGCTACATAGACCTTCATTGCAAGGGGTCATCTGACTAGGAGTTATGCAGTGTTTACCCTTTGCTGTGACTATAGATCTCTGCATATTCAATTTCCCCCTGTATCTCTTTGTCTTCCCTGTTGTCTCTGGGTTTCCTCAGAAGTTTTAGAGCCCAAACCCTGCAGCTCTTTCATCTGCATCCCTCCATTGCACAGGGGTTCTGTGGCATCCATGTAAGCCGTGTGAGGAAGTAGTCTATGTTCCTGTGGGAAGGTCTTTCAGGGGTGTGTGTCCCTGAGCTATCATCTGCATAGCTTTCTTCCAGCACTTCCTGCTTCTACCTTCGCTGAGACAAGAAGGCTAGATGGATTAGGATCACTATCTACAGTTCAGACTAAATCTTTGATAAAATACTTTTCCCTGAGAGCTGTCTTTCAACACAAATGCACAAAAAGCAGAACCGCAGGAGCATTTCAGAGTGGGTGTGTCCCTTCGTCTAGCTGGAAACAAGGCGGAAGGCTCTTCTCTCGTCCCCACGGTGAGAAGATGATGTGGACCTTTAATTTATGAGCATCTCTGAGTGAGCCTCCAGCAATTTGTCAAGCAGAGTTTAAGTGGCCTCCGCATGGCTGCAGCTGCAGCATCTGTGCTCGGGCTCCTGCTCAACCGCTCTGAGTTGTCAGTCTTTGCATCTTGCTCTTTCATGGCAGCCTTTTGCCCAGTGGTCGCAGTCCTCTGGTGGACGCAGGAAGTGGTATTTTGTCTGCTTTTTGCTTATTGTAAGGATAGATGTGATCATATTCAATATCTTTAACATGTTAGAGAAAAATCCAGAAGTCTAAGTTGCTCTTTAATGACAATTGTGTTTGTTTCTGTTTTTCAAGTCAGGGTTTTTCTGTAGCTTTGGAGTCTGTCCTGGAACTAGCTCTTGTAGACCAGGTTGGCCTCGAACTCACAGAGATCCACCTGCCTCTGCCTCCCGAGTACTGGGATTAGAGGTGTGTGCCACCACCACACGGCCTTTAATGACAGTTGTACAAAAGTGGACATCATAGTAAAACTAAGAGATTGAGTTATATTGGTGACCGTATTTTATTCATTTTGATTATTTGATCATGTTATAGAAATTGAGCCTGCATTTATATGTAAAAATTAAGTATAATATGAGACATATATCCTCATTCTTACAATTTTACATTGCTCTGGAGCAATCTACTGCTTAGTAAGGAAAACTCTTCACTAGCTCTGCTTTTAATCTTTGCAACTATTAAAACTGCAGAGATTTAAAGAATATATTTACCATTGGCCATCCTGTCATTTGATTTATTGAACAAAATACAGCACTACTCTCTCTTTCGCAAGATATGCTTTATGTCTACAACTGTGTCAACTGTCAGTTGTATAAGCAGAGCCGGAGCTGGTGCTTTTTGTTAGTGCTTCAGGGTCCTCATCAGATAGGAAAATTCTTGTGCTTAATTAAGCAGCTGCGGGTTATAGTGGCCACACTGCTAAGGACTGCCTTAGTCCGCTGGAGTCACCAATAGAGCATCTCTTACAGAGCACCATCCTAAGGAGGAAGCGTTGTTTTACATTCCGATTTGAGAGCTTTTGGAGCTGCAGCAGATTTTAAACCCCTTTTCTGTTTACTTAGGATGCTCCCAACTGTAATTGACCAGAAAGCCTTTATTTTCCCCATGGAGCCTGAGGATAAACTTTGGCGACCTCAAAGGCAGCACGGTTCATTTTCTCATGGCCTTACAAGAGCAAAGGTAGGAGCCTATGAGACAGCCAGCCAGTGGTTCCCCCCCCCCAGGGCGGGGGAGGCGGGGGGGGGAGGGGGAAGCAGGTGGGGGAGGGGAGAGGCCAGAGGGAGGGGAGGCCAGGGTGTGAGGTTCCTTCAGGGATAATGAAAATATTCCAGAGTTATATAGTGGTGAGGGTTTACAACTCTGTAAATGCACTAAGCACCACTGAATGTACACATTCAAAAAGGGAAATGACAGATAAATTATATCCCAACAAAACTGCTAATTTTTTTCTAAGGTGGCATTTCTAGTATTTGGTGGTGATTGTGGTGGAGAAGGTTTCATTCAGCTCACACTTCCACATCACTGTTCATCATCACAGGAAGTCAGGACAGGAACTCAAACAGGGCAGGAACCTGGAGCCAGGAGCTGATGCAGAGGCCATGGAGGGGTGCTGCTGACTGGCTTAATCCTCATGGCTTGCTCAGCCTGTTTTTTTTATAGAACCCAGGACCACCAGCCCAGGAGTGGTACCACCCACAATGGACTGGGCCCTCCCCCATCAATCACTAATTAAGAAAATGCCTCACAGGCCTGGTTTTTATTTTAAAACATGACAAAATAAAATATAATAAGATAAAGCAAAAGCCATCATACTGCAGTTGGACACGACAACCCATAGGAGGAGAGGAGGCCCAAGGCAGGCGCGAGAGCCAGAGAGCACTTGTTCTCACCGTTAGGAGCCCCATAAAAATACTAAGCTAAATGTTATAATATGTACACAGAGGGCCTAGGGCAGACCCATGTAGGCCCTGAGCTCGCTGCTTCAGTCTCTGTGAGAAAACTGCTAAATTTTTAAAAAGAGTAAATATTTACATTATGTTTTTAATTTTTTTCCTTTTTTATTACTTAAAAACATACCAATCCAAATTCCCCCTCCCTCCCCTCCTCCCTCTCCCTCCACAGACCCTCCCCCTCCCCCTCCAACCCTAAGGGGGTGCTATGCACCCTGCCCTGTAGAAAGTCCAAGGCCTTCCCTACTACATCAAGGTTGAGCAAGGTTTATATCCAAAGAGAATAGGATCCCATGAAGCTGGTGTATGCAGTAGAGACACATCCCAGTGTCACTCTCAGTGGCCCCTCAGTCCGCCCCAGCTGTCAACCCCCTTCAGAGGGGCTTGGTTGTTCCCATGCTCGTTCACTCCCAGTCCAGTTGGAGTTGGTGAGCTCCCATTAGCTCAAGCCAACTGTCTCAGTGGATGACCCCTTCATGGTCTTGAATTCCTTGCTCATACTCTCACTCCCTCCACTCTTCAACTGGATCTTGGGAGTTCAGTCCTGTGCTCCAATGTGGGTCATTGCCTCTGTTTCCCATCTGTTGTTGGACGAAGGTTCTATGGTGATATTTAAGATAATCATCAGTCTGACTACAGGGTAAGGTCAGTTCAGACACCCTCTCCTCTATCTCCAAAATATATAAAGAACTCAAGAAATTACATTGTGTTTTAAATTAGGTAATATAATACATATTTTGGTCTGTTTCTGTAATTTGATGTTACTGTTGTTTTGGATGTGTCTATAACATAGTTAATTTCTAAGCAAAAGAACTTTCTTCAGAAGTAAATCAGTCAAAGCACACTTTTTTTCCAAACAGAGCTCAGAAGGAACATGTCCTGCTTCTCTGCTGAGCATGTTTTTCACCTGTAGGAACTTCCTGGTGCAGTCTTGGGGATCTAAGGGAACCACACGATCTGCAGATAAAGATGCTTTGGCTTCCTCTTTTCTCATTTGCTGCCTTGATCCCTGCAGGTGGTCTGTTGAGTAGGAATGGAAAAAGGAGATCTCTTGCCTTGTTCACTGCTTTAGTGGAAATGCATGGAGTTCTCCATTCAACAAGGTGGTGGCTTTGGGCTTGCTGTAAATTCCTTTACTATGCTGAGATATTGTTGCCCATATTTCTATTCTCTCCAGGAGATGATCCTTTCATCTGTTTATGTGGTGGATTATGTTTATTGATTTGTGCATATTGAACCATCCCTGAATGTCTTGGATGAAGCCAACTTGATCATGGTTGATACTCTTGTTGATGTGTCATAGAACTGGATTTATTCATATTCTATTGAGAAGTTTTTCACTTTTGTTCATCAGACATTTTGGCCTAAAATTTTCTTCCCTTTTTTTTCCTTCTTTGTTTGGCTTTGGTATCAGGGTAATACTGGCTTGGTAGAAGAAATCTGGTGATTTTCTGTCCTTTTCTATTTTACAGTACTCTGAAGAGTATTGATGTAAGTTCTATGAAGGTCTGGTAGAATTCTGTACTAAATTTATCCGGCCCTGGGCTTTTTTAGCTCGAGACTTTTAATTACTACTTCTATCTAACTGGGTATTATGGGTCTATTTAAATTATTTACTTTTCTAGGCTAAGGTAGTTTGTATGTTTTCTGTTTTGTTTTTGTTTGTTTATTTGTTTGTTTTTTAAAAAGAGCTCATGAGGTCTCTGGCTTTGCCTCAATGGAGTGTTTTTTAGTTTGGTTCTGATTCCCTCTTTGTGTTAGTCGGTTCAGTCCTCTCCAACAGAATATCACAGACCAACATGAAAGAAGTCTGTCTCTTCTAGCTACTGATGCTACAAGGCCCAATCCAGATGCTGGCAGATCAGGTATGTGATGAGGGCCCATTTCCTAGTTTGGCACTAACTGCATTCCTGAGGGTAGCACCACATCAGGGCTAAGCAGATCAGCAGATGCTGTGGGGAAGGAACATGCAGTGTGTATTGGCCATCCCAAAGTAATCACAGGTCATTTCCCTTGGGAACCTAAATATCATTACTTTGGAAATACCAACATGTCTAATGTTCAGGACAATCCTAGAAGGAGGCATTGTCGTTATCATCAGCTTATTTGGAAAGAGACCAAGGTACATGATGCTAGATATGCTGACTAAGAGCTCACAGCTTAGGAGTGTCTGAGTCGGGATTCGGAACCCAGAAATGCAGGGCCACAAAGCTATGCTCGTACCCACTGTGGTATTCTTTTTATGACAGCTTTATTGAATTCAAATGCCCATATCATAAAGCTCACTACTTTACAGTGCTTAGTTGGGTGGAGTTTTAGCATATCTACAGTTACAGTCAGGGGAAGAAACCCTTCCTATAACTGCTTATATTACCTTCCATTTTCCTTGATGACACTTGCCACAGATGTAATTGGCTAGTGAACTCCATGGCTTTTTTTTTTCTTTTTAAAGGTTTGTCATTCTTTTATATTACAAGCTCAATGAGTATAGAATCTCTGCCAGTTTGTCCATTGCTGTACCATGCCAGGGGACTCTCAATAAGTATTTTTTGAATGAGTAAATGAAACCACCACAGAGACCACCAAAGCTGTGCTCATGCCTAAGTTAGGCATCCATGCAGGCTACTCTGCACTCACAGGCAGCTGGCTTGTGCCTCTGTCATGTCAGGGCGGTCAGCTCGTGTCTCTGCCATGGTGGGGCATGCTGCTCGTGCCTCTGTCGTGCAGGGCAGCCAGTTTGTGCCTCTGTCATCTCAGGGCAGCCCGCTGGTGCCTCTGTTGTGGCACTTACTACATTTGACCCAGACTCTGTGGATTGCAAAGGATTGTTAAGGACATGTTGGGATGGGGAAGGATAGGTCAGGTCTCTGTGGCACAGACCTTACAGTTGAGTCAGAGGAGACAAATCATCAATAGGAGAAGAGCAAACCATGATAAAACCCTGTGGAAAAAGAGACAGTATGCTGCGGTAGGGGAGTTCACACTTCCATCTTCCTCCTGTTCAGTACCTGCTGCCTCTAGAACATTTCTGGGGTTTTTGTTTGTTGAGGTGTGTATGTGTTTTCTGCTAAGAAACCAGGGAAGGGCCTCAGTTGGTTCACAAGACCAGAGACTGGAGGCCTCCGACTTAGAAAAGCAATGAAAGTATCTGAGATTAGGACTGTTGTAAAATGGATAGTTGTTATTATTATTCCATAGGAAAATTAAACATTGATCAGATATTCATTTTTTCCATAAGAGTTTTGAGTCCTGGTTACTGACCACGAATATAAAGACAAGGAAATACATGCTAACAGGTGCAGTGCTGTGTTCTCTGGACTAGGAGAGCTCTGCTCAGAGAGGGTGTGGACCTCTCCCACCCTGACATGCTTTATCCCTAGATATTAATGACATCTGCCTAATGGCACACGTCTTTAATCCCAGCACTGAGGGTCAGAGATCTACGCAGAGAGTTACAAGACAGCCAGAGCTAGAGTCTATTTAAAAAAAAAAAAAAAGGTGTATCCGCGGCCATGTGCCAGGACAGCAGGCTCCTGCACCAGCGGGAAGCCAGGACTTGTAAGTCGGTGTAAAATCCAACTGGGTGATTCCAACCTTTGATCACCGACTTCCAACATTTTAAACCAGGCAAAGCCCAGTTGCTTTTTCATACTGTCTCTCTCTCCCCAAAGTGAATAGCTGGCTTTGGAATTCTAATTCTTGCCAAAAAAGCTTAGATGACAATTAGGAGTTGCTCAGCTGTACTTAAGGATCACATTAAGAATTATATCTTAAGCTTTTTAATATATGAAAATCTTAAGTCGTTCAAGATAACTGACAATTTAAAAAATTATAGGAGCAGGTTCATCTTTTTAAAAGGATTCTTCTTGAAATAAATATAGAAGCAGTGATGAAATATTAGTGAGTAAACTTGGACTCGAAAGCCTTATTTTCAGAACTACAGATGCATTTCCTGTCACTGTGACAGAAGCAGTGTGAAGAGGGAAGAGCCTCGTCTGTCTCGCCACTTAAAGGCACAGTTTATCTTGGCAGGCGTGTGAGGTCACATGCCTGCAGGAAGTAGAGAGAATGCTGCTGCTCAGTTAGCTTTCTCCTCTGCATTCAGTCGGAGACCCCAGCCCGAGGGATGGTGCTACCTCAGGCAGGATGGTTCCCCCCTTCCAGTCAGATATCTAGACAAACCCTCAGAGACACAGGTGCGTTTCCATGGTGATCCTATAAGCAGTCAAGTTGACACTGGAAAGGAACTATTATGACAGACACTGTGGATAGAATCAATAGTCTCCAGACTTGCGTCTTAGAATACTCACTTCATTTTTCTCTAAATTCATCAGCCATACATAATTTACCAACAATACATGCTTACTACAACAGTAACAAATGAAAAATAGAACACAGAGATGCTAGCCCAAAGCTAACCTCCTCATCCCCATTCTCCACCAAACTGCCTGACCTGTGTGTTCCTCCAGATGGTTATTTTGTTTGCAGTAATACACCCAGTACATGTAGATAAGCAGGTAAATAGGATTTGAATTAAGTGTGGATTTTTAAATTTTTACTGGATGATAATGGTTTTGGACAGTCTCCCCATGTAACCCAGGCTAGACTCTCACTCATTGTATCTTGACTCTCCTGTGCTGGTATTTTAACTGAGTACCATCAGGCCCAGATTAAGCATTATATTTTGAATATACATAAAAATAAAATATGTTCTTTGTGTACAGATGCTATATAAAAGTATGTTCCCATAATTATTCTCAAAATATATGCAATTTCAAAAATAAAGAACTTTGAAATAGGGCAGTTTAACCTGCAATATGATATATATTTCCGATTTTTTCCTGTTGAATATCTATAACAAACAAAAGAATGTGACCTTGTAGGTTCCAGGGTTGAGTTTGAAGAGCTTAAAGCAAGTAAGACCACCACATCTTTGGTGGTCATTTTTGTCATATATATGTATGAGGGTTTTTTTGTTTGTTTGTTTATCTCTAAACTCCTTCTGGTGTAACACACCTGCGGTCTCCGTGCCTTGGAAGGCTGGTCAGGAGAAACATTTGAGCCAGGGAGTTTGAGGCCATCTTGGACTTCATAAAGAGATTCTGACTAAACCAAAACCAGACAAAAAGCAATGACAGCAGCTAAGTGTGATGCCACATGCCTGTTTAGGGAGTTGGAGGCAAGGGGATCAAGGCTAGTCTGAGTTAGTGTAGCAAGTTTGAAGCTACCTGAGTTACATGAGACCCTGTCTCAAAACAAACCCAAAGTATAAAAGAAAAGAAAAACTTCATTGCTGTTCATTATATATTCGTTTTTGTTTCAGCATAGAACTAGTAGATTTTGCCCCAGGAGCTCTCAAAAAGACTAGAGCCCAGGATAATGTTTGATGTTTATTATGGTTTCACCACTCGACCGCATAACTGCCAGTTTACCCGTTTGAGAAGCAGAGGATTGTACATCATCAATTTCTTTATCAGATGTCTCAGGAGGCCCTTGTATATGGCCGTCACTCTGCTGGGTGCTGTGGGAGGAGTGTGTGGAATGAGTTCCCAGGCAGAGGACGCTGCATTCATAAAAGACTGGGGGCAAGGCAGGGCGCGAGTAGAATGAGAAATGAATAAGCTCCAGCCTGATTAAGTGGCGGATGGGGCGAGCTAGGCACTGTGGTCTGATCAGAATGTGCTCTTCTGAACTTGGCTCGAGAGTCTGAGTAATGTATAGGGTGATGGGGAAAACAGAGGCTTTCAGCAACCACATGACAATAACCCGGCCCTCCATTCAGAGGTGTACAACAAACGAGCTGTTTCTGGGTTGCTGGCGAGGCATCTCCATCAGAACACACAGCCCACATGATTCCAGCCTTTCTGTATGAGTGTCTGTCATTTCTTCACCCCCAGTGTCCCAGGAAGGTCAACCCCAAAGCAGTGCCATGCATGGCATAACATAATAAGAAAACAGTATGTGAATGGCCACCTTCTCTGCTTACATTTTACAGTTGTTAACCTCGAACATTTTTGCTTCATCTATTTCTACTGAAGTGTTTTAAAGTACAGACCTAATGACATTTCACCTCTTAATGCTTTTAGCATGCATTTTTAAAATGAGCTTTCCCCCACTTACAATACCATTATCACACCTAATGCAGTCAACAGTGCTTGTGGATATAATACATCTCAGCTCATACTTAGATTGCCCCCGTGAGCCCACAGATGGCATCCCATGCTCTTTATCAAACCTGGGACATTGAGGTTTTCCTGTTGCATTTCACTTCTAAAGCAAAGACACTTCAGCTTGTGGCTGTCACCTGTGTGTAGACGGTTTGGAACCCAGAGCAGGCTCTGTATGGGGCACTACATGGTTTGAACTGACATCCTGGCTTCACCACTTGCTAGTCACACTTTGACCAGTCCCTTGCTGTTCCTGTGGCCTGGCTCCTTACATGCATGGTGGGGGTAAGGACAGTGCACATCTTGTAGGGCTACTCCAAAGGTAACGGTTCCGTGTTCCCAGCAGGGCCCCACATGGCAAGCACTGAGCAGGCACAGGTGTCCACGATGGTTTTGTGATTAGTCCCCACGAATCTCTGGGATACCTGAGCCTGAGCCACTCCATCTCTCTGCTCTCATGAAGCTCATGTTCTAGTTGGGGTAGGGTAGACTAGGGACGTAGAATAAAACTCAAACAACTTGAAGATAAATATACAGCACGTTGGCCTCTTCCACTGAAGGCTGTGTTCTGAAGTGTGGGGGTCGCAGAGAATTTGACAACTGTAAAGGTTTCTGAACAATGGCCAACACTGGATTGGAAATTGAACACACAGTGACTTGGAGGTGTTTCTTGGCCTCACTTCCTCATTTGTACCGTAACGCCGACTTCACTTGTAAGTCACATTAGAATTGTGGGCTATGCCAGGAGACTGCCAGCCGCGTGCTCTTGCTGCAGTTTGTCACAGCTTAGCTGGTGTGCATATGTACTATACATTCTTTGAAGCGGTTTACAGTTCACAGTGTAGCTGAGTTGTGACTGAAGGGACATGATTCCTACTGAGTCGGGACTGTCTGTTGGGCCTCAGACCTGGAAGCCTATACCACTCATGACATCTCCATGAGAAGATAGATTAATTGCAAGTTTTTGTTTATATAATTTTTTCCAGAAATATAAAGTACTAGCAAGACTTTTTATAATCCCTTTCTTACTTTGTGTGGGTTTGGGTGCACATGTAGGGGTTGGGATGGCTGTGGGAGTCAGAGCCCATTCTTTTCCCAGTGTGTGCGTTCTGGAGACTGACCATGGCTTCTTGACAGCAGTGCCCTTCCCAGCTGTGCCATCTTGCCAGCCTGCTGCCTAGATTTTATTGTAGGGTGTGCTATAGTTAACTAACATCTTGAAAGTGGCACCCCAATTTCAAATGCTAGCCACTATTCTCTGGTCACAGACATCCAAAAGAATCCATAGCAAGGGAGCCATGGAATGAGCAGCAGCCTGTGTGCTGTAAAAAGTACACAGTAAAAAGTCAGCTGGGTCTGTCTGCTCTGGAAGCCCATGAAGGTGCTGTAGGTCTTACACTAGTAGTCAGTGCAGTCAGTGGAGGCTGAGTTCTTTATGGAAAATAAAAAGCATGTGCTGTCATCCAGCACAGGAGGCCGTGTGTGTGTGTGTGTGTGTGTGTGTGTGTGTGTGTGTGTGTGTGTTTTCAAGGCCAACTTGAGCAACACAGCAAGGCTTCAATAAAGAGTTGGGGTGTTACAAATGTTTGGGGGTTGGTGAGATGGCTCTGCAAGTTAAGACCCTAGCCACCAAGCCTGATGCCTTAAGTTGGATCACATGCACCCACATCCCAGAAGGAAAAACCCGACTCCTTCGAAGCTGTCCTCTAACGTTCACCGCACACTCCCGGAACCCCTAAATAAATAAATAAATAAATAAATAAACAAACAAACAAACAAATGTAATTAAAAGTTTTAAAAAGTTGCACAGCATGTCACCTTTGGCACAGCACCCTGTAAGCTAACAATTGAGTTACTGGGGCAGATTATAAGAGCAGAAACACAGAAGGCTTGCCTTTTCTCACTCCATGTACTAGTTTTCACCCAGATGTTTTAGGGCAGTGCTGCTGTGCACTGTGAGCTGAACCCACAATCCTGAGACAGGCATTCTGCAGACAGTGGGGCAGGGCCCGTACAGCAGTGTGGGAAGCCTGCCCTGAACTTGTCAGAACCAGGAAGTGCATCACTCAGAGCACCCCAGGCTGCTTCTAGCAACTCTTATTGCTGTGAGGACTGTCAACCACTGACCATGTGAACTTGCATCTTATCACTTCCGTATTCTGTCCCTGCCCAGCTAGTTAGATTCTACAGTTAGGACAGAAACTGTGTCTGACTCATTGCGTGTGCCTATGCTCATCACTGACGGGGCTCGGGCTCCTTGCCCATGGCATGTGCACCCCACCATGGCTAAGATCATGCCTTTCTCAGCCTTCCCTGCAGTGCAGTGTAGCAGTGGAGGATGGAACAGTAGTCTAATGGGGTCATCAGCTCACCTTTGTGATGAAGGGGACAGTCACAGACGCCACATTGGTTTGCTGTTCCTGTTTCCCTCTTCCTTTCTGCTTGAAACAAGCATGGCATTTGAAGCCGGAGCAGCCACTCTGCATAGGGTGACAAGCATGGGGGCTGCCTCTGGGGATAGCGTAGTGGGAGAGGGAAGGAGCCAGGTCCCTGGTGGCTTCTCTGGGTGACTAAAGAACTCCAGCAGTCTTCTGCTCTGGCACGTGTTAAGGGACCCGAAAGGGCTTCCTTACTTAGTTAGCATCAGTGGCTCATGGCTACAATCACAGGATCACAGAATCGTCTCTCCCACTCTGCTATTTAACCTGCAGCTGCTCTGTGTTTGCAGCCAGCCGCGGCATGTGACCGGGCACACCTCACAGTGATGGGGACTGGCCTGCTCTCAGTTTTATGGCCTCCGGGTTTCAAGTGATACCAACCTCAGCCCAGAAATGCTTTCATGTGTCTGTGCCAAAATCACTTGCGCGTCCCCGACCTGTCCCCTAGCCTGCAGCACTCTGTCCTCCTTACTGACACATTCATTGAAAGGGAGGGAAGCAGAGGAGCGAACACCTCTTCTGCTTCCTTCTAGCCACAGTGGAAGGCTAGCCTCCAGTGGCCTTGGCCTCTGCAGCTGTCTCTGATCACTAATTAGTTTCTCTCTCCTTGGGGAATCCCAGATACTTGCATGACTGACTCAGTTTCTTCGTTCGGGACTTCATGTCATTGCCATCTCCAAAGAAAGCTGATCCTAGACTGACAATACCTAAGGAAGCCTCCCATTGCTTTCCATCCCAGTGAGGGAGGGAGAGCTGGGGTCAGAGGCAAAGCAAATCCATCACCCCCTGGCAGCTCACAGGGTCTGGCAGTTCCCTTCACTGGAAGGTAGGCAGCTATTGTGTACTTCCTGTCTCCATTTTAAGCTGAGGAAAAGTCGGATGTGTCAGTCCCCACCTACTTGTTCTGGCACAAAGTAAGCTGAATAAGTGTTTGCTGTCACTCTTCAGTCCTCAGGGGGAAGGGCAAACACGTCTGGAAAGCAGTGGTTCTCCGTACGGCTTTGGGAACTTGAGGCATCGTGCTGGAGTCTGGCTAGTTGTAAGTAGCCCAGAACTGATGCTGCTGAGCCTGGGGGGAGAGTTTCTGTTTTTTGAGCTTACCTCCCTGACAGGGGGGTAAGGAAGGAAGCCACTGAGAACAGGATGTTAGAATGAAAAGCTAATAAAATGAATTAAATGTGTTAATTATACCATAACTTTAATGACTTAAAGAAGTTGTATTTTTGAATAGACACAAATATACAATGAAACGTACCTGTCACCTGGCTTTAACAGCTTTCATGATTTCCCTCACTCCTGTCTTCTATGGGCAAAGTTTGCCCACCTTGTCTCTCAACAGCCTCCCATAGCCCAGGCTGGCCTTAAACTCACCATGCAGCCAAGGATGACCCTGAGATTACAGACCCAAGTTGCCATGTCTGGTTATGTAGTATTGTTACTCTCTTTTAATGATACTTTGGTTGATCAGTAAATCCAGCTCTAATCAGCTTGGTCTGCCCTTTGTAAAACTACAGCATCTACCACGCTCGATCTTAGCAACCATCAGTGTGTCCTGAATGCACGATTGCATTAGGGACTGGAGTGAGTTTAGAACTGTGCCAGTCCTTCAGCACTCACTAGTGTCTACGAAGGGCATTTTTAGATGTTTTTGGTGAATATGAAATAGAGTTTTTAAGGAAAAGTAGGCTAAATGCTAACTCCCCTTTATTTTCCAAACTCCAAGTTAATTTGTTGGTGTTACCATTAGGTATTCTGGAGGCTGGCCTGTAAGAACTCATGGCTTTAATATATTTGAAGTATTTCAGTCCACTGCGGTCTCCCTCCCCCACCTGCCAGCACACTGTTTTCTAGTTTCCCCCGAATAGCAAGCACTTTATAATTTATGAGATACTCAACATATACCAGTCATTCGAATCTTACAAATGACCCTGTGAAGTCTGATATTATTCCCCATGTTACAGATGAGAAATTTAACTCATGTGGCTCAAACTGGGACTCACTGTCTACTGCTCTTTTCAATATACAAAATCACAGTTGTGAGAATGACTGAAAGGTGACTGAATTATTTTCCTATTTGTTCTTTCTCTGGCTTTGAGATTTAAATGGAAGACGACTTTTACCAGTGGGAATACAGCATTAAGCAATATCCACTTAGGAAGACATTACTTGGGGCAGGCACTGTTGAGAACAATGTTCTGCTGCTAATACTGTAACTTGGCAAATAGCTTCTCTCAACTTTGTTTGTGAAGCATTTCAATTTTGATTACTCTGTGTGGGAGCTACTGCTCAGATAGATGTGTGTGTTTTATGGTCTGCCCATGTCTGGGGAGCTGGCATTACATGCTGCCTAGTGTTTTTAATTCAGAAGTTCTTCTAGAAGCAACCTTAGCCACTTGTATTCCAGCCCTAGTTTTAATAGCATAAGCTATTTCCTTCTTATATAGCGTTGTGGGCATAGTAATAAAATAAATACCACAAAATCACTGATGAGATGAAAATTGAGCTCCCTGCTTCTGTGCAGCCATGTAGGTAAAACAGTAATTGGCTCTGATAATAAGTTTTGTTCTTACAAACCAAAGTCTAAATGAGAGTCACATTTGATATATCTGCTTGTAATTACTATCAAAAGGAGAGAATGCAAATTTTAGATTTTTTAGTGACTCAAAATAGATTAAAGAAATTGCTGCCTTTTCTTGACCAGTTGAAGAAAATTTTCTGAAGTTATTTCTGATATTTCTCTTACTGCTGGTGAGAGATCATCTTCTAGATTGTGGACTTTTTGCTTAATGGAATGATTCACTTCCTTTTGGTTTTTAAATTTGTAATTGATTTTCTTAGTAAAAATAAACCCTTATTATTAGATCTGACAACAAGCTGACAAGCAAAAACATCCTACAGACTGAATGGCAGATTTAAGCACTGAATCTATTTGATCATGACTTTTAGTGAAGCCATCTTTAATATTTTATTCCTTGCTGGGTATCAAGCCCAGGACCTCTCACATGCTAGGCAAGTAGTCTACCACTGGGTTACATCCCCAGCCTCATATATATTTTTTGTTTAGTTCTAAATTTTATTCATTCACTCATTCATTCAGTCATTCATCCATGTGCATGTGCTTGTGTAGAGGTCAGAGGACAACACTCAGGAGTTGGTTCTCTCTTCCCACATGTGGGACCTGGAGATGGAACTCAAGTTGTAAGGCTTGGTGGCAAGTGTGTTTACCCACTGAGCCAACTCACAGGTAGTATTTGTTTTTATATTATTTTATTATTTTTTGAGACATATTGAGCTATATTTTTTCATATAGCTAAGGCTGACTGGCCTTGAATTTCTAATCTTTCTGCCTCACCTCAAGTTAGGGTTATAGACTGTGTCACCATGACCAGAATCCAATATTTTAAAAGGAAAATCAAATCACTCAGGTATTATCATTTTGATAAACTCATGCTTTAGTGCCAAAATGGTGAAGAGGAGACAATAATTTTAGGAGCATTGTTCTAGGCGCCCACAATAAGAGTCAGTGTTCCAACTACCGTTTCTGTTAGCATGGTGATTTAGTTCAGGATAGCTGTGCCCAGAGATGTAAAACAGGGCAGGGAACAACTGGGTCTCAATGCTGGTACTTACGGCAACTCTGGTCATCTCTTCCCTAAGCCAGTCCTGTAGCCACACAAAGTTGATGGAACATAATAAAATTAAAAAAGCCTCTCTGGTCCACTGAGCCAGTGATCCCAGAATTTAAAAGTTCTAACGAAGCTGAGACATGATAGATGAAGCCATTACCATCAGTTGTATCCACAATCCACATTCTTAAAGCATCCTAATTACAGAAACCACATTCAGTCAATATAATACATATTAGCAATTTCCTGATCCTTGGTAGGATGGAAATTACCCTGCAAGCTTAATTAAGAAGGAAAAAATTATGTTCAGGTATTAATTTCAATTTAAAAAAGGCACTCGGCTCTCTGCAAAAATGCCAGAGGAGCGCTGTGAGCGTGGGCTAGCCGCAGCAAGGAAACCATCTGTAACTGGGCTCCACGTTACTTCTGCTTCCATATGCACTTAAAGGAGAAAGTTGCAAGACATGCCTGGTTTGTGACGTGTGTTTCCAGATGGGTTAAATACAGAGGGCAGTTGAGGACAGTTATTTGGAGGCTTGGTTATTCAGGAGCAATTAAAACCAGAAGGGAAATGTGGAGCATATGTTACCAGCTCATCCTGACAGGATCGTGCCTTCATTCCTTTCGTGGCCTTCCTCTTCACGGCAACCACAGTCTTTTTATGGATGCTTAAGTTGAAAGAAATAAGTGGACTCTGGACTGGTCTGTTGTGTTACTGCAACCATTTTAATACTTGCCTCAGATCGCTCTCTGAACTGAAATATTTGACTGAACCCAAATCAAATTTTCTCGCCGCTCTCATTATCTCCAAGTTCCTTTAAAAGTAAAACTCACAAAGTCCAGATATTGTGCTCCTATACATACAAAATGTCCAGCATGGAGTTAGTTGTGGTAGACAGAAAGAGTCCCAGTGGCTGCTGGGATGGGGGTAGCAGGACTAGGGAGTGATTGTTAATGGATGCAAGGCCTCATTTGGGGGAGATAAAATTGTTCTGGAACTAGACAGGGCTGAGCTGGCTTAGCCCTGTGAATACAACCGCAGGTCTGTAGATTATATTGTGGGACAAAAGTCATACGACATCTCACGGGTGATCCCTAAGTGCCAACTGTCATTTTAACCTGCAGTCACAGGCTGCTGAAGCGCAGGGCAGCGCCTCCTGAGAGCATCACACCCACCCATTGCCCTTGACAAGCAAATGGACTGACTTACAGAGAAGTGAGGTGACTTTGCTGAGCCCCACCCAGTAGTCCAGGCTAGGATGCTCACCTAGGTTTGTGGCATCCTTCCAATGCCCTCGACCGCCGCCATTCTGACAGGAATCCTTTAGAATGAAGAATGGAGTATTGGAACAAGATGCTGTTTCTCCCCCAACAAAACTGCTAATTACTGATGGCAAAATCTCTGCAAAGGCGTAGACACATTTAGTGTAGTAAAATTTATCATGTCCGAACCAACAGCTACCTGTATGTCCCTAGAGGAATATGGCCACACTAACAGGCCAAGAGAGCCCTCTACCTGTGTGTCTGGAGTATAGATTTTCTTCACTACGTCCTTGACCTGAAAAGCCAGAAATAAATTGAGATGAGAGATTCTTGTCCTCTGTCCATCCTGGCTGACATGGAGCATTATTTTTTTGAGCAAATGAATGGTGTCTGAGGATATATTTGTGCACAAATAGAACACATAGAGGAAAATCTTCCTTTTCTCTGAATAGAAAATGATTGATTTTATTTAGTAGTCTAAATAAAAGACCCATTTTTTTTTCAGTGAGAATTGCACTAACCTCCTTATTTTCCAAGAATTTTATATTCCTCCAAGGATATAAAATGTTAGTAAGCATTTTTGTTCATTGTATACCAAAGTTTCATTGTTTCTTTGTTTCAGCCAAAGATAGAGTTGAATGTAAAGATCATGCGGGATCCGGAGAATGTGCACCACAGAGCTGCTGTGAACGCGAACTACGGCATCAGCTTGCCATACATTAACCAGAGGAAAGCGCAGGTCAGTAATGAGCTGCTCCGATGGACTCGTAACTCAGAAAAAGCTTTCAAGCCTCTTATTAGTAGTGTATGGTAAAATGCAGATTAAGTAAGATTGATTCTTTTGTCCTCAGGATTTTTTAAAAAATGAAATGAAGCGGCCTTCATTCTGTCTGTAATTAGTAATGATTATGAAAAATTTAGACTTATTTTAAAAGATCTATTTGTAGCTCATTCTGTTTTTTTTTTGTGATTGGTACTCTTTGAATGAGTAGTGGCATAATTTAACTGGGAGGGAGAAGTTAACAAGAAGAATTAGGAGAGGAATTTAGGATAGTTTTTACAGTAGGCTCAGCACAAGGACAAGCCAAGGGATGCCACCTTGCAGCACCCTTCCTGGTGGCACACCCTTGTGTGACATCACAACACGTAAGCAAGAATCCCAACCCCAAGCCAGTGGGGCAGCACCTCCAACTGCAGCAAAGCGAAAGCAAAGCAAAGTGAAAGCAAAGGCGAAACCATCACTTGCAGCCGGAGCGCCTGCACCCCACTGCTGCTGGCTTGGGGCTGAGGTGCTCAGGAGGGAATACGGACCTCTTCCTGTGATGTGGGTTTCCCGGAACATTTAGGAGTGGTGATTTGTCTTAAGTAGGAAACTTACTTGACATCATTTCTAATATAAAAGCAATTTCTAAGGTGCAATCTATATGTATTTTGAAACTACATTTATAACCACTGACTTCTCTGAGTACTCTTAAATGTATATTTTAGTGAAATTAGAACTAAGGACAAGATTGATTTTAGGATTAAATTTGTCCGACAGTTTCTAGTTTGTTTAATTATCTCAGATTAAATCATCCGAGTCTCCTGTTTTTCAGCTGCCTCGGTCAAGCGCGCACTCAGTCCCTCCTGGCCTCTGTGTTTGTTTTATGTGTATGTTTTATTGTCACAGGTTTAGATGAAGAGCACTTTATCCTAGAAATATTTTCTAGCCCAAGAACTCACCAGAAAGTTGAGATTTTTATTCCTGTTGGAACTTTATTTAAAACGTCAGCATGAATAACGCGAGGGCTTCCCATCCGCTGCCCAGGGCTCTAGAGCCCTTGAAGTGAAAACAGGACCTCTTTGCTGTCCAGACGGCAGCAGGTTTCTCTTTTGCTGTTGGTTTTCCTCCTCCATCTAGAATTAATATTGGCTTAGCTGGCGGAGTGCTGCCGCTTTGCCACCCGGGGCGACTGCTGCATGGCGCACAAACTTTCTGATGAGGATGGAAGTTTCTAGAGGTCTACCGAGAGACATGGGGGATTAGGCTTTGCTTTGTGATGCCAAAAGTCAGACTTCAATAAGGAATTCAAAGAAGTCCTAACTTTAGGATGTCATCTTAGCTGTCTGTTATATTTTTGATAATTTACAGGTAGAATCAGCAGTGTGGGTATTGTTCCTGTGACACTGGAACAGTGACAGTTCGAGAAAGCTCACTGCCCTGTGTGACATGTTAATAACATATACTCATTTGTTACATTAAAGATCCTTTTCATGAAAATGACCCCATAAAAATCAACATGAGGGCACTTTAAAATTGAACGTACATTGTGCAGATTTTGATCAAACTCTTGGCCTTTCTGTCAAGATGGTGACCGCTGTCATTTTACGTTGCTCTAGATATCAGATGCCATAGAGCAGTGGTTTTGTTTGCATGTACAAAATGAAGGCCTTGCTCAGAAAGCTCTTTGAGGGAGGTACTCAGTTATCCGGCTTTAAACAACCACGCAGAGGTAACATGCAGCTGGAATTCATATCTCTCTCTCTCTCTCTCTCTCTCTCTCTCTCTCTCTCTCTCTCTCTCTTTTGTTTTTAAATGCATCTACCCACACTGTGATCCCGTGTCTATCATGGTGATGCAGTTATTTAGAGAAGCAGCCGCAAGGCTGTCTTTCAGAGCACCTCTCACACTCAGCGTGGGGAGGCTGCCTGGCTGCCGAGGGTCCTGCAGTACCTTATGTCTCTGTATCTTGAACAGTTTGTCGAAAGCCTCCACATACAAGGCATTTTTGAGAAACAAATATGAACACATAGTCAGTTTGCATTAGTAGTTCCTGGAAGCTGGGGTATTTTCATTTGATGAGGAGGTGTTTCCTTCCTCACCATAAGGAGCTAATGGAAGATGTTGGTGCATTAAACACACACGCACACATGCATGCATACACACACACACATGTACATATGCATCATACAATCATATCACACAACTTGCCTTTAGAACACTGTTTTCTGTGACCCTTTCTGCATAAAATCAATTTCTAGAAAAAGTACTAAATGCAAAACTACTAACAATTTTAGGATCTTAAACATGCCAAATAAGAGCTGAAGAAAGCTTTTCTATACATTTGCTGGGCTCTCACTGGGACAGGGAGGCAGGGAGGCAGGGAGGCAGGGAGGCAGGGAGGCAGGGAGGCAGGGAGGCAGGCACTGGTGCTGCTCTTGGATTCTCACAGCAGCTGGTTTCCTTCCAGTCAGGCCTTACAGTGCAATGCACTGAAAGATCTGTGAAAATTTGACTTTGATTTATTTTTTTCAAATAAAAAGGGTTTCTTAAAAGGCTTGAAACATGTAACTGTTAACATGAATTTTAAAAGAACGATTATGAATGCATAACAAAATAGCCAAACAAAACATTGCCATGAATTGCTGCACAAATAACTCTGATTACAACTGTTATGACCTAGAAAAGAATCATAAAAGCATTTTTCTTTTTGGCAAGCTATGAGTTGCTGGAGAATTATACCAGTTCTTTGGTCCCACTTTCCAAATAAATAAATATATAATGCTATGTAAACTTAGAACCTTTTATTTATTCATGAGGTTGGATTTAATGCTGTGATGACTTGGGCTTTATGACTCGTACGTTATCCAGTGCTTCTCCCTAACTTGGTTGGGTAGCAACCACACTTCACAAATCATAGCTTCACTCTTTACTGTCTCACGCAGGGTGTGCAGAGCAATCTCTCCCCCGAAAGCACAATCATTTCTGAGATGATAAAGTAATGGAAAGTGAGGCAATTGTGTTAATGTCAAATGATTAGAAGAAGTACCACAAGCGGGGGCGGGGTGATCTCAAAACATGATTGTGTTTTAAGCCCATGCATATGGCCACAATTACAGCCACAACATAATCTGGCAACGGGAGCAGAATTAGATTTAAACAAATTGATGTTACACTGCAGTAATTCAGAACGAGCTTGCCGCATTTATAAACCATAACAAGAAGCAGAGTGAATTAATAAACCCTCCTTGTCACTAAAAATAAAAAAGGAAATAATTGCTGAGATGGAGCTAACAGATGACTACAGTCAGCATCCTTCCAGCCTAGATGTGGCAAAGTGAAGGTCACCCCCATTTCAGATGACAAAGAGGGAACATTTTGTTGGTAAACAAATTAATCTTTGGAAAGGTCGCCATTTGTTTGAAGTTTTTATCCAGTTCTTGTCATCTGGAATCAGAGACTGACTGTCACTGCGCCAGGCAGGGGTGCGGGTGGAGCCGGCAGAGCTGCTTCTGTCCATATCAGCATTCCTTGACAGAACTCCGTGCCTGATTGTGATGCCATGGGCTGCTGGTTTACAGCTGTCTCCGGACAGGAACGGAGGCCCACCCCTGAATTCCAATAAGATGGGCCTGCATATTTTGCCTGCTGTACGCTGGCCCTCTGCCCACAAGTAAAATGCATTGTAGTTCAAGCCAGCAATTATCTCTTTTACTTCCTTCTGTGCTGCTTCTGTTCCCCTTTTCCAAAAACAGATGTGGGTGTTCATTCAAGTTCGGCGTCTATTCTTCCTCACACCTGCCAGGGCAGGATTTTGACAGAGGTAGAGTTCGAGGGAGCCAGCAGTCAACAATCAGATGTAATTTCTCTGAGAAGAGTTTTTTTGTTTTGTTTTGTTTTTAAGGAAATAGTGACTTTTTTTCCCCCAGAAAATGTGGAGTCAGCATCTTGCTCCCCCTCCCTTTCCCCAGGAGCATTTGGTAAATTAAATTAGTTAAACAAAAGGAAATAGTTTTAAAGGCATTCTGAAATGCCACATTCTATTTATGACACACAGTTATTACCCAAGGAGTGCAAGGCACGTACAGCGTCCCCACCTCTAGCAGTTGCAGACAGCTTTCTCTCAAGGTTGTACAGAGAGTGTTCTTTGAAAGTGTGCCTCCTGATTCACAAGCTGTAAAGTGCACCAATATGGTAGTGGCAGTGGTGGTCTACGGTGGCGTGTTGTTGGTATACACTACTGCTGTCCTTGGAACAATGGGAGATCTTAGGAACACATGTGACACTGGCTGGTGTTCAGCTCCAGCACAAAAGTCCACTGTTAGGGGAGCATGGAGAAGCCATTAGAGGCCATGTCTTTTCAGTAGTGGTCATGAAACACCAAGCTATAGTGAGGTCTCTAATGTCTTTCAAATCCTATCGTTTAATATACTGGGGGAAGAGATTCTGTATTTATTCCCCAGACAACCCTATGTTGGACTCACAGCATTTCTCAGCATGCAGTGTGGTGATTCTGGCTCATAGTGCCCTATGTGAGCCTCACACATGGGGGTTGTCCTAGAGACAACTCCTGTCTCCTTATACGTAAGATGCACTACGTGGAGTGTGTCTATCCTGTAGGATGGCATTGAGACACAAATGAATTAGCAGATCTGGCTGCAAAAAGTGCTCTAAAAGCATTAGTTCCTGTTATTAGCAATCCCCACATACTATATTGTACCATGGTCTCATCTGTCATTTAGAATTTACATTTTTGTCAGGACCAACGGAGGGCAACAGCCTGTTGCTGACGGCTGTTTCAGCAATACTATTTAATTTTTCATATGGTCATCTTCTTTCCTATACAAATATGAGGATGGGGACCTTGTTTACACGTTTCCAAGTCCTCCACTGCACCGAGCAATGCTTTACACATAACAGGGGCTTAGCAGAGGCTGGCTCCCTCTCTCCTCTGGCCAGCCTCGGCTTTGAAGCCATGTAGCTGGACACTGAGCACCACAAGCAAGTCCTGATTTCACCAGCCCCAGGTAGCCTAGTTGTCCAAAGTCGTGTCCTCAGGGGCCACCTGATAGTTTTTCCTAGTGAAATGACCTTGCTCTTGGATTCACAATACAGTCTTGCCACTGCCTAGCTGTCTCTGTGATTGTCACTTGACCATTCTCACGTCTGTTTTATGGGGAGGCAAGCTAGATGCGGTGGCAGGTGTTATGGTGGAAAGGGCTTGAGGTCAAGTGCAACGGAGCTTGGGCCTACTGTTGAACTCGCAGGTAAGCAAATTAACCTCCCGAGTCCCTCAGCTTCTTCTGCAAAGCCAGGATAATGATGCCTACTAGGTACAGCTGTTACGGGGATTACAGAAAATATCTTCCACTGCTGGCATGTAATAAATGCCCAATAAGACTCTCACCTTTCTGAGAAACGAATTAGCATTAACAATCTATTTCCTTCTCCCTGGTTCACACCTGTGTTCCTCCCTTCCTCACAGAAAAGAATCAGATTCAGCTCCCTTTACCCTGGAGCATAATGAGGGCACAGGGCCCGCTGCTCTGCTTTCCACACTGTAGCAGAGAACTACAGAGAGTTTTAGAGAGGTGGTGGATGCTTGAGTCACAGTTCATTTCATGACAAATCCTTCAAGGTGCAGCACAGAATGACATGCTTATTTATGTTAGAAACCAAGTGATAAAATGCATCAGACCACCACACATGTGCAAGAGCGCACAGCTGAATTTCTTATGAGTTTCATCAAATAGATTGTAGCTTTGTACTGGTCACACTTGGAAAATTCAGATGTGCTCATATGGACTGCTGTGATAGTCATATGTATGAGTAAACAAAGGTTAAATAAGCTAATTTCGAGGGCTGGAGAAATAGCTTGGCAGTTAAGAGCCCACATTCTTGTATAAGACCCAGGTTCAGTTCCCAGCACACACATCATGGCTCACATCCATCTATACGTCCAGTTCCAGTGGATCCAATGCCCTTTTCTGATCTCTGTGGGTACCAGGCACACATGTACTGTATGTACATACATGTAGATAAGACATTCACATGCATAAAGTAAGTAATTTTTTTCAATTTATAAAGGCAATTTTCATGTCAAGGTCTGAGCCCTGTGCAAACTGCTCGATAGTCCCACTAGAGCACACGTGCTCCACTTAAAGGCTGGCAGGTCCTCTGGTGCCTGCTCTGGCCCAGCTCCAGCCACCCATCTCAGGGCACCATGATAGGCAGGAACCATGGCTCAGTGCTCGCGTTAGGCTGCTGCCTCTGTGGTTTGAAATCAGTCACTGCTTTATTTTGTAGTCTAGGATAAAGATATTAATTTATTGATTATGGCAAATAATCAGCCAATGATAAAGCACCATTTCAAAATGTACATTTAATATCCCAGACAAAATTGCTTTTGAAATTTGGGTGAATATGTGACAGAGAAGGCATTAAGATAATTGAAGAGGAAGAGGGATCATTGGGACATGACACTTGACGCAAGTGCCATGGTTCTTCAGTTTGTGGATAAGACAGCATGTCCAGGCGATAAGAGATGGTACTTAGTGCCTGGTGCATGCTATCTCATTTGACCTTTGAACTACAGAATATATACCATTTATAGGGCCATTTTGCAGATGAGGAAACTGAGGAAGGACATACCACCTGTCTAAGGTTATGCAGTAAAAAAGGATAATCAGGACTCGAGTTTGTTGGAATCTACTATTCAGAGCTCCCTAACTGAGTCACTACCAACAGATGCTCAGCAATTAAGGAATAGCAGCAGTTACTAAATATTAGGGATTCTATCTTAAAATAAATTTCCCTACTGTTCTTCAGCGTGTCTGGATCATTTTAGCTAAAGGGTGTCATAATAAATTACTGCCTATTTAAAATGATTTGTCTTTTCACATTGAAATTTTTTTCATCTTGTGTAGGCAAAATAAAATATATAAATAAATTATTGTGGAAATGGCTATAAGACTACAGTTATTACTTAAAATTCTTGAAATTATAATTTGCTTTCATCAAAACAACTTCATGATTTCCAATGTTGATTGATACTCATGTAGATATATTTTATTATATGCCATCTGAGTGGGATATGTGAGTATTTATATAATAAATATATACATGTACAATATTTTATATGCTCCTATTTTCAAAAATAGGAAATCAACAGAATCATACTAAATTCTTTTGACATTCATATTTATTTGCAGTGGAAAACAGGGTCCACTGCTAGGAATCAATACGAGAACCTTTGGCATGGAGTTTTACCTCTCCCCCGTGTATTTTCCTTTTCACAAGAGTGAATCCTCTATTTAATTAAAAAAGAAGTAGTGAAGCTCTATTGGGGGATTTCAAGCATGAGTGGACAGGGAGAAGGAAGATGTGGGGGCAGTGGTCCAGGAAGGAACCTTTGCTCTGCTTTATATTCACCCCGTATTAGCAGCGACCTGCTCTCAGAACTGGGCCCACTCCCTTAAGTGACCCACTTTTCATGCTGTGCCTGGGGCTTGAGACCTGAGCATTTGAGGCCATGCTAAGGCATAGTGTTCTTGACCTCATAATACCACTTTGAAGAACTGAAACCTAGGTAGATAGAGAAGCCTAAGTCAATACACACACACACACAAACACACACACGGGGGTGGGGGTGGGGGCAGACATATGTGATAGAGTTAATGCGCAAGGGAATTACAGATAGAATTATAGTTCAATATAATCAGCTTCCATTTATTTTATTATGAAATATTTATTTATTCATAATTATTAAATAATTAGTTTGTTTTTAAGACAGGTCTCGTGTAGCCAGGGCTGGCCTTACACTCTTGATCCTCCTGCCTCTATCTCCCAAATGCTAGGATTACAAGTGTGCACCACCAACCTGGCTTGCTTTTCTCTGCATTTCATTCCATGCATTTACAAAACACTATTTTGAGAAGGGGGTCATAGAATTTACCAGACTGCTAAAGAGGCGAATTCCCCTAATTAGATCTCTCTGTGATCAATATTTTCTTTCTTGCAAATATCCACTATGAGACAAAGAATGCATCAAAACAAAAGTTCACCAAAAGTTGCCATCCATATTGTGCTACTGTTTTAACACCTAGGAAAGAAAGAAGGAAGGAAGGGAGGGAGGGAGAGAGGGAGGAAGGAAGGGAGGGAGGGAGAGAGGGAGGAAGGGAGGAAGGAAGGAAGGGAAAGAAGAAAAGAAAAAGATATATCTACAGCACAAACTTGAGATTTTTATAAGAACTGTGCTTTCGTGAGTAAGAATAGAAAACTTCACACTCTGAGCCAGTCACTTGGGAAGCTGAGGCAGGAGGATCATCCAAATTCGAGGCTAGCCTGGGCTACAGTGTGAGACTGTCTCAAACAAAAAAAAACAGAACAAAAATCTTCATTCTTTGACTTCATTATGGTTGCTATTGTGTGACAAGAATGAGAATGGGGGCGGTGCAACCGTGCTACAGCGAGTTCTGTTTAAAATGAGCGGCTGGAAAGATGGCTTAGTGATAAAGAGCATTGCCTTCTCTGATCTTCCAGAGGTCCTGAGCCCAATTCCCAGAAACCACATGGAGACTTAACGACCATCTATAATGGGTCCAGTGCCCTCTTCCGGTATTCAAACATACATACAAACAAACTACTCATAGACATAAACAAACAAAAGCTGGTGCTGAGAACAGTAACAGTGTGGTAGTTCGACTGCAATTGGCCCCATGATCTCATAGCGTGGCACTATTAGTAAACGTGACTTTGTTGACGTGGGTATAGCCCTGTTCGAGGAAGTGCGTCACTGTGGGGCAGGCTTTGAGGTTTCCTATCCTCAGATTACTGCTCAGTGTCTCTTCCTGTTACCTTCTGATCAAGATGTAACCAGCATCATGTCTGTGCTCCCCGCCATACTCCCTGCGATGATGAGAATAGACTGAACCTCTAAAACTGTAAGTGAGCTATCCCAATTAAATGTTCTTTATAAGAGTTGCTGTGGTCATGGTGTCTCTTCATAGCAATTGAAACCTAAGACAGCAAGCAGCTCCATGGCATTAGCCACAAGAGAAACTGGCCTGACAGAACCGCTTTCGTCATGGCCAGGGTCATTATCTCCTAAGAGGTACTTGAGATGGATAAATAGTATTGCTGTGCTCTCCAGTCTCCTAGCCCATTGTTGCTTAAACTGTACTTGAGTTCAAGTATGCATTCCTAGCCCCTACAAGCCTCTCTGGTAGAGGAGAAGTGAGTGCCATAATGTAGAATGATTCATTGTGCACTTCCTTTAAAAACATGGCCTCAGAGTCACGTGTGGAATGTCAATTCAGAAGATATTTATTTGGAAGTTAGGGGCTCATTAGACTAGAAGCTGGGATAGAGAGAGTAGATTCACATCATCTCTTGATAACCAAGCAATGATATGGTATAAATGGCTCGAGATGAAAAGGCCTGAAAGCAGCCACATACACATTAGAGGGAAAAGCTATGGACCTGAGTCCAAGGACATAGGTTTCAACACTACCCTATATCATGGCCACAAACCAAGACACAAACCCATCACTTAGTCTTGAAAGATTAAGTAGCCTCATTTCTTCTCTTTGTGCATGTGTTTGCCAGTGTGTCCTGTGTGCTGTATGCTTGCATATGCCTCTGTGCGTGAGTGCCTTTGCATGGAGTGGTTCAGGAACTGTTGGAGTCTTTCTCTGTCACTCTCTGTCATAAGACACTCTTTCAGTACACCACAGCTCAGTGTTTTGGCTAGGGCTGGCCGTCCAGTGCACTCCTGGGATCTGCCTGTCTTTGCCCCCAACCCCACGTGTTAGAGGCACATAAGGCCATGTCTGGCTTTTTATGCTAGGGATTCGAACTTAGATCTTTATGCTTGCACAGCAAGAGGTCTTATCCACAGAGCCATTCCTCAGTCTCTGATGTCTTGTTTCTAAACTGAGAAGATAAAATGCTTGTTCAGTTACCCTAGGGGCCACAGCCTTGACTGTATAACTCTCAGGCCAATGTTCGTTAGATGCCTTCTAGATGCCAGTTCCTCTGGGAAAAGCCAGCACTAATGAGAAGCGCTGGCTGGAGAAGCGCCGTGTGCTCTAGGACCAGAAGCGGTGCTGCTTACATAGGCCGGGCGGACAGTTAGAACTGTCTCATATTTTCCCCAAATATGCACTTGGAGATGACGGACGGCCTTGGCTGGGCCTCGAAAATCTAATTGTGTGGTCTCAGTCTGGATTGTGAAAGGAAGGGCTTTAGGCGCACAGCCGACGTTGGATCACTTAGCCGCTCTAACTGAAGGGCATCATTAGAATTCTTCTGAAGAGTCTCTGCCCCTTGATGTCCTCATTGATTATTACACTTTATTTCCTCTCCCTTTGGCTATAAAGCAATAGTACTTTCTGGAATCACATTATCTCCTGAACTTGTTAGATGTCCATGAAGCGCCCTAATTAGAGTTCTGCAGGCGCCCCCCCTCCCCGCTCCCTGACAATTTGCATAAGGCTTTGTCCCTCTCATATGAAGAGCCACTCTAGCAGGATGGCTTAGATTTCCCCCCAAACCTGTCTGCCTTTCTGCCCCAATGCTGCAGGCCCTGCTGCCACCAAGGACTCTCCCTGTGACCCCATCTGTCATCTCCACGTGCCATCCCTTCCTCCAGCATCAGCTAAAGCAGGACTTGCTGAGGTGGGAGAGGGTAAACAAGGAAGGAGGGTGAGTCCCTGGGAACACGCTCTGCTCTCCCTTCTGCCGCCCACATCCACAGTGCCCATTCCCACTCAGTGCTACAGTGTGAGGTCCTTCCCTATCCTGACCTCACACCAACGTCCTTCTGTCCAGTCTGCTCATGTCCAGCTGTGCCCAGGAGACTGGCTTCATTCTGGTGTTTTCTACAATGTGGTATGTTTTCAAATTTATTGTCTGTTTGTGAGAAACAGAAAAAAAAAGGGAAAAACTATTCATGAAATAAACTTTACTTTCTGGTTTTCTTCCACTTAAAAAAATCCTTAGAAATGTTATTTAAAATTATAGTCATAGTCTAGGTGTCCTAGCCAGGCAGTAATAACTGACAAGCTAGCTCCAGAGTGCGGGGGCTGGAGCTGGGGCTCTTACAGGAGGCAGCCCTTTCAGGTCCACCCTTTGCACTGGATTTTCCAAGAAAGTTTAAAGTTCATGTTTTGTCTTGTTTTTCCTAAGTTTTCCTGATTTTTAAAATGTTTGCTTAGATGATTCTAAAATCCCCATATAGGGCTAGGAAGATGGCTCAGTCAATAAAGTGCTTGTCTCACAAGCATGAGGACCCGAGTTCAGTCCCCAGAACCCATGTAGAAATGTTGGGAGTGGTGACACAGGCTTAAAACCCTAGATCTGGGGAGGTAGAGACAAGAGTGTCCCTGGGGCTTGCTGGGAACCAGCCTAGCCTAACTGGTGGTCCTCAAGCCAATGGAAGACCCTTTCTCAAAGAAAGATAATAATACCCTAGGACATCCCCTGGCATCCATGCACATGCACACATGTGCAACTACACAAACATGAACACATGCACAGACACGCACACACACACACACATTAAAAATTATCCCATGTAGTTCAGAGAAGGCAATCTCTAGGCCTAAAATTTACACCTGTCCTTTAGAAAGAGGAGATGTCATGGATTTGGGGTACAATAATATTGGTATCATCTGGGGAGTTGGCTGGCAGCTAGGCTCCCCTACAAAGTTGGTTTTTGTTTGTTTGTTTGTTTGTTTGGTGTGTGTGTGTGTGTAGCTCAAGGTATAACCATTAATTTACATCTCATTGATCCCGTGAGTGGAATGAAGTCACTTTGAGCTACAGTGGACCAATGAACTAAATGTTCAGCCTGATCTGATGAGTATAGAATATCCTTATTAGAGAGCTACTGAGACTGTCCAGTCAGAAGGCTGCCCAGTGAGCAAGGAAGCCTACAAGAGAACCATGAGTTATATGTTCTCAGGAGCGGCATCACATGTGTATCCTTTGAAGTGCACATCTGTGAAGCTTCAGTTGCCAGAGGGATGTGAGTCCACTCCTGGGAAGCAAGTGTTGTGTGGACATAGAACTTGGACTCTGACCTGGCTTTTTATAGTAAGTAGCTACAATCTGCTGGGATTGACTGTGTGATCTGTGTTGTGCTGAGCTCCTAATATGACAGCGGCCCCTGTAGGATGAGTGATGATGTCGCCATTGGATTGATTAAGAATCTTCAGCTTGGGGCTAAGGGGTTGGCTCAGCCAGTTAAGAGCACTGCCTGCTCTTCCATAAGGGCAGGATTCAATACCCAGAACCCACAAGGTGACTCACAGCCATCTGTAAATCCAGTTCCAGGGGATCTGATGCCCTCCTCTGGCTTCTGTGGAAACCAGACACGCACATGCTGCACAGACATACATGCAGGCAAAACACCCATACAAGTAAACTAAAAACTAAATGAAAAGATTTTCAAGAAAACTCTTTAGCTTCACAAAATTAAGTTACTTGATCCAGTAATAACATTAATAAGTGGGAGAAAGACATATCAGCATCCTATCTAACATCAGAGCCTGTGTGCTTGGCCACTGCTTCCCTGTTGGCTTCAGTATTAGTTACTGTTCTGTTGCTGTGATCAAACACCATGACCAAAAGCACTTAGAGAAGCAGAGTTGGTTTTGGCTTACTATTCCAGAGGTAGAGTCCCTAATATCTAATGGCAGCAGCTGGAAGCCAAGAGGTCACATCTCAACCTCTCTGCTGCACACAGGGAGCAGAGAGAGCTAACTGGAAGCAGGGTCAAGCTGGAACTCCCAAAGCCCACTTCCAGGGGTGTGCTTCCTCCAGTTGGCCTGCTCCTCCCCAAAATTCCACAAATAGCACCACCGACAGGGGAGCAAGTGTTCAGGTACACAAGCCTATGGGAACATTTCTCATTCAAACCCGCACAGCTACTCTCCCTTCATAAAAGAGCACTGGCTTTTAGCTGTATCTTCAATAACACCGATCTGACCGCATTCCTCTTGGGGATGTTATTTAGATCCACTTCTGCACAGAGCTGGTCACATTAATCATGCATCTTACTTTCCTATTTAACACTAGAGTTGGGGCAGGGTTGACATACTAGTCTGCACTTCCTACCTCAGTACTACTACGAAATGTCATATGCCTCATTTGACTGCTTTTGTAGAAGGTTCGTCTTTTAGATCATAAAAATATCTTCCAGGTCCTGCTAGGGCCTGGTGGATGGCTTATCAAGAAGAGGTGCTTGTGCACAGGTCTGCAGTGCCAGCCCTGGATCCTATAAGGTGGTAGGAGAGAACTGACTTCCAAAAGTTGCCCTCTGACCTTTACATGCATGCTATGGCATGCACGCATGCACGCACGCACGCACGCACACACACACACACACACACACACACACAAATGTAAACATGCACATAAAAATTTTACAAAACCTACCCAGGTCTCTTAGGTAGAATTAATTTTCCCTTGCCTTGATCATCACAGCATGCTTTAATGAATTAGTGAGTTGCCTGGAAAGGGCCTTTCGTCTTTTTCTCTTGCTAGTCCTCCTGGCAGGCAGGAGCCATTTTCCCCACTTTCATATCCTCTACAGTCTTTTCAGAGCACTTAAGCATTGTTAGTACTTATTGCATGATTTATTTAACTTAATATAATCAAACTGAACATTTGACTAGGGTGGCTTCCATAGAGAAGGGAAGAGGTGGAGGGCCTAGCTTCTTGGGCAGATTCACATGGTTCGTTTCCTCTCCCAGCTTTCAGCTCCGCATGCCACTTCCCTTAGGCGGCTGGAACATAATCCCAGGCTTTGCTCTTTGGCAGTGAGGCCAGAGCCCAGGTGCTCCACATAGCAGTTGATATTAAGAAGCAAACGCAAGACTTTGGTCATTATGTGTGTGTTGTGTGCGTGCAGGAGCCTCTGCAGGGCAGAGGCATTGGAGCCCCTGGAGCTGGAGTCAGAGGTGTCTGTGAACCTCCTGACATGGGTGCTGAGACCTGAACTTGTATGCTCTGAAAGAGCAAGATGTGCTTGTTGTTAGCCACTAAGCCCCTTCAGCCCCCAATGCATGCTTTCCTGATTATGACTCTTTTTCTTGTTGTCATTGAAGAAGATATGGCGGATACAATGGTAAAAAGACAAAAGCTATATGACCTCAGCCCCAGGCAGGGCAGAGGCAGACATTAGAAACATTTTAATAGATTTCCTTCCCCTCCCTCTTACTCCTCTCTCCTCCCCTCCCTCCCTTCCCTCTTCTCCTTTTTCTCTCATGTCCAGTGCAAATGTACCGAGAAACGATCCTGAAACAGAAAGTGCAGGAACTTTATGAATAGAGCTCCAAAACTTTGAGGAGCCACATCTAAGAACACTCGGAGTGGAAAGTGATGTCATATTCCCGAGCGGGAGAAAGCCTGCAACACACATGGCAATTCTCGCAACATTAATCTTCATGTCTATGCAATTCCAATGACGATTCATAGGAGTCTTATTTCGTCTGAATGAAACGTTAATTCTTTTCAACTTGCCAGTGTTTATTATTGTGAGGAATAAATGGGCAGAGGACCCTTTTCCCCTAAGAAAGACTAACAAAGGTGAACTTTCCATACCACTTACTAAAGCGTGAGAGGCTCACAGCAGCTATGAGGCACTCTATGGGGAGAGTTAGCAGGTGGGAGGGACAGGAGAGTGAGCACAGGCAGTGCTCTCAGTGGTGAAGGAGGCCCTGGAGCAGCAGGGAGATGAGGGCTTGCCAGCGGAGCCACCTGTGGCTCAGAGAAGGGTTTGGAAGCAGCATTGAGTCAAATCCTAGCCTTGTACCTTGTACCAAAGAAAGCTCCAAGTGTATTAAATTAAAATGTTTTTTAAGGAAAGAAAAAATTAGAAAACTCTAAAAGATAAAACTGTTTTCAATTTAATCAAGGAAGAATTTTTCCTTCTTTTTAGAGTACTATAACCTTATCTGATATTAACAATCCTCGTGTGTGTGTGTGTGTGTGTGTGTGTGCGCGTGCGTGTAAGAAAAGGCTGTGTTATACAGGCTCCAGTACTGGGTCTGTTCTGAATATCTGTGATTTCTGGACAGATTATTTCTACTTCTCAGTCACTGTTCATCTATGACTTAGACTCTGGAATCAGGCCATCTCTAGGGTACTTTCTGGGCCTGACCTCATAGTTCTGACACTGACTCCTTATTTGGGAACATCAACCCATGACATGGAAAACAGAAAAGCAGGCTCAGGGAAACTTTTGTTTGTTTGTTTGTTGTTTTTGTTTTTCAAGACAGGGTTTCTCTGTAGCTTTAGAGCCTGTCCTGGAACTCACTTTGTAGACCAGGCTGGCCTTGAACTCACAGATATCTGCCTGTTTCTGCCTCCTGAGTGCTGGGATTAAAGGCATATGCCATCACTGCCCGGCTGGGGAACTAGCTTCTATTCTGACTGTAGAAATCGTTTGTATACATGTTCATGTAAACACATATGAGTTGGCATGTTTGGGGGTGTACATGTATGTGGGTTCACGTGTGTGGTGGTCATAGGATGCATGTGGAGGCTAGAAGCTGATGTTAGGTGTCTTCCTCAATTGTTTTTCCATCTTACTTTTTGAGACAGGGTCATTCCCTGACTGGCTAGACAGGCTGCTAGCAAAACCAGGGAAGCCCAGCACTGCCCATCCTCAGCCCTGCATTCAGCGGCACATTTGCTGAACGCTGGGTCATGCCTCCTGTCCCCATCATTCTTACCTATTTCCATGTTTCATACTTGGACTTCATTTTAAATGTCAGAAACAGTACTGCATGGGGTCAGCTATATGACTAACCCACGGAATAAGCAGGACTCTCAGAACTTGAGCTATCTTTTGTTTTGATACTATTGTTCAGACGTCAGGAAAGCTAGTCTAAGAGAAACTACAAAAACGACAGAACCTTAGACCTGCATGTGGCATTAAAATGGTCAAATTCTATTCCTTAAAGTCCATTTTGCTGCTAAATTTAGTCAAGATCTTTTTATACTGCTTTGATTTGTATGAATTTAGCTCTCTATTGACTTCAGCGAAAACACCTGTTTGGTAAATGCATCAACCCCTTCAGGTTTGCTCAGGCATCTCCTCAGAGCCTTTACTAATGTTATGCAGAAATTATGGCAAAGCCCAGTGGAGTCGTCACGTTAAAGTCTCAGTACCGCTCAGGAAGGGATGCCAAATTAAATAAAAAGGACCCAGCAGTTCTGCAGCTGTGTGCCAACCCAACTGCTGGTATGAGGTAAATGAGGACCGAACTTCATTTCACTTAGGACCCCAGCCAGTGTTTAAACAAGAATGCCTACAGACTGGCACAGTGCTCTGTAGCAAGGAATAAACAGCAACGATAGCAATGATAAATGATAAATGCACAGTCTTCCCTCGATCTTAATAGTAGGGCTACTTTTAAACTCATTTTTCCATGTGTGGCCTCGGGTGTAGGCCTGTCCCCTTGTGTGAGATGCCATGGCAACACAGGTGCAATGGGCATCAGTTCTCCAGTGGCTGCTCTGCCGACTGAGCATTTCTGTTGGAGTGCCGGGAAAATAAAGCCACAGGTAGCAGGGGAAAGGAGCAACGGAAACACTCCAGAGTTTCTACTAGGAAACTCTGTCCAGTGGGTACCAAGCTCCTTTGAAGGAGAGTCTTTTGTTTACCCAAAGTGTCATCTATTAGCTTTACAGGGCACGAAAGACTAGCAAATTACAGCTGTGTATTTATCATCTGGGCACTAATCCTGTTACTCGAATAAACCCTTTTTACAAACTATATTCCAAAGACTGTTAATCCCTTGGAGTAATAATGTTCCATGGAATACATATTTTTACAAAGGAGCGTTTATTTGTCATGAAACTGGGAAAAACAGGCTAAAGAGACTCAAGCTGGTTTTTGCCATTGGGCCACTTGAAGTTACAGCCATCAAGCACACTTGGGGAAAGCTTGCTTAAGTACTGGATTTAACTCTAATGGGAAAAAAATTGTGGACTTTATTACATATTTTTTCTCCTTAGTCACAGTTTTACTGGAAGTGGATGCAGATTCTTACATTGTATATTCAAGCTTTGCATATATACATAATACACATATATATGTACATATGTATATATGCATGCATGTATGTGTATATATGAAGAGCTTGATGCGCAGGTGTGGTAGGAATGTAGAGGATCAGAATGCACAGAGAAATGCTTACCACAGCAAAAGGCTGTGCCTTGTGAGGGTCCAGAGTGGAGCAAGACCTGTTCTGGGAAATGCACTAGAGGCCATCTGTGTCACACTCTGCTAGACCCTGACTATGGCCTGTCTGTTTGACTGGGGTGGAATGTGTAAGCAGTGGACTAAGTTATTTGGCAGAGGACATTTCAGGCTAGTACAGCTTCCAAGTTGTGGCACAGGGACTGCTCACTGCTCTAGCCAGATTTACAGCAAGAAAGAGCAGAATGTGAAGCAAAGGATATGGAAAATGTGCAGATTGGTGAGGAATTGAGCTTGAACCTGGTAAAAGGTATACACAGGTAACTTCAGAGAAAGTAGCTGTATTTTTCCAGAAAATAGTGTAATTAAGAGAAACCATGTACTTTTTCTCTCCATTCACTCTGTGCTGCTTTGTCTTGTTTCTTTGTATATATAGTAACTTTTATTGTTATGCACATTATAAATAATGTGCTTAAATTCTGTTACTTTGTTCTTTAACTTTTATTATAATTCAAGTAAGCAATTTATTTGGTTACATTTAAATCCTAAACTCCAAATTCTGTGGTCAGTTCTCTCCCTCCACTTTTCTATGGGCCTAGGGACCAAACTCAGAGCATTGCAACTGCACGGCAAGTGATCAAAATACTGAGCCACAAAGTTGACTTAAATGTTTTGTTGTTTTTTTAAAAAATTCTTTCTACGGTCATGAGAAAGAAAGACAGCATCAAATGAGCTCTGAATTAAGGAATGCCTCTGGGATAGTGTACAGATTTTTACATTGTATGTTAAAACATAATAAGAGAAGGGAAAGAGAGAAGAGGTGATTTTCCAAAGGAGGCTTCCTTTAAACTTGTCTATAAGTGACAGAACTTAATGGTGGTTCTAAGGACAGAGAGAATATAGAAGAAACATATTAAGCAATGCAAAAATATAGGAGATTGGAGGCTTAAGCTGTATGGTTACTTTTCTAAGTATAACTGTTGAAGGAAGCCACTAGTTAGTTCCCAGCCGCTTAGCCCTGAAATAATCACACAGAAACTGTATTAATTAAAACACTGCTTGGCCCATTAGCTCTAGCTTTTTATTGGCTAACTTTTACGTATTAATTTAACCTATATCTATTAATCTGTGTATTGCCACATGGCTGTGGCTTACTGGCTAACGTTCCCAGTGTCTATCTCCGGCGGCTTCCATGGCTTCTCTCTTACTCTCCCTTCCTCCTCCCATGCTAAAGGCTAAGCCAGTTTCTTTATTCATTAACCAATAAAAGCAACACATAGACAGAAGGACTTCCCACACCATTTCCCCTTTTCATGGCATCTCAAACAGGATAACAAAATGAACAGAAGCTCAATCCCACAATCAATTTTGAGGTAAAGAAAGGAAGATACAGAAGAATGAATAATTGAGACCATTCAAATTTAAAAAGTAAAGCAAAATCTCACTTCTCCCTCCCCAAATCTAGAATAGCCTGAACAAATTTCAGATGAGTTTTGCTCAGGTTTCCACACAGAAGCCCCACTGAGTAAATAGATCAAACATCAATGGACAGAACAGGAGAGAGGATGGTATTTTCTCATGTCACCCATGAGTGCCAGAAAACGGGGAAGAAGGCAGCCGACTGTAGCAAGCAGGCCAGCTGGGTGGGCTGACTGGCTGGTGTGAGTGAGGCAGTCCCTATGTGGGTTTTTGTTGCTGTGTTTTCTCTGTACTCACATCTCACCCATAGCTAACAAAAGAAATAAGGAAGGAGGAGAGAAAACTCTAGGCCCCAAAAGACAGAGTCTAAAAAAATCATAACGCAAGAACATAAGGATTTTTCATAATTTCTTCATGTAATAAATAGCACAGCTTGGTAACATAAATTAAGTAAAACTAGAGCTCAAACGCAAGATGATAAAATAGCAGAATAAAACAAAAAGGGCAATTGCAGACATACAGAAACAAATTGAATACCAAAATACTTTATGGAACTAATAAATAAACTATAAATAGAAGGAAGAGAACAGACAGTACCGAATACTGAATAATGAAATACTAACATGGAAGAAAGCCTGTAAGCATAGCATAAACACAGGAAAAAGACAAAAGAAATTAAATGCTAACTGATCTGCACATTGTTCTGGTACAAACTATACTTCAGCAATATTGGTAGGGGGGAGGGAAGGACAATGACTTAAGTTTATTTCTCATTCACAAAAAGTCACCACAGAGAACCCAAGTCTGGATGTGTTCCATGTGGCCACCCAAGATACTGTTCCTCCTGTCTCCCCATTTCAGTGGTTACACAACAGTCTGTTTCCTATGGCGGAAGGTGTCTGCTCCCCAGCCATACATATCAGCTTATGGAAAGGTTGAAGAGATTCTAGAGAAGTCTTCTGAAGAGATGACTTCAAGGGACCCCTCATATCTGATTGGCATGAATTTGGTCACATTTAGTCACAGGGGGTACTGAAAAATGTTATCTGTAACTGGATAGCCATGTGCTCAGTCAAAATTGAAATGTCATGTTTGAAAAGAAAACAGACCCTAGGTACCATCATATGAAATATTTAATAATATGAAAGGCAAAGATGAGCAATATAGAAAGATATTTGGTGTCTTCCAAACAGAGAACCAGCAAATGAATGATGTAAGAAAAGTTCTTAAAGAAGGAACAGAATACTGGTGGAAAGGAAATTCTGAACCTCAGGGAAAACTGACTTAGAATATTTAACATAAACTACTTTAGTGAAATGCCTCAACTTTAAAGATGAAGAATGTTTCAGCCTCCAGGAAGTAAGGAATCACCTATAAAAAGTGAAAATTCATGCTGGCATTAGATTTCACAGAATTTACAATCAAGGACAATGGTGTAGTATCCATACAGCTTTGAAATCAGAAATAATGAGCCCAGATGTAATTCACGTGTAAAGGAGTAAAATACCCGTGAACAGTTGTTGAACAGAACCATTTGATGGCTACCTTGAGCTCCATCCTCATGACCTAGCCATCTCCCAGAGGTCCCACTTCCTTCAGCATCCCTGGAGCATCCATTTTACGATCCAATGTGGAGGTCCCAGACATTCAGACTCATTCATTCAGCTTCACCCCATTGTTTACATGCTGTCAATGCTACTTTTCAGTTATGGCAGTCACCCTGCATACAGCTCACATGCCTGAAATGTGCACTAGTTTGTTCCTTAAAGAAAAAGCAGTTGTCTCCAGTGGGTGGTAGCACACACCTTTAATCCCAGCACTCGGGAGGCAGAGGCAGGCCATTTTGAATCTACAGAGTTTGTGGCCAGTCTGGTCTACAGAGCAAGTTCCAGGACAGTCAGGGCTGTTATACAAATAAAACATAAAACAAAGAAAGAAAGGAAGGAAGGAAGAAAGGAAGGAAGGAAGGAAGGAAGAAAAAACAATTACAAATAGGTAAAGGAATTCTCGGGCAGAGGAATATTTGTTAAGGTTTAATAATTCGTTGGTGCTTGCCTAGCATGCACAAACACTGAGTTCAATCTCAAGCACTACATAGACTAAGCAAGTGGCACTTGCCTGTACTTCCAGCAAGAAGTTCAAGATCATCCATAACTGCATAGCAAGTTCAAGGCCAGCATAGGCTACATAAAACTCTCAAAATAATAATAGTAATAATAATAATAGCATAATTGATGTTTTAACTCGTACCCTTTCATGTCAAATTTAATAATGTAATACACATATACATATTATTATTATCATTATACATCAATATATCAGTCCTTGTAAGGATATCAAGGAAGATGGGTCTCCTAATGAAAGATGGTGTGGTTTCTTCAACCTTATCTCTATGTTTCTGATTGGTGGGATCTTTAGAATGAGCACATAGCATCTGTACCAGAATAATGGAATAGGATATTTTTTATTTGAAAATTCTGAGTCACGGAACTGTGATTGCTTCTTCTGCCTTTCAGCTTTCCATTATTTCCAGTGCTGGGGACTGAACCTAGGGCTTCACACACACACTAGTCAAGCTCTCTACCACTGAGCTATAGCCCAGGCACCCTAAATGTTTTTTTTTTTCAAAAAATTCTAAGCTAATTTAGAAGATTTAGACAAAGTAATAGACTTCTGAATTTGAGTTTTAGAAATAATCATGAGAGACCATATATAAAGGGCATTATTTTGTTTGTGATATGATTATTGAATAATTATATTGCATACAGCATCAATGTGTGAAGGTTTACACATTTTACAAATGGCAAAGCACAGTACTCTTGTAATATGTACTCTATTCACAGTATAGAGGAGAATCCAGAAGCAGTTGGCATAGAAGTTGCTAGAGGATCAGCACATTCTCCAAGCCAGCTTCTGAACTGGTGACTCTCTTAGCCAGGCAATTTCTCCTGTCACTCTCCACTCCTCCCCCAACAGGCCCACACTTGTCCAGCCACACAGACCTCTCCTGGTTGGCAGCACCTCCGAGCTTCCGTGTGCTGCTTCAGTTTGCCACCATTCTCCCCACCTGTAATTGCATCTTCTAGCCCTTCTCCTGGAACTCAGTGTTCTTTTAAGATGACATTTAAATATCATCCACTGAACTACATCATAACCTTGGCTGCACATCACAGTTTCCCAGGGAGCCTTACAGAAATATCAATACCCAGGCCTGAACTAAACGGTTCTGATTTAATTGTATAGGATCAGGGGCCCGGGCAACAGTGTTTTCAAGAGACTCCCCGAGTGGTTCCAATATACAGTCAAGATCGAGTTGCTGTAACATCCCCATAATACCAACAGGCAGACTTAAATGCTCCCGAGTCTACACTCTTAGCTCTTAGCTATCCCATTGCTCATGAAATTTAATGATCATTGTATTAAAGTTAGTGTTACATAGTTAGTGCTCAGTAAATGCTGGAGTTTGCTACATTCGCTCTCTAGCCAAATTCATACAGAAATATTTATCCTTGTCCTGGGAAGGGACAGCAGAGTGGGCAGATGTTTCTTATTTAGCCACAGTGAGGGATTTATTTTCTGTAACCTGTAGCCCTGTCCTGCATCCCATCCACTTGCCCACTTCTTCAGCACACACGGTGTGTTGTTTGGCGTGGTGTGAGGAGCTAAAGAAAGCAGCATTCTGAAGTTGCTGAGTTTAGTACAGACTCTGTTCCCTGCCCTCAGCCTCTCCTCTGTGTCATTCTTAATGATGTATTTTATACTGGATCTTTTTGCTTTAGCTTTCAAAAGCCACTTGTCAGGTGTTCTTTATCAAAGGCTTTCAGAAAATCCAGATAAATTATGCTCTGTGCCCCCAAACTACCAAACCTGTATTTCACTTCTACACAGAGCTTGACAGTTTTGTTGAAGAGGAATCTCTCTCCCTCTTCCTTCAATTTACATTCACTTCGCTGACCTTGGTACTAGCCAGACAAGTAAGAGACCTTGTCCTTTATGATACTGGGTCTCCTGAGTCACATATATGCCAGCTCTAGTTTATACATTGCAACATATATGCTAACTCTAGCTTTAATACATTGTAACACATACGCCAGCTCTAGTTACAATCCATTGTAACACATATGCCAATCTAGTCACAATACAATGGGTGATTAGTTCTGTCTCTCATATTAGGAGAAGATTCCAGAAGCAACTCAGGTCTAGAGGAGGAGAGAAGAGAGCTAAGGACAAGGGTGAGCAACCCCACTATCTCGGCAAGCCTGGAGTTCTGTATGACCCTCCCATATAGTCCCCCACTGCAACTGAGGCAAGGCTAGTTGCACCTGCTCTTCCCGTTCCAACTCAATGGAAGGCAACAGAGAGCACTGCCTGTCTACTTTTCCCTCTTAAAATGCTATTAAGGGCCAGGGATATGGCTCAGTAGATAAAATACAAGCCTTCCCAAGTGTGAGCACTGGAGTTGGGATCCCTATAAAAACTGAGCAGTTGCAGAGGCAGCCTATCATCCCAAGAAGGCAGAAATAGGATCCTCTGGACAAGCTGGTTAGCAAGCCAAATCAGTGAGCTCTGGGTTCAGCAAGAGACTCTGCCTCAATGAGTAAAGAAGAGAATAATCCAGGGAGATACCCAATATTAGCCCCAGACCTGCACATGTATACACACACTTTTTTCTTAAATAATATGTGGAGCAACGGGGTTCAGCTCTGCAGTACAGTGCTTGCCTCACATGTACAAGACCTTGGGTTCTATCCGCAGCACCAAAAGAGAACACTGCTTGCTCCTATTTGCTGAGCATCATGAAGAGTGCATTGGGAGATGCTGCTTTGTCGTTGCCCCTTAGTACCACATCCTGGCTGGGGACACTAATACTTTGCTCAGCTAATATTTAATCCATAAGATTTTTCTACCTCTGCACTCAGAAGAAACTTTCCCTTTTCTTTTCTTAGGCTTGTGGGCAAGAAGTGTAATACAGCTGAGACCAATGACATCGTTCACTGTTGAAAACCCAGATTCATTTTAAATAGACAAACTGCATATTTGGTATATGTGTGTCCTAAAGCAAATCCACTAACTTTTATACTTTGAGCTCTTCATAAGTTAAGTAGTAAACCATTACCTTGTTCCCCTGGAAGCTATGCAAATTAATTAATGCTTGGAAATGACTTGAAATTTAAATGTTTATAAACAGCGGAGAGAGGAATTCTTCCTGCTGAGGGGTCCAGTAATCCACAACTTCCCATGATCAAGGTAAAACAATGTGCTTGAGCTAGACAATGAAGCGTGACTTATATGCAGCTCATATGAACTTTAAAATCTAAGCCCCACTAAACAGAATCAATTCCTGTTTTATAACTACAATAAGAACATTTGTGACTCCAAGAACAGTGGTTATCTGTGTGACTTATGGAGACATTGCACCTTTGTCCTTTGATGAGTTTTCAACAGTCTGCTCAGTGTTCAGACTTAACCTGTTACTATGGCTAAAGTGCCTTTCTTTAAATCCTTCCAGTTTGTTTTTATAACCTCCAGACTCTTATTTATTTCCTGGGAAATCTGCTTTGCACAACTTTGCTGTATTCAAAACCTCCTATGTAAAGATTTAGTACTTTTATATTGTAGTCATTAAAATTGAACAAAATCTTAATAGTTCCTTTATTAACTACTACACTGCATTTGCATAGTGGAAATCACCACATGTTAATTGGATTTAATTAACTATTTTAAATTACACAAAATCCTGACAGTAGACAGTAGCACAGGGTACTCAGGAGCAATAAAATTGGAGATGGTATTGCTACTTTATTAAAACTTAATGAAACTATTCATAATCTAATTTATTGTTCACAAGAAAAAAACTGTGTTCATTGTGAAGGCAAAAATGTCAGCTAACAACAGCTGGTTTTTTTTTTCACCTAGGAGAAGGTTCAGCGGTTAATAAAAGGGTCCACAATATCCAACCTCACGGTTCTGCCATCTTCTCATCGCACTGATCCCCATTTCATTCCCATTCCCATCTCGCAAAAGGATGCTAGTAAAGGTTAGTGATTGTGCAGCCATGTTATGTTTAGGGATGTGAAGGTTAGAGTCTTGAGGATGATCAGGGCCCTGAGTTGGAATACTAGCTTAGCCACTAATTTTCCTAAGTGACCCCAGACAGGTCAGTCCTTACCTGGGCTTAGTTTCACCCTGGACTAAGTGATTGCCAGAGCTTCTTCCACTTCTAGATCCACCATTTCATGAATTTAATATTGATGTATGTATTAGTGCTATGTATAAGATTGTTATATTGCTGATGTGATATTATTAAAAGTTACTGTTTTCTAAGTGGTTTCTGATGCTCTTCTGATTTCCTTTAATGTTATTATAGAATACTGCTGTGCAAAAACACAAAGCCAGAGATAATATAACTAGTGGGGTTTTTTTTATTTTTACTACTTATTAGTTTATATGTATGCATGCCTGAACTCTTGGAGGCCAGAAGAGGGCATCAGATCTCCTGGAACTGGAGTTCCAAGTGGTACTAGGAATTAAACATGAGCCCTCTGAATGCAGCTACTACTCTTAGCCACAGAGCCATCCCTCTATGTGGGTTTTAATCTAAAGTCTACTGTTACAAACTATTGGATTTTTAATAAAAAAGATTGTATCATCTTTACCTCAGGATTCACAGTGCCCAAGACTATATTAGAGTTTTGTAGGTAAAAAATGTGAATTGAATGAATAAACAAATTAAAGGACTAAATAGATGAATGAGGATTCGATATCTACTATAATCCTCTTAGTTTCCCCTAGATCATTTGATTGGTTAAAGTGTTGAAGAATGGCTAAGTGGATCCCCTTTTCTGTCTCAAATATAGTGGAGTAAGATGGCCTTGAGCTATTTGTAGTCTCACTTCCTATCTGTTTGGAGTACTCAGGACCCAGAGTTGTTTCCAAACCGTTCTTGTGATACCTGGAGATTCCAAGTCCTCTGGTGTCTAGCTCATGTGTCTTGCCTACTGAGTCCTGTCTGCTGATGGTGGACACCCCAGAATGGAATGAGTTTCAGAATTTGTTAAGCTTCCCATAGCTTTAGCTATTTCTTTTTTAGCAGCAAGAAGTCCTGTGGCACCCACCTTATGGTAGCATACGTACTGCCGATGTCCCAGGAACACTGAGTAACAGAAAGAGCCTGGCATCTCTTGCTTCAGTGTCATCTCCTGCCTGGATGAAATTAGTACGAGTGATGAATGATCCTTGCTTTAGCAAATGAAAATAACTATAAGACCAAGGTGAATCTAGGATCAAGGCCATTTGTGCAGATAGACAGAAGTTACATTTTTATTTCTAAAGCAACCAAAGAACACATGGCCTATCATATTTGTAATTAGTCAACCAATTAGTCCTCATGGAGTACTTGCCATATGTCCAGTTATTGTACAACAAAACATTAGTGTCGGGAAAGCACAAGTCACAGAAGTATGTGTGGAATTTTCAGGTATTTTTGTGCTTTTAAGTGACATTTTTGAGCCACTCCAGGTCTGCACAAGTCCAGCATGAAATGAAAGATGAACAATATCCACATGAAAAAGATTTCCTAGTTTTTCTTGAATTGTCTGGCAAACTCTAAGAAATAAAGCTCCGCACAGAGTCAGTGGGTGAGAATACAAGTTTCTTGGTACACAGACCAGAATCTAGTTTCATATCTGGAAGGCAGGCACAGCTCTTACACATGGGATTTGGGATGGATTATGGAAAATATTAGTGAGGACAAATTCTTTATTTTACTATTTTAAAATACAGAGCTCCTTCAGTTCTAATGATAAGAGAGTTGAAACCTGACTGATTTCATAGAGGGTTTAAAGCTGTAAGCATAGAACAGAAGATGGACTGGAGTGCTGGCTCACATGGATTGTCACTCTCACACGTTAGCGCACATACTTGTCTTGTGGAAGCCTAAAGACTTCATATCCTCAAGCTCTGATTTTGAGTTTTCAGACAGGTCAGGGTCAGGGATCTGAAATCTCCACCTTCAATAAATTAAAAAAACAAAACAAAACAAAACGAAAAAAACCTCCCACAAATAATTGTGTTGTATGTAAATGGAGAGTTTTCTTTGGAATGAATCTTTTATAGGTGGGGCCTTTAGGTTTCCAGCCCATCAGTGGTCCTTCTGACTTCCTGTAACACCGAGCTAACATTTCTAATAACAATATGTTGTCCCCACGGGGCTCCCGAAGCAAGAGCAAGCAGTACCCCTTCCTAGGAGTGCCGATTTCTTCAGCTTAGTCCAGCTTGATTTTAGTTTGCATACTAAGTATTTGTTGGATGAGAAAGTCATTCACTTTTCTTTCTATTGGACAAGGGCACAGCAAGAATCAGAAGTCCCAGCTCAAGTTTGTTGCAGGTAGTCCCCAAAGTTCTGGGTTTTTGACGTCAAAATAGTAGATGCACTCTGAGGAAAGCTCTGTCCTGGACAGCAGGCTTCGTGCAATTATTTGCCCATTTACTTGTTTAACAAGGTGCCCTGCCCTTTGAAAGACCTGGCTGCAGCCTTACTGACGACAAGAAACTGCACATTGGTTCATGAATATGTTACTCTAATAGGATCAAATATCCAATCTGGCTTTCATAACTGCTGATGATATGATCATATCTAAAGGTAATTCCTCCATTTGCAAAATATGAGTGATTAGAACAGCAGGCACATGGGTTCAAGTATACAGACTATTTCTTTCAGAACAAAAGATCACCTTTGGTTTAAGAATGTGTGCCTCACAACCCTGAATTTCAAAAAGAACAATAAAATTACCAGTGATTGAAAATTCTCTAAGTGTAAGGAAGTTTTAGTTCTCTTGAAATTATATTTCTACCTAAAAATGAAATTATCTTAGTGCAATTTGATTTTATATTACTGCAATTGGAAATGATTTTCCCCTTGGGTTAGAATATTAAGCTTAAAGTGTACTGTAGCTATTTTTCATGCAAAAGATTAAGGCACTAGAATGTACCTTTACAAATAAGATGATAAATGATATCAAGTTACCATTGTGAAATTCACAGAGCTCAGACTTCGGAATTGCTTAGAGTTAAACTAGTGTTTTGTTGTTCTGTTAACCTTCCTTTTAGGGATCTTAAGTATGATAGAACGAGGGCTGATTCCCCCAACAGCAAGGATTACCTTTCAGAATCCGCCCATTAAACCCCAAGCAATTCATCTGCATAGTTTTGATGAGCCACGTAAGATTCCAACAGAAGGTAAGACATTATGCCTATGGGCTTAGCTGGGGGCTCTGCAGGACTGGTTGCCCTCTCCCAAACCCAGACTCTGCCAGTGGACAGCTTTAATCCTCAGTAATACACAGGATGAGAGTTTAAAGCATCTTGAGGTTATCTGAGTAAATAAAGCAGCTCGGAATATCCACAGAGAGCCTGTGCTGGTGTGTTAGAGAGTTGAGAGCCTGTGCCAGCATGTTAGGGAGTTGAGAGTCTGTGCACTGTGTTAGAGAGTTGAGAGTCTGTGCACTGTGTTAGAGAGTTGAGAGTCTGTGCACTGTGTTAGAGAGTTGAGAGTCTGTGCACAGAGAGTTGAGAGTCTGTGCACAGTGTTAGAGAGTTGAGAGTCTGTGCACAGTGTTAGAGAGTTGAGAGTCTGTGCACTGTGTTAGAGAGTTGAGAGTCTGTGCACTGTGTTAGAGAGTTGAGAGTCTGTGCACAGTGTTAGAGAGTTGAGAGTGTGCACTGTGTTAGGGAGTTGAAAATCTCTACAAGGTGTGTTAGAGAGTTGGTGCATTCAAGGGGATTTAAGTTTGCTTGGGGAAACAAGGCAAAAATAGTAAAAAACTAAAAATTAAAATACAAAGCAGGACTAAGTTTGAAAAAATGATGTATTATTTGTTGTTTGAATGTCCTTTTATGAAGTGATCTAAAGTATTGGTTTTTTATTTGCAATTGTTTTGTCCTTCTGTTTTTAGTAAAGATATTACTTGTATATCCACAGTACAAATCTTTTATGAGTTCTATGTATAGTTTTCTTGTGACTTGATGTTTTATTATCCTTTATAGTATCTTTTTAAAATGAAAATTTTATTGAGATAATTATACTCACATGTATTTATAAGAACTAATAGAATTATTTGCATACTTTCCCCAAATAGTAACAAAGTGAAATATTATAGTATGATATCACCATCAGGATGTACATTGGTTGTACTGAGGACCAGACATAGGGAGTTGTCCATGGTCAGCAAGCACGCTACCACTGAGCTACGTGCTAATCCTCAGTCAGGATACTGATTCGGTCAAGACCGGAATATTTTTATCACCAAAGGCTACAGCCCTATCAACTTCCCTCTAAACCCCTTTAATCCCTGGCATCCAAAAATCTATTCTCCATTGTATAATTTTGTCATTTCAAAACTGTCACATAAATGCACTTATAGAGTATGTTACCTTTGGGTTGGGTATTTTTCCACTAAGGGCAATCTTCAGGAGAATCCTCCAGGTTGTAGCTTTTTTTGTGGGGGGTTACATTCTGACATTTCCATGAATACAATATACTTTGGCCATATTCACTTCTTTTATTACTCTGTTGTTCCCACGACCCACCCCCTTCTCCTTCCCTTTCTACACCAATAGTTATCTCCCTTTGATCTTCCTATCTTTCGCTCTCCTAACTACTCCTACATATGAGAAAATTAGAAAATACTTGTCTTTATGGAAAATAGGCAGGTCCCATTAATTTTCCAGCAAATGGTGTGATTGTCTTAATAGATCCCATTGTCTGCGTGTGTTTATTTATTTATCTAAATCTATTATCTCTGGATAAGAAGCCAGGCTGATTGAAGGATTCAAGGAGAAACAGGTGTATCTACAGTAAGCTGATTTCGAGTTCTTTGTTTATATGCCAAGATGTGATATGACTGAATCATATGGAACTTAGGTGTTCAATGAAGAATTTCACACTAGTTTCCATAGTGGCTGGACTAATTTACATCACCACCATTGTGAATCAGTGTTCCTTTTCCCTCCTTGGATCCTCTATAGTATTCATTGTGAGACACTGAACATTCTTGTCTTTATTAATGGGACACTGGTACTTCTTTGGAGATCATCTTTTCAGCTTAATTCCCTACTTATTCACTTGAGCATTTACTCTTTGCTTAATCTTTGGAGTCCTTTATATACTCTAAACATGACCCTCCTTTTGGGTGGACAGCCAGCAAAGCTTTCACCCTGTTCTGTAAGGTTTCTCTTCACTTGCTGATGTTTCTTCTTCAGGAACAAGGCTTTTCAATTTTATGTAATCACATTCATATTTTGTTATTATTTCTTGAAATATTGGCTATTTAGAAAGCCTTTGCCCATGCTTAGATATTGAAGTGTTTTTCCTGTTTTTCTCTAGAATGCTCAAAGTTTCAGGTACTACCTTAAAGTCTTTGATCCATTTTGGCTTAGTTTTTGAGCAGCATGAGAGGTGAGGATTTAGTTTCAGGCGTCTATATATGGACATGTGGTTTTCCCATCATTTGGTAAACAGGTGGTCTTTTTTTCCAATACATATTTTTCGGTATCTTTGTCAAGAATCACACAGTTATAACTTCTTAGGCTTATTTCTTGCTCTTCTTTTCTGTTTTAAAATATATGTATATGTGTGTGGCATATACATGTGTTTTGTGTTTGGGGGCACATGTGTGAGCAGGTGCACATGTGTGTATGCAATGTGTCTTCCTCAGTTTCCCTCCACTTTATTTACTGAGGCAGGGTCTCTCACTGAACACAGAGCTGAGAATCCCACTGAGTCTAACTGTAGCTCAAGAGACCCTGTCTCTGTATCTTGGCTTCTGGGATTATGGGTAGCCACATGTCTCCACAGCTTTTATGAGTTCTAGGGATCAAACTCCCACTCTCATGCTTTCTGAGCAAGTACTTTATCCACTGAGTCATCTCCCCAGCTCCTTTGCCTGATATTTGGTAGGACAATGCTGTTTTAGTTACTATGCCTCTGGAGTACAGTTTACAGTTAGGTGTTGTGATATGTCTAGGATTATGGTTTTGCTTAGACTTGGGGGTAACTAAGGCCTACTTCTGTGAAGAATGTTACTGGAATTTTGATGGAGATGGCATTGAACCCATACATCATTTTTGTAATATGACCATTTAAACAATGTTAATTCTGATGTTTGTTTATTTTTTAACTAGCATAAATAGAATTAGTTTTCTGGATTTTTTTTTTTTTACCCCAATGATCTGTTGCTGGGATCTAGAAAAGATTAGCTGGGCGGTGGTTGTGCATGCCTTTAATCCCAGCACTAAGGAGGCAGAGGCAGGCAGACCTCTGTGAGTTTGAGGCCAGCCTGGTCTACAGAGTGAGTTCCAGGACAGCTAGGACTACACAGAGAAACCCAGTCTTAAACCCTGCCCTCCCCAAAGGAAAGAAAATCTACTAGATTTTGTGTGTTGATTTAGTATCTTGCTACTTGTTGAAAGTTTTTTTAAAATCAGAACAAGAATCTTCTGAAAGAGTCCTTTAAGTATATGCTCAAATCTGAAAATCATGATTATTTGACTTTTTATTTCCTCACAACAACCCTTTTATTTCTTCCTCTTGCCTTATTGCTCTGCGTAAGAATTCAAGCACACACAGAGTGAGGATGGGAAGAGCTGGTCGCCTCGTCTCTTCCCTGAGTTTATTTTTCTCACACTCCTTGTATCATTAGGTTATGTAGCCCACATGTAGCCTCTATTATGGCGAGGTATGCTCATTCTCTTCCTAGTTTCTTCAGTTTTTATCATGAAAAGATCATGAACTTTGTCAAAGGCTTTTTCTGTGTGTATTGAAATAACAACAGGATTTTTATCTGATTATGTTTATATGCTGTATTACATTTAACTAATACATATATTGGCCCCTTTTTGCATTCAGAATGAATCTGTCTTGGTTATGATATGGGTTCTTTTTAATATGTTGTTGGATTCAGTTGAAGCTCGTTGCGATAATTACCCATGTACTGCTAAGTAATGTTCCATGTTAGCATGCTACAGCTGCTAAGCTGTGCACCTGTTGAAGGAAAGGGTAGTTTCAAGCTTTCCGCAGTTCTGAGTCAGCTCCTATAAACATGAGTGTGCAGGCTTTTTTTTGTTGTTGTTGTTTTACTCACCGTAGGTCTTCATACAGTTTTTTTTTTTTGCTGTTTTTTTCTTTTATTTATTTATTTTTATTTTTTATTTTCCTCTGCTCCCCTCCCTGCCACACCCCTCCCTCCCTCAACCCTCCCCCAAGGTCCCCATGCTCCCAATTTATTCAGGAGATCTTGTCTTTTTATACTTTCTACTTCCCACGTAGATTAGATCTATGTAAGTCTCTCTTAGTGTCCGTATTGTTGTCTCAATTCTCTGGGATTGTGGTTTGTAAGATGGTTTTCTTTACCTTATGTTTAAAAACCACCTATGAGTGAGTACATGTGATAATTGTCTTTCTGTGTCTGGGTTACTTCACTCAAAATAATGCTTTCTAGTTCCATCCATTTTCCTGCAAAATTTAGGCTGTCGTTATTTTTTTCTGCTATGTAGTACTCCATTGTGTAAATGTACCACATTTTTTTTTATCCATTCTTCGATCGACCTAGAGTTACAGACAAGTAGGCGAGCTGCCATGTGGGTGCTGGAAATTGAACCTGGGTCCTCTGAAAGAGCAGTCAGTGCTCCTAACCACTGAGCTATCTCTCAAGCCCCTCAAAGAAGTTTTCATTAAGCATATGATTCTGGTTGCCATGTCTTCGTTTTAGCACTTGAGGAAAAGAAGTCATGCCATGTCTTTTTTCAGACTCTGATTAGAAACCCATTGACAGTGAAGTTTTTCTCCAGTAGGTAAGATATGACATTTCTCTACCTGCTTTCGATATTTTATTTTGCATTTTTAGTTTTCGGTTTTTAGCATGATATGTGTTGCCTTGGAATTCTTAGCTTTTGCCCATTTCCACTTGGCTTAGTTTTTTAAACCTGTGGCTTTTATTTACCAGGTGTGGATTGCTTTCAGCCGTTATTTCTCTTTACAGCTTCCCTCTGTATCTTTTCTCCCTCTGGGACTGCAATGGCACAGATGCAGACTCTCTTGTCCCATAGGTCCTTAGGCTCTGTTCGCTTCTGTTCATTCTGCCTTGTATCTGTTACTCAGACTGAGTGATTTCTGCTTTTATATCTTCCAAATCACTGATTCCTTTGTGTCTTTCATTTTAATTTTGAGTCATTCTCTGTACTTTTGAACTTAGGTTATTGCATTTTTAGTTTTTTCATTTTGTTTCTTTTCATACATTCTAATTCATTGTAGAGATTTTATAATTTTTTAATTTGTTTTAAGTGTGTTTGTAATTTCTTAAGGGGGATTTTTATGATGACTGCTTTATCTTTATATATCTTTATATATATATATATATATATATATATATATATATGAATGATTGCTTTAATGTTCATGAATGATTTTTTGTTCATGTGTGAGGCTGACCTAAACTCCTTTGTAATGTTTTTCTTACATTTTTATTTAACAAATATATAAAATGTCACATACTAATGGGTTATGTTATATATTGATACATATATGTATTGCATAATATTTAAACCAATTTGAATGCATTCATCTCAAACATTTATCATTTCTATATGGTAGGAACTTTTAAAACCCTTTCTTCTAGACTTTTGACATATATGGGACATTATTATCAACTGTCACTATACTATTTGAAATAGCACACCAAAACTTCTTGCTCTTTTCTAATTCTGTGCTGGGTAATTTTCCATTAACTTGACATAGGCTAGAATCATTTGGGAAAAGGGACTCTAAATTGAGAAAATGCCTTCATAACATCTGCCTGTGGGCAAGTCTATGGGGCATTTTTTGTTTAGTGACTGATGTAGGAGGACCTAGCCATTTTGGGTAGTGCCACCCTGGGCAACCTGGGGTATATACTTAATTAGGCTGAGCAAGCCTGGGGAGCAAACTGATAAGTAGCATCCTCCATGGCCTCTGGATCATTTCCTGTCTCCAGGTTCCTGCTTTGAGTTCCTTCTCTGACTTCCCTGGATAATGGACTACAGCCTGTAAGCCGAAATAAACTCCTTCCTCCCAGGTTGCTTTTGGGCAGGGTGTTCAGTCATAGCAATAGAAATCTAAGACACTGTGATTCAACACCACTGAGCAATATCTCCCCATCTCTCCTTTCCCTTACTCTGCAAGCCTTTGTTAGCTACCACTCTCCTGTCAGCTCCTATGAAATTAACCTATCTAGATTCCACATATGTGGCAGTCATCGTGTTCTAGTTTTAGTTCTTGTGGAACCTCCATTTTCCATAATTTATGTTCCCATTAATATGGCTTAACACTGGTGACACCATTTTGTCTCAGTCGGCCAATGAGTTGCTTACAAGGCTGCAGTGGGTTTCAATTCCTCCAATGGACACACCTCACCCAGGAAAAAGAAACCTACCATTAAAGTCTTCTGAATTTGCAGTTTTGCACCTGGCTGCATTAGACATCTTGCTCCTTCCACGCTTGTATTGGGAAATGTCCTTCCTGCAGCCAGCCAGGGCCTGACCAGCCAACCTCATGCACGCTCCTGTCCTCCCCCCATAAAGCTCACTTCTGTAACTCTTTGGCTGCACTGTCTCCTCACCCTGAGTGCAAACACCTGCTTTATTTCTGCTGCTATAGGACGTTTCTACTGGCATAATGTGCAAGGGTGTGTTCATTTTATCCACATCCTTGCCAGAGCTTTGTGGGGTTAGTCTTTTTAGCAATAGCTCTTCACACTGGGGTGCGAGGACTGGCAGGTGCTTCCTCTAATTGACCTCTAGCGTGTTTGCTTTCATCCTCGAGTTTGCCGTGTCTTGGCTATAAGATCCCTCTTGCAAACCTGGACCTTCCATACACATTCTAGGCAGGAAAAGGGGGGAAACAGTGGTGATGGGCATATTTCTTTTTAAATCAATCAGGGTACATGACCATTAGCCACAAGGGAGACAGGGAAATATCCAGGGATAGGGTCAGTGTTTTTATTTAGACTACTTAGACTGAATACTTAGCATGATGAGTTGTGCTCAGTCCAATCCATTAGTAAGCATTCTGTCCTTTATTGGCTTACCTAAATATAATTAATAACTGAGATATATTTAAAACTGACTTCCAAAATTAAACTTTTAAATTACATATCCTTTATTTCTTGATAAATCTGACAACCTTAGGAATTGGGTATATTCTCACCCTGAAAGAAAAACAGGTTTTAAATTATTCAGGAAGAAAGAAGGAAGCTATTTGTATGCAGGCATCAGTAATGACCACAGAAGCATATAGATTTGTCAAGAAAAATACTAAGGGACCCGGAGAGATGGCTCGGTGGTTAAGAGCACTTGCAGAGGACCCAGCTGCAGTTCCCAGCACCCACGTGACAGCTCACAACTGTCTGCAACTCTAGTTCCAAGGGATCCAATGCCCTCTTCTGGATTCTGTTGCCACCAGGCATGATGTGGTATACAGACATACATGCAGCAAAAATACATTTTTACACATAAAATTATTTGTCTTTTTACTTTACAAATGAATGATTTTTTCCCCTTCTGAAATGTCCAATGTCTCTCTTAGAAATGTTTGTCTTAGAAACTTTCCAGAAAGGAACCTGACTTTCAAATCAGGCAATCCTAGGAATACAATTATATAAAAATACAGGCATACTGCTCAAATGTGTATGTCTCATAAAGTCCACGGCCAGTGAGTAAGTGCAGTGAAGTGACAGCCTCTGAGTAGGTGCCCGAGAGTCTGTAGGTCCCATTAGCTGTGCCTCATCCATGCAAAATGGATAAGACTTTGCAATCTCTTCTCTACTAAGCTTAACCAAAATTCTTTAAAAGTTGAAAACTTGTCAAGTACTATGTTGTCTAAGCACAGGAATTTAGCCACAAAGCTCATTTGTCTTTAGGAGCCTGAAAGTTAAACAAAAACTGTACTGAGTCTGCAGACATTAGGAAAAACAAGTTCTGCTGGTAAATGTATGGATTCAAGACACCCCAGGATGGGGCAGAGGAGGACAGCAGAGTTCAAAGTGAACATCAGAAAGAAGAGCGCAGAGGTCAAGGCAAGAATTTGTAGGCTTCTAATGAGGTCTGCTGACACTGTGTAATGTACTGGACTATGGAACGGGGAGGAGTCACAGAGAGACTCGCTAGAAGCCAGTAATCAGAGAGTGGGCAAGACTAGGCCAGATGCAACAAACAAATTCCTTGTGTGGCAAGTTTTGATGCTCTGAAATTCTTGTTACTTCTAAAGAGATGCCCAACTTAAGGCTGAGCTGAGTCCTCCAAGTGAGACTAAGTTGTGCATTGCTATTATTTATTACGTTTGATCAACGTCAATTCTTTCAAAGACTGCTGTTACAGACTGACAGAAAAGAGGGCTGAGTTGAAGGACTTGGGATGGAAGAAGGCTCACTTCTTTGTATTCAACTAGCCATTTAAATAATCCTTTTCTTCCTTGGTAAGAATAATGGGAGGGTTTTCTCCCCAGAAGGCCAAGCTTGGCCTCTTTGCAGAGGGCAGCTGAGTTTGCAGCCGGCTGGCAGGAAAGAGATGACCGAGAGAGTTGTTGCTTGTAGATTAATAATTCCAAAAATAATCTTTATGGTGTTATTCACCAAATCAGTTCCCTCAAAGCATTTTAACATTTTAATTTCTAGTCATCTTTTTTTAATAGCTACCCAATAAAATAGTCCATCATATGCAACTATATTAATTATCTTGTCCATAAACTTGGGAATCTGGCAATTTAAAGGAGTCTTCGTTTTAAGAAACAAATTTTCCTCTCTAATCCTTATGCTTTACAGGTCTAATTTTCACCCAGGCATTTTGCATGCGGTGGGCTGACCATGTGTTTTAAGGAAGTAATTGTCCTACCATAGATTTGGCTTTGGAGTTAGCAGTCACAGAGGTGTCATGATTTGGGTACAGGAAATGCAGGGAATAAGCAAACAGTGGGTGATAGAGCCACATGACTTTTGAGCTGAACTCCACCAAATGGCTCAGCATCTCTTTCTAAAAGAAATAACTTTGCCCTCCCTCCCTCCACAGCCCCCTTTACTCTAGCTCAGAAGTCATACCAAGTTGCAGAAGATGTGGAAGAGCTTCACAAGAAACAAAAGACAAAGGTACTCATGTTTCTAACACAGAAAGAAAGCTGGGCTCTGCAATAGCATCTTTTCAGCAGCTCCTGGGAGCATTGTAGCTACTATTGTTATGACTGTTCTCTGTGGTGCAATGGGTCAAAGGCAGAGCCTCCCACACCCTGCTCACTACTGAACACACAGTCAGCGCCTGCTTTTAAAAGGGAAGATGAATGTATAAATGGACTCCATGACCATGTAGGTGGGTCTAAGATAGCCAGAGCCATTGCATTTTTGTGAGATCGGCTAGTCTATGCTAGCAGCTGGTCAGAGGCCAAGAGTCTGGGGTACAGTAACTCTGCTTTACATCTACATCTGTACTGTACAAGGGGTGCTATCAAGAGGCTCTTACCATATCTCATTTGTCGTTAAGCATAGGAAAGGCAAGCCCTCCAAGTTTGCATAGAAAATCATGATGGGGAGGAGGAAGGGATTCCTTTAACTAACTAACTAACATTTAATTAACTAACATTAGTTAAAGGAACTAAACTTTAATAAATACATTTATATATAATAAATAAATTTATAATAAACTAATAAACAAGTGTAATAAATAAGTTCTTTAACATTAGTCCCTTACAGTACAGTATAATTCACCCTCTGACGATATCCCCAGTTTAAAGAGACTGGACTTTTTATAGGTTGCTTTCCCATTTTAAGGACCACTGACAGATTTAGAAAAATTGAAACTTTTCTCCATAGAAAGGAGACATCTGGCAGTACTTTTTCTGGTATGCCTTGTTTAGTCATGTTTTTAGCTGCCCTCATGAATAAAAGAAAGAAGAACTGGAGAGCAACTCCAGAGCAATACACCCCACTGTGCCTGACAGGATGCTCCCTGCTCTCCCAGACCGTCATCTTTAAATGCCCAAACACCCTTAAGAGGTGAGTCATTTCCTCTTAAGAGATTGCCAGGCTGCTTATGGAACAGCATGTCATGTGACACACCAGTTGCCATGGCAAATATTTGCGTTTCATGAAAAACATGAGTGAAAAAAAAAGAAAGAAAGAAAATCAATGCAAATGGCCAAATCCCAAGACAGACAGGCCTTCAGGCGGGTGCTTGGCCTGCTCCATTATTGTTTCAGATTCAGCTGTTTAACAGGCTGTGCGGAGGCCATGGGCTAATGTGCATAATGCGATGGGCCCAGGCACCTGTTTAGATTCTCACTCCAAGAGCATTCTCGGCTCCCCCGTTCTATAGAGAACAGATCTACAGGTAATACACATGTCAGAGTGAGGTTTTAGCCAGTAAGCAGTTTATCTCAAAAAAAATTTAAATGATAATGTGTTTTCTAAATGCTGATTATCCCTGGCATTATTTTCCTCTGTTGACTTGCAAAGGTTTCCCTTACTTTTAAAATTAGTAGTATTTTAAGGCTGTGACCCCAAACTGGTACATTTCTGAGCTGACTTTTAATAGTGGTAGATGGTAAACTGGGCATGGATGTTAGCAGTGAAGAGAAGAAAGACACTAGGTGCTGAGCTCCAAACAGGAACCCTTGCAGACCCTCTGCTGGGCTCCAACCCCAAGCGTGATACCACAGCAAGCCCTTTCTTACTTACAAATGCCTTTCAGAGTGTTGCTCCCTGAAAGTAGGGATTATATATGTGTGTGTTAATATTTACTTTCTCAAACCCTTTCCTCAAAACAAAATGGGGCTTGCCATGCACAGTCTGGATGTCTGGGGGAGGGAAAGGTCCTTCTAATTATTATCTACTGGCTGTGTGGGTAGGGGACCAGGTCACCCAGCAGGGGAAGGGAAGAAGCGTTGGGGGTGAACAGAACTCACATCCTTCTATTTGTTTTGTAAAACTGCCCATGAGAGTCATTTTGATTTAAACTGTGTCTCATTCTTCATTGTAGGAGAAAAGCAAAAGGTCAAGAGGACTCCTTGATAGAAAGGTCTGTAATTTGTGTGACTAGTTAGAATTTGGGATCTGTCACCTGATGTCCCCCTTCCTTTTGCTTCAGGGCAAAAGTATGGGAGGCCACTTGACAGCTGGAGTTGGCAACAAAAGTTCTTTCGTGCTTCCTTTACAAAAGAAATTAGGTCATGGTTAAAAAAATAATTGTGGTTCACTTAAAGTGAAAAACATTTCTTTGATCTCTGTCAGGACTGAATCATGGCACTGTCTTCAATCCAAACAAATGATTTTTCATCCTCAAAATGTGGCTGAATCATGTGTGTCTTTAGTGTCAAAGATTTTCATCATTTGAGAGTATATTACAAAGAAGCAGGATGTTAGAAATTAATGTAGTAATTTCTTGGCATTTACTTATATGTGTACACATGTACACTTGTGCTTATATGTACAAATATGTAGGTGCAAGTGTATGTACACATACTGTATTTGTAAAGTAGGCTGAGGAAGCAGAATTTAGAGTTAAGCTGTTCATGACAGTCAAGGCAACAGCAACAACAACAAAAAAAAAAAGGAAAAATGAAATTGTCCCCACAATATGGCAGGGACATTCTGATAAGGCTTATTCCACCAGGCTGTGCATTGGCAGTAAAACCTTTGCATGTGAAATATACTGGACTCCCCAGCGCATCGAGGAGTACTTCCTTTCAAGGAAGGAACCCACTTCCACTCCTTCCCAGCAGTGGTGCATAGGCTGGATTTACAATAGTGATTGCAGACAATCCTTCTGAACCTGCATGCATTGCTCCCAGATAACTAATCAGTGCAATTAGATCTTTCTTCTCATTCCCATGACTTCACTATGTAGAAACTGTGAGCTTTACTCTGTACCTCAAAAAGAGAATGTGCTTGAAGAACCCCAAGGCTTTATTTACCTGACACAGTTAGGAACGGCTAATGTGACTTCAGCATGCCCTGTGTATGTGGCTCGATGCACTTCCCATGCTCACTGAACCCTCGTGATGATGGAGGAACCTCTGTGCTGTCACTGCCCCTGGCCAGCCAGAGGCAAAAGGGCAGTGTGAGGCTTATAAACCAGGTTAGGAGCTCTTTCCTAGGGGCTAGTCCTCCAACTATTACTCCTGGTATAACTGCTATGCTAACCTGTACTGGGTGCCCACTCTGCACTGGGCTCTGTTCCTAACATCTTCAGTGGGTTGCCTCCCTTGTTTTCACATCTTTAGGTGGTAGATGCTATTATTATTCCCTTATTACTAGGAGGAATCAGACAGAGAGCTAAGTCATCCAAGGTAAATAAATAACAGAGCTGGTACAGGAAAGTGGATTGCATGACTCCCAGACCCCTAAAGCATTAGAAAGCTACAAGTCCCAACCACTCGCAATGACAATCCTTTTAAAATATATTACGTCTCCTATCCAGCGTATTTAATGCTTCCTCTTTCCAGTGCCATATGCTTAGATGATAAGTTTGTGCCTTTGCATTCTTCCCTACCAGACAGCAGTTGTCATCTCTGCTGCCATGTCTGCTTTTATCAGCTTCACTATAGATAGCCTTTTCTGTCTTCTAGATTAATTAAATAGATAGTCAAAAATCACTGGGTGTGGTGAAGCATGTCTGTAATCCCAGCATTAGGAAAGCTGGGGTGAAGATTATTTGTTTCTTCATCACAATTTATAGTGTTAGCTTCTTTAGTATCTTTCCAATATATTCTTGTGATCACCTCAGCAGAAAACTTAATATTGTATTGATGAGTCAGCTGAACCATTTTAATTAGACAACTTGTGCAGCATTGGATCTGTCACGGCCCTCATCTGTTCTCATATATATATATATATGTGTATGTATATTTGACCATTTATCTAATATTAATATATATGTTCAAAAGTCAGTCAAGGTCTACCCCTCTGCCTCTCTGCCTCTGTGTCTGTTTCTGTTTGTGCATGTGTGTCTGCCTCTTTGTCTCCCTGTCTCTCTGTGTCTGGTTCTCTTTATCTCTTTACTTCTCTGCTTTTTGTCTCCTTGTCTCTCTGCCTCTCTGCCTCTATGTCTCTATGCCTCTCTCTGTCTCTCTCTCTCTATCTCTCTTATAAGACCTTATTTAAGAAAGGGGGAAAATTCCCAAAAAGGAGATTGCAGAATCTTCTAGAAACTGTTTTAATTTTCTCTATTAAATCTTCCCTCCCACCTAAGCATTTTGCCATTAAACTTTCAAATAAACTTGATTATATGGTTTTATTTGAAAAGTAGTTTTTTATGTAAAAACAATTGAGAGAAGAAACTTCAAGTATTATTAAGATTGTCAACATTGCCTACTGCATAAACTTGTTGCATGTAAATGACTATTTATACACATCAGAAAAGAGGTTAACTTATCAGCGATCTACAAAGTAATATTTTCCCCTTATGTATTTCTCGTAACACATTTTTTAATGATTACTCAGGAAAAAAATAAAGTCAGAAAGGAGAAAAATAACAAGTATGGGAGAATCTCCTGATGACATCATAACCCTTTGACAGTATTTAAGCCTCATCATGTTCCTGATTTTCCATTATACTGTGTTTTTAACTCTGATTTTATTTTAATACTTTATCATGAGCTTGTACAATGTTGTTAAAAACTTACTACATAATATTCCGCAATTAAAGATATCCCGTAGATGTAACAGCTATCATATTGATCAACATTAAATTACAAATGCTAGACATCTTACCTGATCACAAAAACTGGTTTATTGCACAGAGCTTGAAGTTCATTGAACCAAATGGCCTGAAGTTCAAATTAAACATACATATACTCACTCATCAAATCCTCACTGACTTTTGACTGTGCATCAAGCAGTGGAGCACAGTGGCAGCAAAACACAACCGTGAATGAAGCAAACTTAACTTCTTACCCTCTTGAGACTTCTCTTTTACTGAGGAAGGCAGATAACAGACATCTACTGTAATGTCCTAGAATGATCCATACTTAGAAGAAAAATAAAGCCGAATACTCACATAGCTATGAAGAATGCGCCCAAGTAGAGCATTGTGAGAATTCTGTAGACATTCTTTAGTAGTCTGTGACTATCAGACTTCCTCTGCACACACCTTTTCTTGAGGGAAACTGGAACGCCACGGTTCGCTTCTGTGATAATGGCGATCCTTTCCGAGCCCAGCTCTTTCTCCTTATCTAAAGAGAAAACAGTGTGTCTTTGCTTAGGGACCTGAGAATGAAGCTGCTTATGATCCCCAGCTTGTCATGCTGCCTGTGCATATCCCCAGCAGGCTCAACTCATCCATCATAATTGTCCCAAGTGGTCCTTAACTGTGCCGCATTTTCTCAGCGAGCATTTGAAGGGTATCAGAAAAGATGGAATCAATGCTGTAGTGAAGTAAAATGTGCCTCCAGAAAAGGGAATTTCACATTTGACTGAAAACAGACCCCATCTATTTAAAATGCTTCTCTAGTCCGGCTGTTTGATCTTTCATATGGACTTGATGGACTGGGTGTTTCTGTTCCATGAGAGTTCACCTAAGCATGGGCACTTTTCTCTTTAGAACAGTTTCAGAGTTGAGAAAGGCCTAGTTGAATATGGCACCTTTCAAAGGAATGGCTGAGGTTATTCTAGAAAACTGCTGCCCTTTATACTCCATCCCTTTCCTTTGTGAGCTTCTGCTCTTTCTTCCTTTTATGCCCTTTGTGTGGGCTGTGCACTCCAACAGTCCAGTCTTAGGTAGCTTCCATGTCTTGCCATCTAAGGACTGTCCTGCTCATTCACACACTTCAGAATTCTAGAATATTACTCTTTGGGGTTTTCTCAGTTCTGTACAGCAGGTAGTGTGGGTAATTTGTCATCCATTTTGGTTAGGAAGTTGCTACAAATAATTTTATGTATAAAAACTGGAGAAGTCTCTCAGGTCTTTGACATGGTCAGAAAGTGACAGTGTTGAGATCATTGGTTTTGTGGTTTTACTCGCTCCAGTAGTTTGTTTAAAAGGGTACCAGGTTGAGGATGTGGCTCAGGAGGCACAGTGCCTGTCGGGTATGCACAGGTCCCTGGATTGGTCCCCAGTACTGCATAAAACCAGGCATAGTGACAAATTGCCTGAAAGCTCATCACTCAGAAGGCGATGACAGCAGGACCAGAAGTTCAAGTTTGAGGCCACTGTCCCAAACAGAAAAATAAGAAAAAAAAATAAAAACCAACACATCTAGAGGGGGTGAAATATGATGCCAGGGAGGACATAGGGTGGAAAATTAGAAGTATCTGTTAAGCTTTGACTAAGTGCTTTCTTAATAGAAATTCAAGTCTTGCAGAGGAAGGCAGTATAGACTAGATCCCAGGTCTTCTGGCTTCTGAGTCACCATTTTCCCATCATACCATGTAATGTCCCCTTTTGTGTTCATGGGGCTTAATTTAACAAATTGCTTTCCAGCCCAGTAAATAAGAAGAAATACCAGGTCAAGGGAAGGACAGGCTGTCTCAGACACAAGAGGTCACTAGAAGACTGAACAAGGACAGCATAGCTCAGGAAGGAGCCACACAGAAAATTCTGGAAACATTAGACTATGAGAACTTGGAGGTATGGGAGTAGGAACAACGTAGGGTAAGTGTATGGAAGAGCGAACTGTGCAAACACCATGAGAACATGAAGAGGAATGAGGAAAGACAATGAAAAGATAGTGAGGGCGAGCATCATGTAGGAATCCTTTCCTTTAGGTCTGTATGTATTGGGGACATTAGGAATGTGGCTATTTTTTATTATAGCAGAAACATTGTCCTAGAAGTTCCACAAAGAGTTATGATCTTACACAACTCATTCACCATCTCTGAGCATCCATTTCCCTGTCTATATGCTAACCACTGTGGCAAGGTGAGGCCTGGGAAAAGTCTTTGTGAACTCCCCCCCCCTTTTTTTTGCAGATGGTAAAATTCAGGTCCTCAGAGGGTAATGTCTTGCCTGCAGTATGCATCAGACTGTAGCAGAGCAAGGCGTTGAACCCAGGATAGGGGACGTCAGGGCCAAAGCTTGTTCTGTTGGGCCCATAACAGTCTATTGAGCAAAAGACAAAGCTAGTGATTTTCAAGATCCCTTATGTTTGAAAATTCAGAACTGTGTGTATGCTATGTTCCTAAGCTGCAGTTAAGTCAGCAGCTTTCTCTCTCTCTCTCTGAATGTTGTGTCTTTTGAACAGTTTGAGCCCATTTGGTCTTAACTAACACACATCATCATCCTGCCTTCCTCTACTTGCTTTAGATTTAGAATTTCCCCTAAATAACTGCTCCAGAAACTCTGAAAGTTACCTAATTAGTGATTACACTTTGCAAATGAAAAAGAGCATTTCCCAGCTAGTTGACTCAGTCAGTTAGAGCAGGATGCTAATAATTAGGCCACAGCTACAGGTCTGAGCTGCAGGGCGAGGGGTGGATTCACAGAGGATGGGTGTAGCCGTGGTCCCAAGAAAGAAGAGGGTGAGAGATGCAGATGTCTCAGCACAGCACCCCACCGGGCTGCTTAGTGATCTCACACTGGGGAGAGCAAGGCATTGTAAACAAAAGAGGGAGAAATGGAAGGGCATGGGGGACACCTACAAATGACACTAGACAAGTTTGTGGAGATGAAAGGAAGAACAACAGAAGGAGGCAGCACCTGAAGCATGGCATGACCTTTAATCAGGGCTCTCGTTCCTAGCAGGCTGTGAAGCTGCTCCATCTTCACCTGCTCAGTGCATCTCACAATGCTGATACACTGCTTTAATTTGGGAAGCCTTCCTCTTGAGAGGCATGTCTTTTCTTGCTCTAAGTCTGAAGTGCTCCCGTGTGTGGCATTCTCTGTGACAGATGTACTACAGCTGTGCTTTAGCTGACTCCAAGCCCATAGCTTCTTGGCACCTGAATAGTCTATTTGATGTCCAGGAGCATGTTTCCTTTGAGAGCAGGTTTCTCATCCAAGAAGGTAAAAAGGTGTAATCCTTTTGTTCTAAAACAACCCCTGTTAAAGTCTACAACTCCAGTCCACCCTAGGTGATTCTATCGGAAGGTCTAACCCATGTTTGTTGATGTACATAGATATCCTAGACCCAGCCTGCAGAAGGGCATTGTCTTAAGAGAGATGAAGGAGGTTCTTCCCCTTCTGAACCCCTGCCCCAGATTGTTCTGTTTCACAAACAGCCCCATTTCCTTACTGTTCTCCATAAGAAAAGGAATTTTAAAAATATCTGAACATCTTTAAGGATACAGGATTCTCTGGCAAATCACCCATCCATAGCCTTTGCTTCCTATAGGAGTCTGAGTCTTCGTGACTGGATCAAACATGTGACTAACAAGACCAGCCAGCTCCATGCATGGCCATCTGTGGCCATTCCGCATGTCTGTTTCTCACTGATGGAGCCCTGCCCTTCTTCTCTGAATTCTAACCGCCCACTATCAGAAGCCATCCTTGCAGGGAGGTAGAAATGTAGCCATGGGCTACTTCTTTGGGACACGTGCATCTGCCATCCTCTGCCCGGACTCACGGTTCATCCTGCCAGCACTAACGTCTGCTAATGGGAGCATTCCTTGTCAAACTCTCTCTTGCCCACTCAAGAAGAAGAAATTTACTTCCATCTGTAAAACAATTTATATTCTCTTGCTGTCTTGATTATATTAGAAAGAGAGATAATCTTGGCAAAAAGATTTTTTCCACTGCTCTTATGCTTTATAACAGTTCTTCGGTTAAAATCATGCAAAAGCTCATTGCTGTTTGGAGTTGGCATCTAATGCTAAGGAGACTTCCCCCTTCTGGACTTAGTATTTTGACTTGAGATGACAGTTTATTATTCTCCTTAGAACCTGAGGACGAAATTTGAAGGTTTTTATTTTGCCGTGTTTGGTTACTGTGTCATTAGTATAAACAAATATCTTGTCTTATTCTTTTGTCTGAGACTCTCAGACTTCGAGGGTTTTGGCCTTGCACCTATTGATTGTTCACAGTTAACAGTATTTGAGACAGAGCATGAACCAACCTAAGTCATGGCACAACAGTTCTTGACAAATTCACTGATTTTCCCCCTTGAGTTTTGTGGAAGCTCTTAAAATTACAGAGAAAAGTATAGCCCTGTGATTTGATACAAATGGGCATATGTATGTTCAATGGATATGCTGGAGGTAATTGACCTCTTAAATCCCCGAGAAGGCAGAAACAGTCATCATGGAGAACTCAAGGCAAAAACGCCATGCCTTCTTGTGTCCTCCCTCCCTACTTTCCTAGTCACCAGGACTTTTGGATCCTGGTGCAAAATGTCTCTTTTTCTCATGTAACAAGTATCAATAATTAAAATGCAGTGGTTTTTTATTGGCAAAATTTCCTTTTTAGTACTAAGGTTTGGATCTCTGACCTCATGTTTGTTAGGCAAACACTACCATGGAACCTATCTTTAGTGCTTTTTAATTTTTTATATTAAGACGAAGTCTCTCGCTAAGTTGTGCATGATGGGCAAGTCACTCTGTAGTTCAGGCAAGTCTCAAACTTTCGGTCCTTATTCCTCAGCACTCCAGGCGGTTGGAATGACAGGCCTATGCCACCAGACGCAGGTTTGGTTTTCTTTATTTTAAGTGAGGATAATATTATGTTTTACTTTTGTCATCCAAATCTCTTCTGATTTTATTGAACTTATAATTCATGATGTTTTTAATATAGAAAAATATTTAAAAGAAATATTCCCCACCACCGCACTCCTAGAGGATTTCTCTGGACATTTATACATAAAATAGGGTATTTCCCTGTTTTTAGGGTTGATGAACAAGTTAAGAAAAAGGAATCAATAACATAGCTCTTTAACACCATGGGTGCATAGATAAAAGAATTGTGAGATATTATATACTTATATAATTAATAACTATACTAATATATAATAATAAAGATATATATCTATATTGTATATATAATTTATAAAATGGCTTAAGGAAACAGATCATAAAAGTTTCTGCTTTTAGTTTCCTTTGGTATGGTCATCTGACCATATATATAAAGATAAATATATCTTACATATATCATTATATATAAAGATATGTTATATATAACTGTTATAAATGACTAAAGGAAAGAGATCATTATATATTATAAACAGGCATAGATCACCATATATTATATATAAAGATATATAAATTTTTATTATATATGTAGGAACACTTTTGTAGCAGTTTAATAGCCTCTCATGATCTCTTAGATATCCCTGGTAAGGAGTTTTAATGGCAGTATTTGACATCCTGATGTACATATGTAAAATCAGTCCTAGCAGCCATATTGTCCCATCACTAAGTGGTAACTGCAAAGTGTTAGTACATATGTGTTGATCATACTCTTAAAAAAATCAGAAGATATTTCACTTCTGGCAAACTTTCTTTCCCCAGGCCATGAAAATTACTACACCGGCTAAATCTGTGAAATCACCATGGGATTATGACTTTATCATTTATGATGGTACCATAAATAAGACAGCTCCAGACTTCTTAGCCTTCAAGGCACATTATAGCTTAGCCTGGGGAAGTATTTTTTCTCTCCTGCAACAAATAGAGAAGTTTCTCAAGGACTATGCAATAACGGAAGCCAGAGTAAAAGGGAAGAGTTTGGTGTCCCTGCTTCCAGAATTTGAGCTGAAGAATAAACTTACCAGAAATGATGTTTTGTTAGTGTTAGAGAACCCGCTTCACATCCAAATGCTGTTAAACCTTCCGGGACAGAGGTATAAGGGCCAAGATGGAAAGAACGAGGCTGCCATCAAGATCCAAGCCACATGGAAATGTCATAAGGCGAGAAAATTCTTCATTTGTTATCGCCAGAAGAAGTGGGCCTCAGGTGTGATTGCCCTCGCATGGCTTTTACATTGCCACAAGACAAGACTAAAGAAGATACTAAAGGAATCTCGTCAGAGACACCTGGAGAATTTCCACATTCGAGCCAAGGTGCACCAGGCTGCCAGCTGTTAAAGCAGACCTCTTTTTCTAAGCATTTCCTGCTTGAACAACTGCAGTACCTTGTCTCTTTATCTTCCCTTCCCTCTCCAGTCGCCTGCCCGCCCAGCATCCTTCATCTATAAGTCTCCTCGGTATAAGATGCACAAATCCTGTTTGTTTGTGCAGCATATTTTAGTCTTAACCCAGAGTCTGGCTTATATGCCTGCAAAATCTGCTGCAATTTTTCTATAAAAGAAAATACTTTTTGTTTTGACTATGGTAGTTGTGTTGGAAAGTCAATGTTTTAACTGCACTACCTTTTCTCCATATCTATATATATTACACACCTTCTGACATTTTAATTTGCTAGAAAAAAAATCCTCACTTGTCTACATTGCTGTCACCACTTTGTCAGAAAGTATTTAAGTTTGCAGACAGCCTTTTAATTAGTGCTCACAATTTCATTTATGTTTGCTTTCTCTTTTTTTCATTCATATTCTGTTAATTAAGTGAGCTGCCTCTAATCTTCCCCTGCCAGTAGCATCATGTAGCCACCTAATTAAATTAATTGGGGAAGATGTTTTAAGTATGTAATTAAATCAATTAATATAATTTATGCCTGGCTTAACTGTACAGTGGAAAAACAGCTGAAGTTTGACTAGATGAATCCACTACAGCTTCCTGTCACTGATCAATGCTCTTCTTGCTTTTCAGCATCTGGCAGCCAACTGGAGTCGCATCAGGACCTCCAGGAGGACTATTATCCATATCCCATCATTAGGTATAACACTTTTGCCTGCAAATCTATCAGCAACCTCTATTACCCACCACATTATGGCTCCTTGATTGAGTTCAAGGAAGGCCCCTTGTTTTATTCAAATTGGTCTCGGCAGGAAAATGTTCTCGACATGATGAGAGTAATAACACAGGGCCCTCGCTCGAAACGGCGTTTAATTTGGGGATTAAGCAAATAAAGTCATTATGTGGGGGCTGCTATTCAGTGGAGAGGTGATTTGCTGTAATTCGCTTTCATCTGTATGAAATGAACTAAAAAGTTGTATTTTTCCCCCTGAAATAACAGATAATGTTTTCGATCCTCTTTAATGATGGAAGAACATGGGCTTGTGTGTGTTGTTGCTGTTACACCAATAGCCAGGATATTGCTTGTACACTGTTTTTAATCAAATGTGCAGTCAAAATGATAAGCTACATTCTCTGAAATTATTTAGTTCTAATTGCGAGCAGATGGGATGTTTTATTTGCACCTAGGGCGCCTGAGCAAAAGGAAATGCTGTGTGAACAAGAATAATTAAGAAGTTGAATAGTGTTTTTTGCGCTTAAATAATCTGCAGTTTCATGTTAATTAGCACTAATGTAATTATTTAATTACATTTATGAATTGGGGAACTTAAAAGCTGTTGCAGTGGTAAAATAGGTATGCCAAAGTGACATGAGGAAATTCAGAAATTTGTGCTGGAAGTTTGTTTCAGACATGCGTTACTGTCGGGGTTTGCATTTGCTGGCTGCTTGCGCTGCTTTGTTTTGTCTCTACCTAGGCTGTTAAATTTCTTAAATGAGGCTGGATTTTTTTTTTACGCTGACTTAGTAGAGTTTTGACAACCAGCAAAACCCACTGGATTTCAATGTTACCTGTTAGTGCTTTGTTAAGGCCTTTTAAGTAGAGCAGTACAGCCAATGATCTAGTGTAGTAAAATCCTAGGCTACAACTTGTGCTCAGACATGGGAATGCCTGTTTGAATACTGGCATGTGGTAAAGAAACGTCACATCTAAACAGTAATATGAAAGAAAATATTATAATTACTATATAACTGAAACTAAGATTTTTTAAAATTAGTAAAAAATTTAATATTAATAAAGTAAACAGACTTTTCTAGATTACAGAGTATGTGCTTTGACCCAGGGCTTGTTGAAGCTGGTGAGGAAATGCTGGCACTGCACAGAGCCTTTGGTTTTGTTCTTCTGTGCCTATCAGTGAGAAAAGACAGATCTGAATCTCACCCTCACTTATGCTTTGGTTTTGGTGAGACTACTTTTGCACAAAATACACTCACACACAGAAATTACACTTGTAATTGATTACAACCCGAGAGGCTAATTGAAAACCCAATTAACTGACTTGGGGCCTTAGAATAAGGTGCAAGAGCTTTTGCTTCTGCAACTAATTGTGCAGAATTAGTGTGCAGGGGGTCTCGTTTTGATTTCTGTATCTGATTCAGAGCTGGAACCAGAAGTGGGGCCCTACCTTACACTGTTGATAAACACTCAGTATCTGTCCCCTACTTTTCAATGTCAATATGCATGAGGTTATTGCAGTCTTCAATAGTTTCCACAACTTCTCCCTCCTACACAAGACTTTTCACATCCTCCAAGACAAAAACCAAAATCCTCCTAAGCCATCTACTCTGCAGAGATGCCTGACACAAAGGAGTCTCCAAAGTAGCAAAAAGTAACCCTGCATAATAGTGTAAACAGGGCAGCACCAGGAATTCCAAATATAAGTCTCACATCATTTCAAAGACGTGGCAAATATAAACCAAAGGGAAGAATGACCCGATCATAAAGGTTTAAATTACAAAGCATGATTTTAAATTTATCATTAAAACTGTTTTCTTTCATATTGTGCATATGTAGTATAAATAAGCATATAATCAGTATGAGATCTCCACCATTGCATTGTTCTTTGTTTGCAAACAACAGAATTTTCAAAGAAAATTCCTAATCGTGTATTTTTAAGAAACAAGAAATAAGGTCAGGTACATTCCAAGCAAAGCGTGCACAGAGGTCAACTGCACTCCCACCTTGTGGGGAGCTCATTTCCACAGCCTGTGCTTCAGGTCCCTAAAAGTCTGTTACTAATCTTAAACAGTCATCTCACCTACTTTACAGGCAGAATTCTTAAACTATATACTTTTTTTTCTTTTAATAATATGAGGTAACTTTTTGTTTGTTTGTCACTTTCCTGTGGAACTACACAAAGATTTCAGACAAATATAGCATGGCTTATTTGTCTTACAGGCCAGATACTCACTGCAACAGTTCAGAAAATTGAAAGTGAAGCTATTTTTTTTCTAAGTACATTGAAAAACAAGTCAAAACAACAATAACAAAAAACCCACCCCATCCTATTCAACATAATAATTTTGCTTCCAGAGTGCAGGTAAATTAATTCACTAGTCAACATCAGTTGGGAGGGTCGTCAGGCTTGGGCAAACACTTCCAGCCTCTCTAGACTGTCGAGCTTCTCCCTCCAATGGGCCACTCATGGCAGGATCACTAGAGGTGATTACATCATGCTACCAGCCAGGTGGGGCTAGACCCACTTACTTGACCTTAAGGTGCAGTACCAAAAGGTGTATAACAGATTACTGTTGGAGACATTTGACTATTGACTCTGGTTTTGGCACCTATAGCAGTAATTGCATTCTCCAAATACAGAAAAGATGGCTTGTCAGTGATATTTTTACTGCAAAATACTAGAATGTATTTTTAAATCTGTAATTTGAGAATAGTAATATTATGACATTATGTACTGCAGAGCAGTCTCCTTGAAAAGGGGAGTTACAAATTTGATTGACTGTTAGAATTTCAGGTAGTATTCCTAGAAGTGACAAATATTTGTAGCTATTTTTAACCTGCAAGGAAGGTGGATCGCAAATGACTAATTGTCCATTGAAACTGATTGACCTTGTAATTTCATTAAGATAAAAATGTAGGCTGATCTCTAAATTGGATATTGCATATTTTCATCATTTTTATTAATGAAATATAATTATAACAAAATAATCTTCTATGCTTAGTAGCAGGAACAGAAAACTAGGGTCTATTTTAAGCATAATCTATCAGTCAAAGAAGAACTGCAACAAAGAATCCTAATTTCTCTAGGAAAAAAAAGTGGTCTAAATAAAGCCTGCCAACTTACACTGCTTGCAGTTTTTTTTAGTTAGGTTATTTCCTCCATTTTTTTTTATCCCCTGCACCTCTTTGTTACAGTACATCAATTGTTGCTGTTCCTAAATCCAGTGGCATTTAAAAAATATATTGCAATGAAGTGGGATGTGCTACGTATTGAGCTCTGAGGTTCCAGCTGAATTCTGGGGCCACTTTATGCCAGTTAGCTCTCAGCAGTAAGTCTCTTCTCTCCCTCTCTTTGAATGCAAACGGGAGACACACTGAAGGGCTTTGTTTTGTGCTTTCCTCCATGTAATATTTTATTTCATTGCCAACTGCCCAATTGATATAATGGATAAAGCGAACGTACATAATTTTATTTTTTCCTCTGGGCATTATTAGTTCAGCAAACTGTTCTTGGCTTTAACACAATTAGAGGTCTCCAAAATATTCCAGTCCATAAAAGTTGTGAATACTGTTTTGGTAATGTTCATAAACAACATTCTTCAGCTGGCCTGTACTACTGCAAAAGCCTGAAGGAAAAGATAGGAAGACTTTGGTGTGCACATGACCATAGGATATCCCAAAGGCTGATGGGAAGGGTGTTTCCTAACTGCAGTAGCTCTCCTTCACACTCCAGGAGTGGAAAGCAGAGTTCCCTCCAGAGCAAGGCAGGTGGACCATGACTACCGAGGGCACAGCCGGAAGGTCAGTCTGTACAGAGCCGCTCAGCACACTGGCTCACACTCTCACTCTCACTTTTCAGTCACTATTGAATCAGCTCAAAGATTCAGTAGATTCTGTTCCTTATACTTTGGGGCAAGAAGTTGGCCCTTCCCACTCAGTCTACACTGCTATATATTTTGGCAGAGAGTATGGAGTCTATAGATCAGCTATAGAGATGCCACACTAGATCCTCATGTCAGAAAGGTGTGCAGTCAAGATCTCCCTGATGGCTCTTCCTAGAGATAGCTAGGTCTTTTAAGATAAGACAGAGAACACATTTGTTTTCTTCGTAGCACAAACTAAAATTAAAAATATTTATATTATTCCATGTTGTATTCAAACAAGCAACCTAAGTCAACACTCATCCCCAGGTTTGATCAGACTTGGCCCAGTGCTTTCAGAATATGAAGATAACCGGGTGGTCTTGTACTGAACCATAATACATAGAAGTGGCACCGAAGAGGGTTCTAAGTGTCACAAGCTCACATACTTTTCATTAAGTGGATTAATATTAGGATAGACTTTAAAATAAGTTTAATACACTAAATTAAAATCTAATCTTTGAAATCTTTACAACTGTCATTAAAATATTGAAGGTTGAGCCGGGCAGTGATGATACCACACCTTTAATCCCAGCACTCAGGGAGGCAGAGGCAAGAGAATCTCTGTGAGTTTGAGGCCAGTCTGGTCTACAGAGTGAGTTCCAGGACAGCCAGAGATACACAGAGAGACCCTGTCTCGAAAAACCAAAAAAAAAAAAAAAAAAAAAAAAACCAGAAAAAAATAATTGAAGTTTGTTCAGTGGTTCTCAGATATTTTGTCTCACAATTCCCCTTTACACTCAAATGAAACTGGAAGACCCTAAAGAACATTAAGTTAATTCTGTCATCATTTGCTGTAGTTATTGTAATATCAGAACTAAAGATGCTGAGGCAGGAGGATTGAGAATTTGAAGTCAGTTTGGGCTTCATAGCAAGATTTTGTCTCTCTCTGGGAGAGGGAGAGACAGAGACAGAGAGAAAGGAAGAAGGAATGAAGGGAAGAAAGAAACTAAAACTGAGAAAATAAGACACGAACTAATAAACCCATTATCAGTGTTGACTTGTATAAAAACAATAACCATTTTTTAAAAAAGCATGGTTAGTTTGGTAAGTTTGCAGATCTCTCAATAGAACATGGCTGGATTCTCATGTTTCTGTATTTAGTCTGTTATCTGTGTTGTTTAGGTTGAAACATAGAAAATCCGACCCCATAGAGATTAAATATTTGGAAAGGGAAGAATGTTTTATAGTCTTTTCAAATAATTGTGTACATTCTTCTCTGACTTTGTACTAACCTTAGCGGTGGAGGTGTTACATGTTGGCTTTAGCGTGGAGTCTGTGCACCAATAAGTTCTCTATGTTTCAGAACTTACAGGAAATGGGTTGCCTTAAAAAAGGCAAATAACTTCTCAAAATGATTGTGAAAACAGTTTTGACCTTGGAGAGCCCCTGAAATGGTTTCCGTGCCCTCAGGGCCCCTGAACATAATCTGAGATTCATTGGTTTTAGCTGGAACTCATTTTGTCAGTGAGTCTGTTTGGAAACAGATACTTCACAGTCGTTTGTGAGATCTGTCATGTGGAGCTTTTTATTTTTAACTATTGGAATGCCAATGCTTTTTTTAACCAGTGGGAGTAGTTCCAGGTTGCGTCTGTAATAATGTCTGTCTTGCTCAGCTTCTACCCAACATGCTTTCTTGAGAGCTGAGAAGGGATGGAGTTACTAGTACAGCTGTTATAACAATGTGAGCCACTGGTAGGATGTGATGTGATCCACATCACCAGTTATGGTTCAAAATGGGAAAAAGGCTGGGAACTACTGCATCAGACCATCTAACTTAGGTGGATGGGTAAAGAAGTAGTTGGTCACCAGGAGCCATCTTCAGTGCCTCTGCTTGAGTACCACTGTAAGGGAGAGTGCTTAAAGAAAGGAGGAGCTTAGAGTCAACCACAGGGCAATCAACATCGTGTGCTACTACAGTGGAGGCACTCCAGGCAAGCCAGTTTGTCTCAGCCGCCTCTGGCTGCATTCTTAATTTCTGTGGTTGCACCAAAAGAAAAGCCAGTGCTAGAAGAATTAGTCTTCTAGTTGCAAAGAAGCAGTTTGCATCACCTGTTCGGTGTTTGTGAAAGCATAGCATTGGGGAAAGCAGAAGCGGGTACAGAGAAACCAACAATGAACATTATAGATTTTGTGAAAGATCAAAATAGCAGAATGACTTAGAGAGAGGCAGCTTACCAGTGTCATCCTTTGATGTGGAGTGGGACAGTCACGTGCTCAAGTACTTACTTGGGGCAAGATGGAACATTCTATAAATCTGGAAATAGTTGGCCATGGTAGTGCACACCTTTTATCCCAGCTTTCTGGAAACAGAGGCAGGCAAATCTCTGTGAGTTCAATACCACCCCAGTCTGCACAGGCCAACCATGGATATGTAGTAAGACCCTGTTTAAACATAACAACTACAACAAAAAACAGCTGGGAAAGGTTTGCGAGAACAATAGCCATAAGGAAAGGAAGCAGGCTTCTCCAGAATGAAGAGAGAAACAGGGCCCTTTCTGCCACTTCTGGGATTTCTATGATGATAAAGACCCTGAAAATCTTACACACCCACCTTGCACCTTATCATTCTTTGAACTTACCACAAATTCTCTAGAATAGAGAACATAATTGTAGAGTTGAAAGGATGGGGTGAAGAGAACACACGAGGAAAGGGGCTAAGGCTTACGTGACTAAGTCTTCAAGTAAGATCTTCAGGCACATTTTGTTCACTCGGTTGGCTGTAGATTCCTTAAGTGTCTGCTCTCTGGGCTGTGGTCTGGTTACAGGAGCTAGAGTGATGGGGAGAGACAGATAATATGAGTAAACAAGCAAGCAAAGGAGCCTACAATGAGTAAAATTAAAATTTTTACCTACAATGGTAAAATTTAAAAAGTGAAGATGAAGCATACAAAAGAATGACAGCGAAAAGAGGCCAAGAACACAGCAGAGTGGTGGTGGTGGTGGGGAGATAGCTCAGCTTCTAAAGGCTTCCTGCATAAAGACCTAAGTCTGCAGTCCCGGCATCAATGAAAAACCAGACCCACTAGCAGATATCTGCAACTCAAGCACTAGAGGAAAGATGGTGCGGACAGAGCGTGCCTAGGGGTTCACTGACCACCAGTCTAGCCAAAACTGTGAACCACAGGGTCAGTGAGATCCTGTCTTATAAAATAAAGTAGAGAACAACAGAGGAAGACAGCCAACATCAACCTCTGGCCTGTGTCCCCCATAGGCACACACATATCACACACACATATACACCATATACAAAGAAAAAGAAAAGAAAGGAAAGAGGGAAGGATTGGGGAGAGAAAGGAAGAAAGAAAAGGAGAGGGTAGTGAGACACAGGGCCTATCATAAAAAGAAGCTGTATTTGGATAGTTTTGTGCTTATAGTAATAATAATGTTCTCACATTTAAATTAAGTTCCTTTTGAGAATTTTAGTTTGGCTCAGCTGAGGTTAGGAAATACATATTAATGATGGGAACATTTATGATTTCATAGCATGTGCCAGAGATCTTGGCCCTTTCATCTTTCAGTCAAAGGTGAAAAGGAAGGCAAGATGCCTGAGAAGGGTGGATCTTAGTGGAAGCAAGGGAGATGGACAGTGTATAGAACTGGTGTCCAAAAACAGTGCAAAGAGAACCTGGAGAGACAGCTCAGCAGTTAGGAGTGTTTCCTGCTCCCCTAGAGCAGGCTCAGTTCCCTGCACACATGCTGAACAACTCACAGCCACCTCTAACTCCAGCTTCCAGGGCCAGACACCGTCTTCTGCCCCTACACACACACACACACACACACACACACACACACACACACGCACGCACGCATGCACGCACACACACACACACACACAATGTTTTTATTTTGTTTAATATAAACGTAGGATCATTCAGTTCAGTGGTTCAGAGGTCTAAAGGGGAATAAAATAAAAGTTCCAATAGAACTGTGGTTTTTATTGGAGGCCTAATGAGAAAATAGGGCTCCTTTCAAACTTGTAGACATTACCCACAGAGGAATTCACAAAGGTTCTTGATCCTCTCTCTCCATCTTTAAGGCTGACAGCATATTGCAATGCCCTGTGCCTTTCTTGAATTGTGGCATCTCTAACTTTCTACTCTTCTGCCCCCTTCCCTACTCTTAAGGACACCAGGTGTAGCCAGAAAATGCAGACTGGTCTCTTTATTTTGAGGTCAATGGTTAACAACTGTATTTCACTTTGCATGTACCTTAGCATATCCAAATGTTCTGGCATTAAGATGCCTATCACAAAAACAGAAAATTAACATGGAAAAATTATAAAAAGTATATTTCTGCTACTATTTGAGAATCTTTTCTTGTATGTTATTTATTTAAATTGGTCATAAGAGCAAAACATGAAGTAGCTGAAATACCTAAGAATTTATAGATTTAGGTGACCCTGGACAGAGCACTAACCCCTGACTCCCTCCTCTGTGACAGGACAAGGCTGAGGCTGAGGCTGATCAGACCCTGGTGCTCCTAGTGACCTTTGACCTAACTATACCTTTACAGTTATATTCTGAAATATGATGTCTCAGACACAGGACATGCTGCTCAACTCCCGGAAGCCCCAGGATCCTTGCTGATAGTTGTCTGGTTAAAGTCACCATTGTACTTAACCTATGCTCCCAGCATTGTTAAGAGTTTTCACCTGTTATCAACACATTTGCTTCGTGGATGTACAAAATATAAAAATAAACTTAGCTTTAAAACAAAACAAAACCCAAAAAATGATTCCCTGGGGCTGGGGAAATGGCTCAGTAGTTAAGAGAGCACTCCCTGCTCTTCCAGAGGACTCCAGTTCTCAGCAGGTAGCTCATAACTGCCTGTCACTGTGACTCCCAGGGATATGATGCTCTCTCCTGGTTTCTGTGGGTACCTGCATATATGTACCACACACAGACACACATATGCATACATACTCATAAATAAAAATAAATCTGAAAAATTGCCTCCCAACTTTTGCTTTATTGCTGGTGTGTATACTACATGTCACAGAATGTCCACATTGCTTATCACAGAATGTGTCCTGTGCTTTGGAAGTGCACATACCTCATAACATTAAAATACCTACTTTGAAATTTCCAAAATTTATTCATATCTGTTACTTCATGTGGTTCTCTATACTAATGTGAGATTGCTAACAGAAAATGGGTGTATGCAGAGGGATAAGTAACAAATTCTCAAAGCTCTATATATATGTTTAATATGCATCCTTGATCAGTGGTAAAAGAGGTGCCAGGTTATTTGTGGGAAGACTGACCTCAGACATGTGAATGAAACACACCTACTCACACACTGCATATATGGCTACCAAGTGATCAAACATCTTTTACATTTTAAATTGGACATCATCTTAACTAGAAATCCTCATGCTGCCTCTTTACCTTGAAAAGAGATATAGTCATGGAATGGTCTCAGACATGTTTTTAAATTACACTTTATTCCTTAAGCATTTACCTTTTCTTCTTATGACCTCAATATATGTTATTTGCTAATATGCCTTTTAAGACATTTTCCTGAATGTAGATAGATATGTGTAGATAGTGTGATTATAGATACACAAAATTTTAAGCATTACAATATCACATCAATGCATATAAACAACACTGAAATTGTATCTACCTCTGTTCACTTTCATATGTGGAGTGGTTCTCTAAATTATTAGAGAATTAATAGTCATTTTCTATTTTCTAAAATGACTCCAGCCACCCATTGGTCCTTCTGTCTCTCTGATTCTTAGGTTCGTACGCATAAGACAAAGAGACTTTCAGATGAGTCATTTGCTTTTCAGATGTTGTCTGGTGTTTAAACACTGACATCAAAGCAAAGAGGCAATTATCAGTGTTCATTTGGTCTGGAGCCTCGTTGCCTGAATTGCTATAGTTTTCCTTATGCTGAAAGAGAACTGTGTGTCACATCTTGCATTTGTCTATAAAATCCCTTTTTCTAAAGCAGTTACACACAGACATGTGTTTGGGCTCAGTAACCACAAGGAGGCATGGAAGCATCTCTCAAAATGTGCGAAGTTATTTTAGTTGTTAAGAGAGTTCTACCTGGTTCTTGAATTCCTAACAAGCAACCGTGCCTGCCTGTGAGGATACATGCCTTTTGAGTTCATGTCTGGTTCCACTGTTTTAAGGCCTGACATTAAAGCAGAAGTTATTACTTATTTTGTGAGTATTTCTGGGCAGTGGTCACACTTATGTGTTTTCCCTCTGTCCTGTCTCCAGTAAAAACAAAAAGAACCACAGGACTTTCTTAGTACCAATGGAGTAAATGCCTTGACCTTTCTTGCCCTTTGAATGTTAAAAGTTCTGACTGGGAGCAGAGGGTGCTTCTTTGATATGTGAGTTCTTAAATACATGCTTCTGACAGCAAGGGGTTTGACTGAACTGTGTAAAATGATTCTGGGATCCAACTTCAAAGTGTTGCATGATTTTAAAGCCAAACCAATCCCTTAAACCTGACCCTAACATTTTCAGACATCCTTCTGAACATTCTGTTAAATGTCAGACATTTTCTCCATGCATTTGTGATCTTGATTCGCGGAGCTTGATTGGTATTGGAAGAATAGCAACCTCTACTGCAGAAGATGCCGTGTAGCACATCTTCCATGCTTAGTCCTTGAGAAACGCAGACTACGTTCTTAGGATTTTATTGTTTCTGCAAGATGCTGCAGAGGAGACATTTTGTAGACTGTGACATTTTGAAATTCCCATGTGTGCTATATTGATGTACTGTTTTTGTTTTGACACTTTGCCTTTTAGGATATGCCCAGCCTGTGCGAAAACACATTTCTGATTTGGACATACAGCAGAACATGCAGCTGGGGAGGCTGTGTGACATCCTAGGTACAGTAAAGAGTTTTACATCAATGACTGTCTGCAACTTTTGGGTACCGATATTGGTAAAATATTTCTTTTTTCTCCTCCCTCTGCAAGGAAAGAACTTAGCTTTCTAACCTACTTGCAAGGTTAATAATTATTTTGTTTTAGTAATAGGTTTACAGTGAAGTCAATTTGAATTTTAAAACGTTTGAACATTATTTGGATAGTTTTCTAAATTATTTTTTGAATAACAGTTTCTCTCTGACAGACTCAAATCATTTTGATGTATTGATTCCTTCCAGCAAATTGGGTCAAAACTCTCTATTTGACAATATTGTCTAGCCTGTCTTCTGTGCAAGCAGTAGGAAGACTGAAGCATTGTGTTTTCATTATAAGAGTAAGAGAGAAGCAAAGACAGATTCAGAAAACATGGAGTGCCTTGTGGGGAGTTCGTAGAAATCCAGGCCTTAGGCAGGTGGAAATGTCTTTGCAAGAGTTAAACTGGTACTGTTTTAGTCAGCCCTCAGCCTCAGACTGGATCCAGGAGAGAAAATACATGACTGCTAAGGCCAGGTTGCAAGCCTGGCTGAAAGAAAAGATACAGATTACAAAACACATGCAATAACATCAGTCAGTTTGTGGGGAACTGACCCCAAATTAAGGGTTAAATAAAAACTAGATTTTTCGAAGTTAATAAGGACTTCTTTGTTTTGTTAAAATATAATTGCTTTGGCCCTTATTTAAGCAATAGGAGGAAGAATTTTATATTATCAATGGCCAGCTGAGCTGGATCCTTGGAATGACATACTTTATATGATTCATAGATATTTCAACATCATTATTATTTTATAAATGCCATTTGGTAACAAAAATACATCAGTACTAGAAATTTACAGTGTCCTAAAATAATAATAGCATAATTGCTTTCATCTGTTATCTAGCACCAAAGCTGTGCTTCAGCATTACACAACAACAAGCCGTTTAGTGATGTGAGATTGATTTGTTAGCGCTGAGCTGTTCAACTAAAAGCCTGGCTGGTGCAGCAGAGGGCAGACTTTACTCTGATTTATTTGAATTAATTTTTTTCCTTAGCTTTTTATATACCCTTCTATATATAGTACAAGCCACCACAAAGGAGTATCTTTATAGAAGTTCCTCATTATAGAAGAAAAGTATTAGGCTACTATTTTTGATAATCCAATAATTCAGTCTGTACCTACAAAGAAAAATTTGCAACTATGGCCATTTCTGAGTGATTGTGCCTTTTTCTGGCACATTATCATTCTGATGCAGCAGTGTAACCACACAGCCTCTTCAGGAGGAGGTCAGTGTAGAGGAAGCTAGTGAAGGTAAAGGTGCTTTCTTGTGAAATAAAAATAGAAAAAGAAAAGGAGAAATGATAAATGACTTGGGAAGAAAATTAAAACTTATTTTATTCTGTTAATTACTAGTAAGAAGTATTGGTTTTCCTGCTTATTCAGGAGGGAAATAAAGATAATCTGATCACACCGCTAAGACTTGCCACTGGATATCGGCTGTGATGTCAGTACTTTCCCTTCTGGGTAAGTAGAGAGGAACTGACTTTGACTACCAATCAAAGAAAGTTCCATCTTCATAGCAGCTGCTTTCCATAGCTACCTGTCAATTAATTGTGTTTGTAGAGTCACAGTGAACGCCTACTCTACTGGATATTAGAGTTAGGGATACATATAGCTCTGACAGAAATGAACAAGAAAAATGACACTATCAACCTGATTTCTTATTATTTGAAGCCTAGAGATTTCTTTCCAAGTAAAATTCATCTTCGGCTACTATAGCTGTTTTTTTCTGTTTATATCCTATTCCTTTATGCTTTTCTTAAACACACATAACAACAACACATATTTATATTTGGTTTTTAGACTTACTAGTTTAATAAGACACTAGTTTCTTCCCCCAAATACAAGGCTAGCAATAACTAATGTGATCAGTCAGCAATTGGATACAAGGTATTCAATTACTTTCTGTTCAGCTAATTTATTTTGATGTTTATATGGCAATCTAGTTTCAAAATAAAATTGGAGCCCTTAACTATTTGTACCTCTACCAGCCTTTTCTTGGGCCAGTTTAAAAGACACTGTCTCCACAGGGAGAGACTTCTACCTGCCATGTTACTAAGTGAGGAGAACAGTCAACCATCTAAACCTCTTCATTCTTCCGAACCCCCAGCCAACCCCAGCCAACCATGAGTGCTTACTGAGTAATTCCTATGTAGTCTACTGTACTGTGACCTGGATAAAGATATATAGAATTTAAGGAGCTTGGTGAATGCTGAGGATGTAGCTCAGTTGGGAGAGTGCTTGCCTAGCATGTATAAACCCTTGGGCTTGATCCCCAGCACTGAATAAACCTGACCTGGCCATGCAAACCTACAACACCACTACTTAGGAGGTGGAGATGAAGGATCAGGAGTTTGAAGGATCAGTGAGTTAAAGGTCAGCCTGGGCTACATAAGACCCCCATCTCAGGAAAAAAATATGAAAAGGAGCTTGGATTGATAAGATTGAAAAATTATCAGAGACTGCAGATGACACTACTTCTTCATATTAAATCAAGGGATTGATCAAAATGAGCCAGGCACAGAGGGCATGGCAGAGAGTCACTGTTGGCTGTGCCATTCGGTCAACCCTTCCTGTGTGCCTGATACTGTACCAAGAATATTTTTCTTTTCATTTAATACTCCAGATCTCTATGCCTAGGTGATTCAACCCCACATTTACAAATGAAGAAACCAATGCTTAGAAAAGTTAAAATAATGTGCCCAGGGCCCAGGAAGCTAAACTAGAATTTAATCAGCCTGTGTTCTGTGTACTCTGCCAAACTAAACAAAGCAGTCTGGCAACAGCCTCCTGACCTTGCCAGCCAGCCAAGGTGACACTTCCAGCCCTCCCTCCCTCTGAACTTCCCTGAGAAACTGGTCTGACCTGTGTGTTTGAAATGGTTGCTTCCCAAAAGCATTTCTCAGTCACTTTGATCCCTAGATTTCCTGGAGTGTTGAACCAAGTGCTTTGTTCCTGTTTGTATCTAGATTAGTTAATTATTTTATGAATGAATTAATGGCTCCATCAGATGCAAATTTCCATCCACATGCCCTTAAAATGTTCTGCAGCACAGAGTGAGTAATCTCAGTATCCCATTTGGACCAGATATTCAATTAGGACTTTTTATATGTGTGTGCTAAGAACATTTTGAGGAAGAAAGTAGTTGGGGCGGTGCTTTCTCTGGACCAGGAATCACCAGATATGCTACTGAAGCAATATATTCCTCTCTGGGACTGGAGCCGGGACATGGTGGCTTCCTGAAGGAATCACTGCTGGCCATAATCAGCCCATTTATTCTGTCAAGAACTTCCCTGAACTGGCCCCGTCAAATCCAAGCAGAGAATGCCATTGAAATTTCATTGGCTTTCTAAAGCTAATAGCTCTGCTTTATAATTTGCTGGCCTGAATGGAATACATTCCCAATGATGCTAAAGGAAATGGTTTAGTTAGATCCCTGTACATTATCTGAAAGTTTAGTCCATGTTCCCTCGCAGTCTTCTGTATTTTGTTGGTGGTATCTTCTTTTCTTTAAAGAAATGACAACGTACAGAAGGGCTGCTTTAGATTGCTGAGATGCATGAAAGCCAATCTAAATTAACTTTGGTCTGGCTTTTGGATATGCTCTTTGTTTTAAACTACTGTAAGAGCAACTGGATGCCAGAGTTCATCATGTCATTTACCTTTATAGCAGTAATTAACATTGTGGCCATTATTTCCTAGATGCCAACGTCAGTGTCATCTACATCTGCTCCCATCCTATGAATGATGAGTTAAAGCTGTACTACAAAAAGCTCCTGAGTCTACAAGCAGCTGTCAAATCGGGGTTCTACGAGGATAGGAGTGACCTGCAGAACAGGTTCAGAATTATCACCCCTGAAGCTGTAAACATCTTCACTGTGAGTTTGTCTTCTAATTACTATGGCTTCAGGGATGCAGTAAAATTAAATTGGAAATTTTATAACTTGCAACGCTCTGGTACACATCAGTGAAATATTATTGCAAGTTTAACAGCTTTGCTGATTAGACTACTAGTTGGACTGTAGCAAATAAATACCACAGTTTAACTCTCAGACTTGGCTGAGCTGCCCCTGCCCAGTTTCTCTGTGGCTGAGGCCTAATTGCAGATACGGGGAGGTCCAATCAAATAGGTAGATTTATAACATTCATCACCCTTTTTCTTAATTTATGTGTAGTTTACTGGGACAGTGAAAGGCTGGCCAGGACTATGCAGGCATAAAACGACTCAGGGAGAGAAACTGAACCAGAGCCTCAATTTCTGACTTTCACACAGGTATTCCTTGTAACTCCATACTTTCGTTTCTTTAGAAACAGATGTTCCACATCACATGGTTCTGTATGAACAAGGTTCACATCTGAACATACTGATTTTTAGTGGGTAGAATGAACTCACATCTGCACAAGAATCGTGAGGGCAGAGTTCTAGTCCAAGGCAGTACAACAAATGACTTGAAAGGGGCTTCTCTACATTTTAAACAGCATCTAATCCCCCCCATTTTATTATCTAATGGACTATCCAATTTTGAAGTTTGTTTTAAAAAAGAAAGACTCTGCATTTGCTAATAGACAGCACTCTCCATTTACAGATGAGGAACACCATAGTCAGCTCTCTACATATCATCAGAGAAAGTAGTGGCAGGGAAGGGGTTAAACTGAGAAAGAGTAAACCCACCCAGGCTGCAGGGAGGAGTGCTGTGGAGCATTTTTTTTTTTTGGCTTTGTGTCTGCTCAGTGAAGTACCTTCGGCATTCACTCTCGTCCATCAGACCAGTTCTCATCAGAGGACACCTCAGTATTCCTGCTAGCGTTTGCTCAGCTCTGCTTCATTGGCACATGTGGCTGTGGAAGGCGAGGACAAGTACCAACTCTCACAACTTACTTACACTCTTGGGGTCTCCATCAAATGTATGATCCCATGCCCTCATTGGCACAGCTGATATAGATGTTAGGAAGCAAAGAAGAACAACGCCAAAACCCGTTTTTGTTGATATTCTCAGAGCCAAAAACTCAAGCTAACACCAGCTAGCTGCCAGTAGAGAGTGTGCACATATCTGAAATGCTTGTAGACACTGAAGAGGCATGGGCAAGGATAAGGACAGTAGGTAAAGTAACATTTATCGGATTCTTAGAATGCATTTTCTCATTCGAGCCTCACACAATGCGGCAACACAGAAATCACTGTTTTTCTTTTATTGCTGCAGAAACCAAAATTCGTTTTCTAGTTCAATGTCCCTGGTAGGGCCAGATTGTGAACCAAAACCTGTCTCCTCTAGGTCACTACTACACAAGGGAATGATGTTTTGTTTGTGGATGACCCAGTGGCCTGGGCAAGCCTCCTTAGCTTCCCTGTCCTCTGCTCTTCAGATATGAAGGGGGATGGATTGGGTAATTCCAAAGTCCTCTCCAAGTTCATAGTCCTCACCTCTGGAAAGGTTTCCCTAGCAGCGCCCTTTCCCGCTTCCAGCCTAGAGCCCGGCAGCTGGCAGCCTTGACAGCCTGAGCTCCAGCCAGTGCAGGTCTGCATCGTGCTGAGCAGAAACAGGTAGGTAAGGTTTGAGGTACTCAATATTGCTGCTTGGAGCTTAAATTCAAATTATTTGAGTGATTAATCACTCATAGGCAATCAACTTTTTAAAACACAAAAATTAAACTCTTGCTTTCAAATCAGTTCTGTTTCTGTTTAGCTATTGCTTTATTTCTTTTTAATGAGTCTGAGAGATTGTCAGTGCTGATTTTCATCCAAATGGATGGCTTTGAGGAGATTTTTTAAAGCGTGCCAAAAATCTGTTTGTGAATCTCTCCAAGTTACTATGTAAAACTAGAACTTGTCATGGTAAGTGTGCTTGTATAAAAGGCATCATGTCTATTTTGGAGCATTTTAATGTTTATGAGGACATTCTAAACAACTATTTTTGTCTCAGGTCAAAAATAAGAAATAAGTGGTGGTAAAAATGAACGTAGCCATAAGGAAGGGCATTGGGAACATTCTTGATCTTTGTCATTTATGGTTTTTTGCTATCTGAAACTGAGGATGCTGATTTTCTCTAAATGATCTCACAAGACCTGAGGTCAACAGCATGTCCTCTGCCGTCCTTACTCACGTTTGAATCTTTATTAAACACCTACTGAAGATAATACTATGGTACCATCATGCCCGAAGACTCAGGCATGCCCAGAAAGACATGGAGCTAGAGAGAATACTTGTCAACAGAGATACATATATCTAGAGTAGACAGAACTGTACCCTGGTTGGACAGGAACTCAGATCTTGAATTTGACTGAAGTATCTGCTTTTCCATCTTCACAGTTCATAAACCCACAGACCTTCACGTCTCACTTTGTAAGATGAGCAGAGTATGGTCACTGTAGCATGCCAACTGTGCTAACTGGGTTCAAATCCTCTACTCACTTCATGGTCAGAGCTCTGTAACTTTGGGCAAATCATTCATCTCCATAGCAAGGACTGTTGTATGGATCTGATATGGTGTGACAAAGACTTCAAACTTCTGTTTTAAAGGTTTATTTTATTTTTAATTGTGTATGTATGTATGTGTAGGTGCTTACTGAGACCAGAAGAGGTTGTTGGATCCCTCAGAGTTAGAGATGTTGTGAGTCACCTGGTGTGGGTGCTGGGAACTGAACTTGAGTAGTCCGGAAAAGCAGCTCTTACCCACTGAGCTCTCTTTCCAGATCCAGCTCTGTACTTCTTTATCTGTCACCAAACTCCCTATTGTAACTCAAGTCAGTAGTTCTGGCTGTGCTTTATTTGTTTCACATTTCCACACTGAAGTAGTCTGTGGCAAAAGGAAAGCAATTAAGTGAGCAGGAAGATAGGTGATTACCAACCACGGCTGAACACATCTACCAAGTAAGCAGGAGGATAGGTGATCACCAACCACGGCTGAACACATCTCCCGAGTGCCGGCATTAGCTGTTGTCTAATGGAACAGCAGCTTTCCTAAAATATGCTCTCAGAAGTGCATGTGGAAGGTGAATTTTAATTATGTTAGAAAAGTCCTATTGTACAGATCTAAGAGGCTTAGACTCCTCGCTTGGAGGAGTGGCCCAATGGTAAATTATCTGATTTTTCTCAGAGAAGCTCTGGGCTTCTCCCTTTCTTACTGTACTAAACTGTGTACAAGATAAAACCGTTTCCGACACTTTTAAGGGGACAGTTCAGTATATTCAGTGCATTCCTAGTGTACAAACGTTACTACTGCCTAAGATCTCAGAACTTTCATCATCCCAGCAGAAGCTCCGTACACGTTACATGCTCTGGCTTTACTTAGGAAGTCTTTCAGAGATGGAAGGACCTTAGAGACTTCCTATCAAACCTCTCACTTTAATAGAAGGAGCTGAGTTTCAGAAAGGCAGAGTGTTCTATGCCCCAGCTTCTTAACTCTGTGCTGCAAAGTGAATGTGAAGGGTGTGAAAATGTTTCTAAATGTTCTATGGCCAATAGCTAATTCAAAATCAAATCCTAATGAATTCAATGTATTTTTGGTGACACTTGTTTATGTCACTTGACACAAATGCCTGTAGCCTCAGTTCTGACCATACAACTTGTACTCTGCATTGTACATGCCTTCACGGCAAACAAATGTCAACTGAAATGTTTTTATTGATGTGTACGAATATTTTGCCTGCATGTATGTCTCTGCACCAAATCTGTGCCTGATGTCCACTGAAGCCAGAAGAGGGCATCAGACCCACTGAAACTAGAGTTTCAGGCACTTGTGAGCCACCATGTGATTGCTGGGAACCTAACCCAAGACCTCTGCAAGAGCAGCAAGTGTTCTTAACCACTTAGCCATCCTCCAGCCCCAAACAGTGCCAACTAACACTGCCTAAAGCACCTCTGCTCAGCTGGAGACTATGGCGTATTATGAATTGTAGTGTTTTTACTTCATGTCTTAGGGTTCCTATTGCTATGATGAACACCATGTCCACAAGCAACTTGGAGAGGAGAGGGTTTATTTCATCTTAGAGATTATAGTCTATCACAAAGGAAAGTCAGTGCAGAAACTGAAAGCAGAAACCTGGAGAGAGGAATTTGAAACAGAGACCATAGAGGATTGCTGGTCACTGGCTTGCTTTCAATGACTTGCTCAACTTGTTTTATATACATATACATATACATATATATATATATTTAGTATACAATATTCTGTCTATATGCCTGCAGGCCAGAAGAGGGCACCAGACTCCATTACAGATGGTTGTGAGCCACCATGTGGTTGCTGGGAATTGAACTCAGGACTTTTGGAAGAGTAGGCAGTACTCTTAACCTCTGAGCCATCTCCACAGCCCCTCAACTTGTTTTTTTATACAACTCAGGACCACCTGCCCAGGGGTGGCATCACCCCAGTGAGGCAGTTGTGTGCAACCATGTGATTGCTGGAAACCTAAACCAGGTCCCCTGTGAGAGCAGCAATATGGGCCCTCTCATATCAATCATCAATCAATAAAATGCTTCTTAGGCTTACTTGCAGGCCAATCTAATGGGGGCATTTTCTCTACTGAGGTTCCTCTTCCCAGACGGCTCTAGCTTGTGTTAAGTCAACAATACCTAACAAACACTGTACATACATACTTTTCTGCTTTTATAGGAGTATGGTTTAATTACAGAAATCAGACATTTGATATTTTCCTACCATCATTCCCAAGCAAATAAGTATCAAATCTGTGTCTTTACATTACATTTTGTTAGATTGTTTGATTTTTAAAACTTGCTGTTTGAGGGGCTGGAAAGATGGCTTAACTGTTAAGAGCACTTAGCGCTCTTCCAGAGGACCTGGGTTAGGTTGCTCATAACCATCTGTAACTCTAGTTGGAGGGGCTCTCATGCACTCTTCTGCCTTCCATGGGTCCCTGCATAAACAAACATGGTGCACATAAGCTCATGTGGCCATACACCCATACACATAAATAAAAAATATGTTTAAAATGCTGTTGAATTTCTGACTGAGTTATAGTTTTTAAAACTGTTCAATTAATTTTGGCTTGAGATTAGAACATAATTTTCAGTAATTTCTAAAATGTCCCTAAACATACTTTTGGCATTTTCTATTCTGTATTTATGCAAAGTAGCATTTTCAACATTGATAACTATAAAATAAAAATACTGATCAACTCTGAGAAAATATTGACAATGTTCTATGCCCTACAGTATCAATATTCAGCAAGGACTTAATTATTCTATAAAAAATGAACAAGCATATAATCTCATTAGTATATGAATTTGCTTTCATCTTTAGTAAGTGGTAAAATTATACATATACCAAAGAATTGTTTCAAAACAAATTTGTGATTTATTATGAATAAAAGTTTGATTTCTATAACTATTTTATAAATACTTAGAGTTATATAAAAATTTCTCGTGGGAATAGGTGTGACAAGCAGGAAAAAGTTTAAGCTACCCTGTTCTAAATCACCCAGCATATTGCAGATCCATTTAAGGCTGAGAGTTAGGATCTTTCATAATTCAAATCTCTTCCTTGCTTACACACTTCCAAGTTATACCCTGCAACTATTTATGAACAGGTGCATTGGATATTCTTAAACACGGTCATTCACATTTCTTCACAGTTTTGTGTTTAGATAAATTTTCCTTAAAATTGTACAAGGTGCTACCTTCTAAAACCCCTTGAATTCTTCAAGCATCCAGTACCTTTGCACTGTTTTATTTACATGACATTTTAATGGTTCCTCTTCCTTCCTTCCTTCCTTCCTTCCTTCCTTCCTTCCTTCCTTCCTTCCTTCCTTCCTTCTCCTCCCTCCCTCCCTCCTTCCCTCTCTCCCTCCCTCTCTCTCTCTTTCTTTCTTGGTTTTTCAAGACAGGGTTTCTTTGTGTAATAGCCCTGGCTGTCCTTGAACTCTCTTTGTAGACCAGGCTAGTCTCAAACTCACAGAGATCCACCTGCCTCTGCCTCCCTGCTGAGTGCTGGGATTAAAGGCGTGTGCTACCATGCCTGGCTCTAATGGTTTTATTTTTAAAAGAGGATTTCCCTATAAAAATAATTATTATTAATTATGGATTATTGGACCAATGTTATGCAACTCCAGCATACAGGTCTTTTTTTTTTTTAACTCTAGTTTGACACATAAAGAAATGGGCTCATGGAATCTATGTTATATACAAGTTCATATATATACATACAAGTAATAGAACTGGATTCAAAGCCAGAAGTACTTGACTACCAGCTTCCAGCACTTTCTTGGGTTCCATGCCATCGTCTGTTTAACAGAATGTAAAGTCAGCGTAGCTAAGGTTCTAATATCCCATCCTTAGGCAATGGCTTTTCCAAGCCCATCTTCACCTTATAAAACCCTCCCATGCTTCGAAATGTACTTCACCCCCACTTCTCTTCACGATAATTATTCTGACATTTAGTAAATGCTCACCCTGTCCCGCGTGCTGTCACAAGTGCTTTACAGCGCACTATCTCACTCAGTCCTCACACATCCCTGAGGCTGGCACTGTTACACTTATCTTACACATGAGGAAATGGAAGCTTCTAAAAACTAATTAACTTTAATATGATTAAAATAGGTGGAAAGAGAGAAGAGAGAGAGGAAATGAGAGGGAAGGAAGGGTGAAAAAGAGAAGAAAGGGACCAGAGAGAGAGAGAAAGGAGAGAGAGAATGAGTATGTCTTGTAGGTGCTGTTCCCACTCCTCGAAAGCTGAAACATGGTGTATGAGGCTTGGTATGTGCTGACCATCTGGCTCCTTTCTACCCTGCTAGATATGAATAGAATTACTTGTTTAATTGAACAAGACCATCACAGGCATTGCAGAACCAGGTCTACCTAGTCAAAATAGGATTTTTTAAAAGTTTGAATTGGAAAAGAAATTTGAATCTTGCTGTAATTTTCAAATATTTTCTATTCCTGAATGCTTTCTAAAGTGTTGGCAGGAACCCTGGTAATCACTGTAAAGCATATGTTCTCAGAAAAGGATCTGGGGGAGGTTTGGGGAGGGGATCAAGTCAAATGCCTTTTTCCTTTGGAAATATTGAAAGCATTGCCAGATTAGGAGTCTATACAGGGTCTATATAGAAGAGAACACTAAGGGGCTTTTTCCTTCATTTTTTTGTATTGATTTTCCAGACGCTTTAGTGTTAAACCATGCCAGAAGTGTTGTGGAGATGAATCACTATTATCCAAAGGCCGCCAGCCTCTTTTCCTTCTGACAGAAGGATAATTCCACGTGGATCAAATAAATACAGATGTGTGGTAATTAGTTCTATTCCCAGTGAGCCTATTTCCAACACACTAAAGATGTGAGCGATTATGGAACCTCACCCCAGCAGCTTTTATCAATTTAAACCGCTAAACAACGGGATAGGTCATAACCCAGCCTGCTATTAATAATGTATTTAGTATGTACAACATTACAAATTGGGGTAGGAGCTAGAAAAAGACACCTTTTAAGAGGGGTGATTTGATTTTCCTCCAGAAGCATCACATGTGCCTGGCCACTCACCTGATGTACAGTCCAAAAGCAATCAAAAGAATCAAAAATCTCATCCAAGGAAAAGAGGCCTACATCGTGGGCGGGGTCCTCCACAGAGATGATTTAGCTGTGGCTGACATGCTGAATGTACCCATCCTGGGCTCAGAGCCTGAGCTGGTTCACCTTTACAGTGCCAAGTCTGGAAGCAAACGGATCTTTGACAGTGCCAATGTGCCAATGCCTCCTGGAATATATGACATCTACACTTATCAACAGGTATGTAGGGCGGCTCTGTTCAAATATCTTCTATCCCCTTGACATTGTACAACTTCAGGTAATCTGGTTCCAGCCCTGCTCAAAAAGACTGTGTAAATGCTTGAGTTGCTCTGAAGAGGGCTACATTATACCTTCATGTTTGTTTGTTTCTCATACTGTGAGTTGAACCCAGAGCTTTTCACATGGTTGGTAAGTACCATGAGGTTTTATCCTCAGCTCTCTTTTAACTTTCGAGACAAAGTTTCACTAAGTTACCATGCTGGTCTTAAATTGTGGTTCCCAAGAATCTTTGATTACATGTCTGAACTAACAGGCCTAGAGGCCTTATTATAGAAATTACTAAAATTTTCAAAATGTTTACCTTTTGGATTAAGTTACTAAGTGCTGCTAAAATTAATAATCAGGACTAATCTATCAGTATTTAATGCTTTAATATCTATTAGTTCATCATCACATTTGCCATTCAGTCATTTAATAGGACCCTAAGAACACAAGAGTCCATTTTGGCAAAGAAGTGTGTTTGAAAGCTTTAGACAGTGCTTTGGCTCTTCGGGAATGGCTCTGAAGAGTATAGAGAACCTAAGCCCAGAAACAGGAAGTGAAATGGCCTCAAGAATAAAACTACTTCCCATTTCCCCTTGGACCCGGACTGTGGCCCTGCACTTCTCCCTTAGCCTCTGGAAATGGTTTCCTTCTGAGTTGGCTCTAGCAAGTATTCTCCCATTTAAATGCCATCTGTTTACATAATAAAGAAAATCAAAAGACAAATTTCTGGCTGTTAACATTTCCTAACCTCTATTTCTGAATTTCTCTTGACCGGTTCCCTGTGCCAATCACAAAATATCTCCTTTCCCTTTTTCTTGGAAAATTAAGGAGCCATAAACGTTGAGGTAGCAAATATAAGGGTCAGATTTAGGGATCTCTTTTGACTTCAGTTGCTTGGTCAGGATGCTCCTCACAGCAGCACCACTAAGAACAAAATGAAGCCTTTGAGCAAATCATACTTTAGAAAGTCTATTTAAAGACACTATGAATTCATCAAGCTTCCTTGAAGTGTTTGAGTCTTGCTATAGAGAGTTCCTGGCCAACAATTGGCTTATAGCAGAAACACAGTCTGGGATTTTAGTTGAGGAGATTTTAGTGGAGAGACTTCCACTGTCATTAACTTCCACTGAAATTTGAAGGTACCTAGGTGGATTGCTTAATTTTGCTTCCTAATAGAATGTTTTGGCTGACAGACTTAATATGGAAGAAATAGATTTTTAAATGATACAACTGAATGCACATACTACACTAAACAATCTTCATGTCTTTAAAATGCAGTTGTAATGTTTGTATTGAGTCTTAGTTCCATCTTCATTGTTGATAACACAGGCAATCTATGCTCTTCAATATTTTAGAACTTTATATATTAATTTTAGTTAAAGGTATGGGCACATTTAATACAATACAAACTCTGCTTAGTTCTAGTATTTAGAAGTAGGACTAAAACCCTTCTCATAGGTCCTCAGATTTGAGGGATGTTATTTGACATAGAGTATGTATCATTGGCATAGCAGTAAGTCAAGTTGTATCTGAGTTCTATGCTTGTTTGGAAGACATGCATCTGAGGTCAGCAAGAACTAAAGCACCCCATTGAGGCTTTTCCCGATAGTAATGGCTCTACCTAATCAATCCGAGTGTATCAGTATTTTGAATCTGCAGATGGTGATGAATCAATCCTGACTTTTTATCGATGTGCATTGCAAATTTAAAGTGGGTGGAAGCTGTGATTATTTTAACTTAGGTTAATAAGTATTCTTGGGTCTTAGTTGGATTTTTACAGTAGTAATTTTTCTGGTTCTGCTCTTCACCAATATAAAATGAGACACAACTAAAATTATATTACATTTTTTAAAAACAGATTCAAACAAAAAATGATAAATGTTTGGAAGTAGCACAAAGTCATGTGGTTTATGACTGAGTTTTTTAATCTAGCACAAGCACAGTGAGCATTTCCTGTTTTGATCCATAAAATAACCATGTAAGACCCTTTCTGGCATGTGCTCTGTATGAAATATTGACAGCTTTGGTTAAATAATCAAAAATGGCAATGCTTTTTTAAAGAACTGTTCAATTTTCACTTAAAGATAGCACATAATTCTTCCAGCAGTGTAGTCTTTACAATACTATTGATCGTTTTCATTACTGTAGGGATCCTGCCACAGGCACCCATTTATAGGACTCTCAGATGCAACAAATAATAGGATTTGGAGGAAACACATACTAATTCTGTTAGTATTGGAAGCCTCCAAGTATACAGTATATCTAAATACACAATTTTTAAAGGCTGTCCTGGAGCACCTTTCCTTAAACTAGCAAAATAATTTTTAGCCAATATTAAGAGACTAAATAGCACTTCTACTTCTATAACTTACACATAGTACACACAGATCACAGCAAAATATGTTTCAATATAGAATATAGCTAATTGGAGAAAGAAGGGATGCAACCTTGGAAGACACAGTAGGAACCTCCTCCTTTGTCTGTGCTCATTAGCCATATGGTATGTAGACCAGAGCACTTATCATTTAAACATCCAAATTATCAATAAACACTACTTGATAATCAGAGAGCTGAGACAATTTCACTTTTACATTTATTGAATAAGCCATAGTTGCATGAGCTTTCTGGAAACCCCAAGTGTGGCTATTTCGGTGTCTCTTCTACACTGCCATGTCATGTAGCATCCCCAAAATCATTTGCTAAATAGATACAATTCAGGACAACATTGTGCCTTTAAACAAAACCATTCTAACTTTGCAGTTTCTAACCTCAGCAGAACCATTAGTCTTCAGTGCTTTCAAACTCTTTAGTTAAAAAAAGAAAAGTCCATTTGGTAGTTAAAAGAATACATGCATAATTTTATGTAGCTTGACACAAACTATAGTCATCTGAGAGGAGGGAACTCAATTGAGAAAATGCCCCCATAAGATTGAGCTGTAATCAACCCTTTTAGGCATTTTCTTAATTAGTGATTGATATGGGAGAACCCAGCCCATTGTGGGTAGGGCTACCCCATGCTGGTAGTCCTGGGTTCTGTAAGAAATCAGAAGGTGGACCAGCCCCTCACGGTCCTAACTTCCTAACTCATCTTCTCCCACCTTCTGCTCTTCACCTGCACCTTGGGGGCTCAATCCATTGCTCTGATGTGATTGTGGGTCTCTGTCTCTATCTCCATCCATCGGATGAAATTTCTCCCACCTCTATCCCCGCCCCTGGCTTCCAACTTTTGCTTGATGATCCTGTTTGC
>PVIU01000700.1:0-201626 GCA_004026605.1 Ondatra zibethicus
ATAATCCACACTTTCTTGATCCATTCTTCCATTGAGGGGCACCTAGGTTGTTTCCAGGTTCTGGCTATTACAAATAATGCTGCTATGAACATAGTTGCACAAATGCTTTTGTAGTATGATTGGACTTCTCTTGGGTATATTCCCAAGAGTGGTATTGCTGGATCCTGAGGTAGGTTGATTCCCAATTTCCTGAGAAACTACCACACTGATTTCCAAAGAGGTTGCACAAGTTTGCATTCCCACCAGCAATGGATGAGAGTTCCCCTTACTCCACATCCTCTCCAGTATAGGCAATTGTTGGTGTTTTTGATTTTAGCCATTCTGACAGGTATAAGATGGTATCTCAATGTTGTTTTGATTTGCATTTCCCTGATCACTAAGGAAGTTGAACATGACCTTAAGTATCTTTTGGCCATTCGAACTTCTTCTGGTGAGAATCCTCTGTTCAGATCACTACCCCATTTTTTGATTGGGGTATTTAGAATTTTAATGTCTAGTTTCTTGAGTTCTTTGTATATTTTGGAGATCAGACCTTTGTCTGATGTGGGGTCAGTGAAGATCTTCTCCCACTCAGTAGGATGTCTTTTTGTCTTGTTGACTGTGTCTTTTGCTTTACAGAAGCTTCTCAGTTTCAGGAGGTCCCATTTGTTCATTGTTGCTCTTATTGTCTGTGCCACTGGGGTTTTACATAAGAAGTGGTCTCCGGTGCCCATGTATTGCAGGCTACTTCCCACTTTCTCTTCTATTAGGTTCAATGTGGTCGGATTTATATTGAGGTCTTTAATCCATTTGGACTTGAGTTTGTGCATGGAGATAGATAAGGATCTATTTTCATTCTCCTACAGGTTGACATCCAGTTATGCCAGCACCATTTGTTAAAAATGCTTTCATTCTTCCATTGTATAATTTTAGCCTCTTTGTCAAATATGAGGTGTTCATAGGTTTGCGGATTAATATCCGGGAACTCACAGTCAAAAGTGCGGGCTTGGTGCAAGTTCCGGCTCTGCTCTGCTCCACTCCGTGGGACAAGGGGACCCCCTGTAGCCCTACGATCACCCTTCCCCTAAAGCCTCAGCCTGGAAGCAGGCTGAGTTCGTTCTGGGAAGGTAGGACCCTGCAGATGGAAATGGGTGCCTGGGGCCAAGCTGGGGTGGGATAAGCAGAAAAGCCAGTAGAGGGGGTGCCCTAAGTGGCCGGAAAGCCTCGGGGACGGGCTGGGACCCACTTACTGGTCTGGATGTATCTGCCAGCACTGCAACAATTTAATTTCCACTCAAACTGAAGTTTCGTTTCTTCCTGATCACTGGGGGCTTGCAAGAGCTTGCTTGTTCCAGAGACAGCTGTGCACAGAGACGCAAAGATTCTAGAACGTGTATTTTATCCGACAGGCAGCATTAGTTGGGTTGGAGCAAGTATTTTCATGGGTGACACTAGACTGACATGTCCATCTTCCCACCTGGCATTTACACCATCCCTGCAGCCTGCTCTCCAGTTGATATTAGTTGCAACTTACTATTGGCATTCATTTTTCACTGCATTCCTCCAGGAAAATCCTCCCTCCTCCCTTTTTACCATTCTTATTCTTTTTTAGTGCATAGGGTATGGGCATTAGCATGTATGTTTGTGTACCACTCATGTGCCTGGTGCCCAAGGTGGCACCAAGAAGATGCCGGATCCTCTGGAACTGGAGTTAAATATGACTCTGTGAGCCACCACGTGATTGCTGGGAATTGAATCCCAGTTTTCTGAATTTGCAGCCAGTGTTCTTAACCTCTGAGTCATCTCTCCAGCCCTACAAGTACAACTGTGATTTTTGTCTGCATTAACTTTTTTAGAATTTCCCAAATGCTGCTGGAGGATGGGGGTGTCATCAAGACTCTCCTTCCCATCTCTTCCTCAGACCCCCATCTCTCTCTCTCTCTCTCTCTCTCTCTCTCTCTCTCTCTCTCTCTCTCTCACACACACACACACACACACACACACACACACAGGTATGTTTTGGTCAACAACCCTTCAACTTCAGTTCTCCAATCCAGAACTTGTCTATCGCTTGGTTGTTACACCTGTAAGACTCCCACCTCAGGTAGAAAAGCGCTTAACCACACTTCTGAGAGTCTCAGCCTACACATTTCCAACAAAGTTGACTTTTTCCCCCCGACCAATGCAACAATTTATAGCTTTAAATACTTCTTGGAGAGCATCAAAATAATCCCTCCCCATAAATATTACTTTAACAGCTTCCTTGCAGTGTCTAACTGACACAGGGAGAATTCCACCAGCTTTGACTTCCTATACTTTTCAAAACTCCCAGTAATAAACTCGCATTTTATGGTTCTTATGGGCTCTAGTAGTACAATCCATTTTCATTATAAAATGAGCTCAATTTTTTTGCATCTGAACTGCAGGATATTTGTGAGTTTCAGCACTTCAGTTTTGCACCATTAATTTACTATCTCTATGCTAAACATGCAGGTTGCATCATTTGGAGTTGTTCTGAAATTGATTGTCAGGTTAGGTTAGGCAACCTCATTTCTCTGGCTTGCTCAGTGCAACAGGTTTATAATGCTTCTGTCTTACCTGTGTTCTAATGGGCCTGGACTTCAATTAAAGTCTTTAAAATAAAAGTCCTATTTGAGCAGAAGACAGAATAAGGACACAATCACTTTATTATTCATTGATAGGACCCATCCAGGGCTCCTGCAGAATATGACTTTGTCATGAACAAGTCCAATTTGGGAAGCATCTTAGATTATGCTAATTTTCCCCAATCTTTTACAGCCCACCCATCTCTTCGCATGTACCTATCGGTGTGCACAAGTCTGACTGCTTATGTGTGGACTTGCATGTGGAGCTAAGATGATGGTGTCAGGAGTCGTTCTCGATCGCCTTGCACACCTATCCACGGAGGCAGGGTCTCTCACTTGAACCCAGAGCTTTCTGATCGGGCTAGCCTAGTTGGTTAGCTTGATTGCTCCACCATGAATTGTCTATCTTTGTATCCTCCACTCTAGGATCACAGGAGGGGTCACAGTCTGCCCAGAAATTGTGTACCATGGGTTCAAACTCTGGTTCACATGTTTCCATGGCAAAAACTTTATCCACTGGACATGCCCATCTTCCCACCTGGGAAATTTCCTCAGCCTTCACCTGAGAAATTTTTTTTTAAATAAGATCTCAGGTATACCACCGGTTATAAATCAAATTTATTTCCAACCAATTCCTTGGTATACATACCATTTTATCGTTTACTAAAGATGAAAGCAAATTAGCATTCTAATGAGATTCAGGAGCTTTTTATTTTTACACAAATAATTAAATCTTGGCATAAAAACAGAGTATCTTCAATGTTTTTCAGAGTTGATGGATATTTTGTTTTATAATAGTCAAAGCTGAGAGCACTGCTTCATATAAATATATCATAAAAAACCAGCAGAAGTAAATTTAGGACCATTTTAGGAATGGTTGTAAATCCTGTCCTAATCCCATGCCAAAATTCATTTAACATTTTTCCCATGAAAACTCATCAGCAATTCAACCAGCAATTTTAAAAACCAATCATTAATACCATGCAACCCAAAGATAGATGGTTGTGATGTTGCCATGCTGAGGAGCCACCCTGGGGAAATACTAAAGGTCTTTTTTTATTTCTGTGGTTCAGCACTGGCATGGATTAGTGAAAAGTCGGGGTGGTGTCATGGAGGATTGCTGACAGGGGTTCATTTCTGTAGGGCTGGGATTTAGGTTTTCCCCATTTCAAGCTGGAAGCCTCCAAAATAGGAGTCAGTAAGAGAGGCCGTACCAGAGTGTTCAGAGAGGTGCTGTGGAATAATCTTTTTGTACACTGTGAATATTTGTCACTCGGATTGGTTTAGTAAAAAGTAGAATGGACAGTAACTAGGCAGGACTTGCATGGTAGAGAGAATGCTGGGAAGAAGGGTGGAATCATGAGGACACACTAGGAGACACAGAGCAAGCAGGATGGGCAGTACATAGATGAGGTAAACAAGCCTCAGAACAACACATAGTTTAGTAGAAATGGGTTAATTTAAGTTATAAGAGCTATCTAAAAACAAGCCTAAGCTATTGACTGAGCATTCTTAACTAATAAGAAGTCTTCATGTGGTTATTTGGGAGCTGGCATGAGGGACAGAAAAATCTTCCTATGAATGGCGTCCCATATCGAGCTCCACATGATGTGCTTATCTAATTATCCTTTATCAATAAAAATTTGGGAGTCAGATGTTGGGGTAAGAACCTGAATGAGCAGAGAAACTGGAGAAATGAGCAGTAACTGCCTATCTCTTTTGCTCCTCCCTTCAAAAGGCTGAGACCCTCTTGAAGGCCCACGCTTCTACTTCCTGTGTCTATCTGTCCTCAGTCCTTCAGAAACTCTATGGTTAATTTTGGCCAACTAGTAGCTAGCTCTGCCTTTTTATTCAAAATAAACTTTATTGTTAGTCTCAAGAGCATCAGAATGCAATCAAAATACCACACAACAGAAAGGAGCCATGCAGACACAGCAGGCAGGTTCCCACCACACAGTCTAAGGAACCTGGGGCTGAACAGGGGTCTCTGTCTGTGTGAAGGAGGGAAGTATGTGCTCTCTTGAAGTGGACTGGTGGTATCTGATCCTGGAACTATCGTGAACCCCAGAGTCATGCAGGAACACTGATCGAGTGCTTTCAAATGGAATTCTATACAATTTGCCCAAAGCTACACATGGAAAATGACACATCTGAAAAATGATGTGATTTGGGGGTATGATCAATGAATTCATAAATCATTTAAAATTTAAAATAAACAATACAAGAAAATCTCCCTCATCCCTTCTCCACTTTTATCCTCCCTTCCTTCTCTCCCTCTCTTTCTCCTTCTCTCCTATTCAGCATTTCACATAGAAGAAAGATTTTTTAAAAAGTAAGAAAGAGAACAAGATAGGCAAAACCATCCTGTAAATGTACTCAGTCCATTCTCTGTTTTATAAGCCAGGAATCTGCTTCCACTTTCCACTCGCTGTTTCTATTTTCTGAAGTGCATACACACCTCACTTTTACTCTCCCCCACCACCAGTACCCTTACTTTAACATTATCTTAATTTTACAATGATTGCAATCTGGCTCCTAAAGAAAGAGAAGCTAGGAAGGAAGCTGGCTGAGTAAGCTGATGAAATCTTACACACAGAGGATACCTGCCATGGCTGTGGAGGACCCAGGTTGTATGTGGGACAAATGGATCTCAGAATGCAGAGGAATCATGGAGTGCAGTCCACGCGATGCTCCCACATCTGGGAAAATTGCAAACACCATCTGATGTCTTGGGAAAGTCTTCACTTTTTTAGATAAATCTTAAGGACTGCTTATCTTTTCATATTTACTCTTCATCAAGAGTTAGGATAATTTGCATTTCTCTGATAGTATTTCCTTAAGTGTCTTTCAGCCCTTTGGAGATTTCATCTGTTGAGAGTTCTTTGTTTAGGCCTGTACCCCATTTTTTAAATTGGATTATTTGTTCATTTGATGTCAAGTTTCTTGAGTTCTTTGTATATTTTGGAGATTAGTCCTCTGTCTGATGTGGGGTTAGTGAAGATCTTTTCCTAATCTGTAGGCTGCTGTTTTGTCTTGTTGACCATGTCCTTTGCTTTACAGAAACTTCTCAGTTTCAAGAGGTCCCATTAATTAATTCTTGATCTCAGTGTCTGTGCTACTGGGGTTACATTTAGGAAGTGGTTTCCTGTGCCGATGTGTTCAAATGTACTTTCCACTTTCTTTTCTATGAGGTTTAGTGTGGTTGGTTTTATGTTGAGGTCTTTGATCCATTTGGACTTGAGTTTTGTGCATGCTGATAGATATGGATCTATTTTCATTCTTCTACATGTTGATATCCAGTTATGCCAGCACCATTTATTGAATATTTACATCTATAAGAATCACCAAGATCAAAAACACTGATGACAGCTTATGCTGGAGAGGATGTGGGGTAAGTGAACAACAGAGCCAGTAAGTGGACACTTTCTTTATAATAATGGGTCCATTACTTGTGGTCAGTCTTTGAAATGGAGACTTGTATCATATCATTTTATATTGTGGTCATTTGTGTGTGTGTGGGTCACCTAACTTCATAGCAAGAGCAAGGATAAAACCCATGACTCTGTGACTCTGAAGCTGCAATTTCCACCAAGGCAAAGACTTGACAATTATCCATTCCACAGCAGCTGCATGCTCATAGGTCAAAGGAGAACCAACATGGTGTGCCCTCTCCCAGGGAAACAGCATCAATCTAAGCCACCCTTCTGGATGGCAGGCAGACAGCTGCTCATCATTAAACCCATGAGCCACACATATGCAGTTCCATAGAGTGCTAAAAATCAATATTTGATAAGCAAAGTATTTATATGCAAGTAGCAGAAGTACACACACAAGTCCATGTGCTCAATGTAATTTGGAACGTATAAGCATTTGAAGAATAGCTCTTCCTGTCTGGCTGACCCCCGACCAGCGGAATGAACAGCCAGACTCAGGATTCTTCCCGGATCACGCTTTATTGGAGAGCACTCGGTTGAGGAAAAACGGGAGGCCAGAGACCCTCTAGGTTGAAGGGAGAGCGGAGGCGAGAGAGGGGGAGGTCTAACATGGCGGCTGCTTATATAGGGAGATATGATGCAACTCGCGCCTTGATTGGCTGCTAAGTCCCGCTGGCACCAGAATTCTCGGGATTGGCTAGGGACACTTCAGGTTATTTGTGCATGCGGGAAGCGCCTGGACGCTCAGTCCTGAAGCATTGCCATATATGGAATTTGTTTACCTCCAAACTGCGAGGATGCAAGCGTATGGCTCCCTGCATTCCTGTAACCCCATTCCTGGTATTTCACCATCAGAAAACACTGTCCATCAAGTCAAAATAGTAGTTGTTTGGGTATCTAGTAACCTTTGAAGAAGTTGATTCCAAGAGTGTGTGACTGCGGTCGTGATAGAAGCTTTGCAAATGGCACTGATTAGTACCCAGGAGTGGAGTGATTGGAGTGATGCTGGTCATGCTTGGTGTTTGCCATTCTAAGAACCTTGTGTTTAAAACCACACATGTACATAGGAGAGCCCCTCAGCAGAAATCAGGAGCCCCTGGAAACCTCATCTTCCCAAGCAAATATTCACTGTGATATGAATAAAAGCTTTGTATCCCTCCAGGTAGAAAAGATGGAGGGAAGGAAGATAATTCTTTTGTGTCTGCAAAAGAAATGGCGGGAGAGATCTACAGACCCATCTGCAGCCTTGTCTCTTGCCCTGATTCCTGGATCTGAGGATACAACAGCACAAGTTACTAGTAAAGACAGAGCTGTGCAGTTCCTGGGCTATCAGAATGAAAGGTGGCTGCTAGGCACCTGCCTATGCATATACTCCCTTTTGGCCTTCAGCTGTGGCAGGACTCAAAGATCTGTTTCCCCTTTACTCAAGGATGTGAAATGGCATCTTGGATTCTTTCCTTGCATCCATAGCCCCCTCCATGAGCACCTGGTGGCTATCTAGTCTCTAGCTGAGACAGAAACCATGCATCCAATTTTTTTAAATCAAGATTGAAAATCTTTATGAACTTTTATATTTCCCAGAGTCTTCACTTGGACATTTAGTATTTACAACATGAACATACAATTTTACAAAGTCTTAAATTAGTTTTTGTAAGTTACATATATCTAATCACTACTAAATATTACACAAATAATATTTTAATATGTGCTATGAGTTATCTTTGTGGCTTTGTCATGTGTTTCAGCTGCATCTATACTCTGACCACCTCATAATTCATTTCTAAATATCTTCCATTATCAGCTGTGACACTAGCCATAATGTACCACTAGAAAATTATTCATATAAATCCACATGATCAAAATCTCTACTTAGGGGCCAGTGGCATGGCTCAGTGGATAAAAGCACCTGTCACCAAGCCTGAAAACTTGGGTTTGTTCTCCAAGACCAATGTATTGCTGTATTGCAAGGAGATTGCTGGTACCTGCTGTGCACACCTCACTCTGACACACTCATACAAAACCAGTTCTTTTGTAGTGTAGTAACAGGGACTGGAGAGATGGTTTAGTGGTTAAGAACAGTTGCTATTTTTGTAGAGGGTCAAGTTATAATTTCTAGAACCCACACCATACCAGGTAACTTGGAATCATCTCTAACTCCAACTCCAGGGGATCTTACTCCATCTTCTGGCCTCTGTGGGTGCTGCACATATACAGACAGGCAAGCACACACACACACACACACACACACACACACACACGAATAGAATTTTGCAATATAATGATAATTTAAAAAATCTCCAATTAGAAACATGTTTTCTTTGTACTCAAACCACCCTTTCCATCTGACATAAACTATCAGTATGTCTCACTTTAAGCAATATAAATAATTAATAACAGATTATTTTAAGTCAGGGTGAATACAGGAGGAAGTTAATATAGACTGTTCTGTAAGAAGTGTTCTGTCAATGCTCCAGGTGGTGAATGATTTATGAAAGTAAGCGATGTAGAATGTAATGAAATAGATTGTCTCTTTATGAACTATTAGAGTCCATTAGTTCTGATACCTGTGTAGATAGGCAATTTCTACTTTATGCATGATCTCACACACTCTTGTGGGTAATGTGCTCACACTGTGCTACCAAAGGAGTATCTCAAATTCATAATTAAAGATGCTACAAGGATGATTCAACTGAAATGGAGGCAAAGTTTCCATCAAAGAAAAGAAAGGGAGAATTAAATGGGAAAGACCACCCAGGGGGCTCTAACAAAACAAGTGCTACTTTTTGTAGCAGGGTCTATTGTTTTATTCCATGCTTATAGCAAGGGAAAATAGGCAAAATCAGCAATAAAAAAAACTTGAGATGGCTAAGTGGGGAAGGACATTTGCTCTGGGAGGACTTGAGTTGAAATTCCCAGATCCAGCATAAAAAGCTGGGCATAGCTGTGCACATGTTTGTGGCTGGCTCTAGCATTAGATGGGGATTGGGGTAGAAACAGACAGATTTAGAGAACTCACTGGCCAGCTAAGCTAGCCAAAATGTTTAGCTTCTAATTCAGTAAAAGGCCCTGTCACAAGACAATGAGAAGGACAGGGATAGGGGAAGACACTGACAGACTTCTCTGGTCTCTGTAAGTAATGCATTTACACACACGTGCATGCAACATACATGCACTGCACACACACACACACACACACACACACACACACACACACACACACACACACACACACACTCCATACTCCTTCTCCAAACTCCACAGAGAATTTCATCCTGATACCTCCCTCACAACTTCATGTTCTCTCTCCTTTTTTTCTTTTTAAATTAGTGCTGCACGTGTGTGTGTATGTGTGCCCATCCACTGGAGGATACACAACCAACAAGAGAAACACTCTTGAGGGAAATCGACTCTCTTCCCTGCCTGCATCCATCAACTACCAAGAGCTCCTCGGCTGAGAGTGGAGCTTTGTGAACCGTATGAACCCCATCCATGCTGGACTGTTGACTGGCTTGATGTTGTGCCAGCAAGCATTTCTGTGAGTTCGTGTGTCCAACAGTCCTGCCACCTCCAGACAATAGTGAGTTCGTGTGTCCAACAGTCCTGCCACCTCCAGACAATGCTGTGTTGTAGCAGTCTCCCCGGACTTCCGGCCTTGGTAATCATTCTTTCCCCTCTGCCTGAGCTTTGAGGGGGAGATACAGATGTCCCACTTAGGGCCGAGCACTCTGAGGTCGCTTATTTCCCTTACTTTGGTCAACTGTGGGTCTCTAATTGCCATCTACTACATAACAAGAGCTTCTCCAATGATGGCAACCCTCCCTCACATCTTTTTCTTGTTATTTTCGGACTGTGCGCCTCTTTTTGTTTTAAGTAACAGCTTTACCAGCTCTTTGAGAAATTCATACATTATATTTTAAACATGCCACCATAATTTTTAAAATAAATGTCACACACCTTTGTATGAAGAAGGTGGGAAAAGAAGTCAAGGGCAAGTCTTGCTTGAATTAATTGTATTTACTCAGAAGAGCCATTGATGACTGTAAATCTGCACTCCATGCTTAAAGACAGCTTTAGCCCAGAGCTGAATGAGGAATACAGATCTCACCAAGCCCAACAGGCAGCATACCATAGTTACAGCATTTCCCATATTCACGGTTCCTCTTTGCATGGACAACTGAATAATTTCAGAATGGAAAATTCCATGAACTCTTTATCACGTGTAAAGTCTGTACTTACTAGAATATTATGATGAACTCTTCTGCCATCCACTCTAGTGCTCCATAGACACAAATGTATTCAGAGTACCCACCCTGTACCTGCTACCAGCCTGCTGGTCACCTAAGAGCATCCACCCTGTGTAGTCTACCTGACCACCAGTTGTTCTCATTACCTCCTCTGCCCAGTTTTGTCAACCATTAGTCTGCACGCTGCTTCTGGACTCCCATTCTGCTTGTTGAATTTGACACTAGAATGTGGTATATTTTTAACTGAATGAACAAAGCAACCAGTCCACTTGTTAAATGGGCCACGAAGGGACTGGAGCGATGCTTAGTGACTAAGGGCATGTGCTGGTTTTGCAGAGAACCTGGATGCAGTTCCAAGCATCCACAATGGGTGGCTCACTGTTGTAAGAGGCGGACCGCTTTCCCGGCTCCCAGCTAGCTTAAGTCCCAAAATAATTACACAGAAACTGTATTCATTTAAACACTGCCTGGCCCATTAGTCCTAACCTCTTATTGGCTAACTCTTACATATTCGTTTAACCCATTTCTAATAATCTGTGTTTACCACAAGATCGTGGCTTACTGGGAAAGATTCAGCATGTCTGACTCTGGTGATTTCATGGTGGCTCTCTGTCTCTCTTCTTTCCAGCATTCTGTTCTCTTTTCCCCGCCTATCTAAGTCCTGCCCTATCAAAAGGCCAAGGCAGTTTTCTTTATTCACCAATGAAAGCACCACATGGAAAGAAGGACCTCCTACACCATTTCCCCTTTTCTGTTTAAACACAAAAGAAAGGCTTTCATTTTAACACAGTAAAATTACATATAACAAAACATTATCAAGCAAGAACTACAGTTTTAATATTTAGGTCTATTTTACCTTTTACATAACAATGGAAAACTATAACTATCTATCTATTCTTCAATTCCATCAAAGACTCCAGAAGGATATAATATTACCTAAGTAAATGAGAAGTAAGCAACTTCCCAAACTCTAGAAATGACAGAGACATCTCTCTGCCTGTACAGTCACCCAAAGTTCTTCTGTTGTACTGTTGGGGCACCCATCTTCAGCCTACAGGCCCATAGCATCCAACAGACATTTCCATAAGGCTGGAAATTTCAAAGAAAGTTCAGTCACTTTCTTTTGTATCCTGCAGACTCTTTCATGAAGCAGGAGCCCTGAAGGATCATCTCACCTTTAGGCAAGTTCAGCAGTCCTCTCTCTGTGGGTTCTTTGTGTCCAGTTTATGGAACAGTCCAGGCAAGAGCAGTTTCTTGTTCAAATGGCTAACCAACTCCATAAGGAGCCTCTTTGATACCCATTTTTCTCTTGAAGTAGATTGGTGCTGCCGGGAGCAGATGTGTCTTATTGTCACGAAAAGCCCTAAGTTACAAAAACATTTAAAATGCCATATTCTGTAGTCTTTGAGAGATATGAAGAATGTCTAACTGAAATATACCTCTATATATCTAGAAAATCTAACTAACATGACTACAAGCTTGACTATTATAGAGATTATCTATTAACAACCTATATTTCCTAATTATACATTACATTTTTAAATGAACTACACAATCAGAATACCTTAATCAAGATCAGAAATACATATACATATAACGAAATTGACCTTAAATTTATATCAACAAAGGAAAATCCATACCATTGCAAATTATTCATATCTATATCATATCCCCCTTTAAATGTAAAAGAACATTTATAAACAATATTTGGGAATATGGGCATAGTTTTTTCTCTCCAAACTGCTTCATGCTGAATGGGGGTGCTGTCAATCAGGTCTTACATGGTGTATCCTATGTGCCAGGTTCATCTCATTCGGCAGTTGAGTGAAATAATTTTCTGAAGGTGTTCATGGTGACCTTTCAGGAGGGCATGGTCTATCATACCATATTGGTCCAGAAGGAATCCATAGGGTCTCATCCTCTGTGAAAACAAAAGAAGAACCTCTTTTCCAAAGCATCATATCCTTAGACCCAATTTTGAAGTCAAGATACCTTTAGAACATATATATGTTGGTTTAGCTTAGCAGACCACGCAATGAAATGTCTCTCTGTATTTAGCTCCTTCACAGTCAAAAAATTCAAAGAAAATACAATAAAATTCATAATCCAGACATTCTGTGAATTTTCCATTTTTACGTGGCTTATTTTTTTTTAATCTATGACTATCTGTACTCTGTCTCTTTAAAGACTTTACCCTTTTTTAAAGCATCTCTCTATACTCTTTATTTCTTTTCTCTTTTAAGCCTACTATGTACCTTTATTCAACAGTGTGACCCATTTAGAGGTCTTTTATGTCTGAATCTGTCCTCTTGTGAATCTGTAATCCAGGAGCACTTCTTAAAATGCTAAGCACTTCTTAAAAACTTAAGTTGAGCCATGTAGTGGTAATACGGTACCGCCTGTTTCCTGCCCAGTCTAAACCCTAACTGTGTTGTTATTATGATAATTACGATAGTTCCTGCTTGAGGTCAGCACAGTTCAGCATGGTGGAGCTGCTCCTGCTTCAGAACCATTTGGTGCCCCGAGCCGTGCACAGTTCCAGTCAGGCAGCAGTCCACATTGCCATCAAGCAAGCTGTAGCACTTTAGTCACAAAACCCCATCCAAATTCTCTGTCTCCCGCAAGAGCCAGAGATTGTGCTGGCAGGATAGCCAAGAAAGCCGGCATTTTAAAACTGCCATGGCTTTTTTACTGTTGCGTCTGCTGAGTGAGGAAATTTTCTCTGCGGCACCCTGCTAGCAAAGATCAAAAACTCTGTTAAACTCTGTATTCTTTTTGAAGCTCTCTCAGATTTTACGTGGAGTTAGATGGCCACATTGGGCAGCCAATCTGTTGTAAGAGGCGGGCTGTGTTCCTGGCTCCTGGCTAGCTTAAATTCCGAAATAATTATATAGAAACTGTATTCATTTAAACACTGCCTGGCCCATTAGTCCTAACCTCTTATTGGCTAACTCTTACATATTCATTTAACCCATTTCTAATAATCTGTATTTACCAGGAGATCGTAGCTTACTGGGAAAGATTCAGCATGTCTGACTCTGGTGATTTCATGGTGGCTCTCTGTCTCTCTTCTTCCCAGCATTCTGTTCTCTTTTCCCCGCCTATCTAAGTCCTGCCCTATCAAAAGGCCAAGGCAGTTTTCTTTATTCACCAATGAAAGCACCACATAGAAAGGAGGACCTCCTACACCAGCTCACAATCATATGTGACTCCAGCTCCAGGAGACCTGATGCTCTCTACTGGGCTCTCTGGACACTTCTTTTACAGGTGTGCACACACACATGCAGAAACACACACATACTCAAAATTAAAAATGCATCCTTCAATATGGGACATGGAACTAAACAGACACTTCTCCAAAGAAGTTATTCAAGCTTGTAGAGGATACTTAAAAAGGGAGCAACAGTTTCTAGAACAAAGTGAATCATTGTATCTACTGTGCAATTTATAGATGCAGAGAAGGCATGACTCTTGTTTTCTAGGTGTTTGTGAGGATTACTCAGACATACCCTTCAGTGGTGTCAGGATGGAGGTCTGTAGCTTCCTGAACACAGAACTCCAAGAGTCTGGAAAGGAGTTGCCGGCTGTGTGAGAACGAGTCACTTTTCAGACACTACCAATGTGGTTTCTACTAGGCTCATTCTCCATTTCAAACACGGTATGTTTTAGGAAACCAACTCACTTCTACTCAGTCCCATTACTGAAGAAGCTTTCTTTGTTTTTCTCATGACAAGATTGCAGGAGAGGAGGAAGTTAATGATGAGGGCTGACACATCGCAGAACAAAGAGGGAAGCTGTGAGTGTCTGAGCACCCCCGGATCAGACTCAGCTTTGCCTTTTCAAGTGACCAGAAAACCTATGTGTGTATGTACAAGCATGCACAGGCACATTCCTGTACATATGTGTGCTTGTATGCATATTACCATGTGTACCTGTTTTTGCATGTCTGTGTGTGTGAGCTCCATATGTATTTTATGAGTATGTTCTTGTGTGTGTGTGTGTGTGTGTGTGTATGTGTGTGTGCATGCATGCTTTGTGCCTGTGTGCATAGTGAGACTGTGTATTTTTCAAGTTATTCAGGCTTCTACATGGTTCATAATTCTTTTACTTTGGGTTATTAATGTACAATCTAATTCATTTTCTGTGTTATTAATTGTTATCTCTCTAAATTTGGAAAAATGGCTTTAAAAATAAGAGATGACACCCTAAGCTGTACAGCACCATTTATACGGACACAGAACCATTCTTGTGTAGCAGAAACCTGCAAGCAGATGGCTGGGTTGCTCCTTTATCAACTCCGTTAGGTACAGCTCTGAGCCGCTTTGTATCCAATGCCATTCTTAACATTCTCCTTTCACACTGAGGAATGTTCTGTTCAGATAATAAATTATTTCTTGGTGCTAATTATCAGTTTCTTTTTGGGCTCTTTGCTTAATGGTGCTTAAATACATCACTTTGATTTCCAACTCTTTGAAGAATGCTACTCAACTGAATGAAAATAATAGATGCAGGCTTCTCCCCATGGCTGTGCAGTGAGGTGGGGGGGGTGCAGCACAGACTGTACCCTATGTGTAGACTGTATGGACTCTGGGTGACTTGAGGCTGGCTTGAACTTTGTGCTTTGTTAATATAAGAGGGGCAAGGTTCCAAAATGAACCTCACTCTAAATAAGAATAAAAAACTTGAATTGCTTTGCGTGAATAACATGCAAAAATGGAATTCAAGAGAAACATGTTTTTGTTGTCTTTAAAGTGAGATTTATTAAAGGAAAACTGTGTCTGATGAAAGTTCATGGCCTCTCACAGAAGGCTCATGCTTTCCCTAAGTATGCCTGGAGGGATGACTCACTGGTCAAAGTGCTCACCCAGCAGGTGTGAAGACATGAGATCAGATCCCTAGCACATGACTCAGATTGATCAAGGCAGTCCATGTTTGCAATGTCTGTGCTGGGAGGCAGAGACAAATGGATCCCTGGAGCTCACTGATAGCTAGTCTAGCTGCATGTTCAGAGAGATACTGTTGTCAAAAATAATGTGGAGTGTGACTGAGAAAATACTTCTAACCTTCATATACACAAGTGTGCACATACACTCACAAGAATGCATACATATACCATATGCATGAACATACATAGAAACACATACACATACGAATACATCTCTGAATATACATACAAATATGCAAAAACATATACATTAAGAAACATGCAACATGTAAATACACACACACACACACACACGCACACACACACAGCCATGAGTTTGAAAAAGAGTAAGGAGGGATGTATTGGAGGGCTTGGAGGGAGGAAATGGAAGGCAGAAATGATATTAATTACATTATAATCTGAAAAATTACAATAAATAATTTTAAAAACCATGGCCCATATCAAACTAACCAACACCTTAAGTATGATATATATTTTGCCAAAAATTGACATTGTGCTTGTTAAAGTGTGAGCATCCCTCTGAAGTGGCATTTTAAAGTCTTAAGCATTGTCAAATGCCTGATCCCACCTCTGTCTTACAGTGTTGCTCTGAGAGAATTCAAAGTGCTTTGCCAATGATAGACAATCAAGTCTCAATCACCCTTTCAAATACGTTGAGAGGTGGACACATAGGCACAATCATATGCTCACATCTCACTTCATCATTCAAATAACCAAAGGTGGTTATTCCTCATCTGTTCTGTGTGTTTAAAGATTTTAAACTGTCCAAAGAGTTTCAGTTCCTGGCAATAAAATTGGAATGTCTATTAATTATTACTTTAATTGATGATAGTAATTGCATGTGGAAAATGTCCTCTGTGATTAGAAGGAGCAGACATGGGGCCAGCTTGCCACTGTCAACTGCCCCCAGAAAATCTACAGGACCATCTATACCTTTCTTCACAAATGTTCCAGAGTCTCTCTATGATGGATGATTCCCATGCAAACTCCAACATCAATAACTGGGAATATCTACCTACATCAGAATGGGAGACATCTTTCCCCAAAGATTGCTGTGAACTTGAAATTCTCCCATGACAACATTTATTAAACCCTTAAGAATCCAAAAGAACAACAGTGAATGGTGACTCAGTCTGCTGTTAACTACTTTTCATCTTGGTGTGAGTGGGGCACCATTAGCCGTCAGATCACCCAACTGTGAGCTCAGAGAGGCTCCCATTGGTGTAGTTTACTAATGGGGTCTCAGACTTCTACTGTCTCTCTGGCACATAGAGAGGGTATGCTTTTTATCCACAGCTGGAAGCTGGAGGATTGAAGATGCAGCCATTCAAGTGAGAGGTCGCATGATGCTTGCTCTTTCAGGCTCATCCCATGTAAAAAGGTAACTAACCACGAAGGTATGATCCCTAACATCACAGCAGAGGGCCAGCACCAGCTGCAAGGCATATGGTGAGGACACTCCGTGTTTGGTGGCTCTAAACACCTGAGCCTGTTTCAGCTGAAGCCTGGCCACATTTCAATCCATGGAGTTGTGAGCAGGCAACTAGTTCTGTTTAAAGCCACTTTGCAGATAGTGGAGCCTGCTAAGCCGGAAAAGCAAACTGACATACACAGTAAATATTTGTGGAGTGAATGAATATACAAATACTAGACATCTGTGTATTCACATTTTCTTATTTTTACACATATACACAATGTGGATACTATACATATGTGTTCCCTTCTGGTGCGAGTTGAGAAAATACAATTCTTCCTAAGAAAATGTTCACTTTGTCAGTATAATTCTATAGATATTGCTTACTGAAATTATTGGTGTTAGGTATTTCCAGTTAGAAAAAAAATCCGAAGTCTTGTCAAGTCCAGGATCTGAAATCTAGCTGCATAGGAAAGACTTGAGGTATAGTTCAGGCTCTGTGGTTCCTGGCAATAGTTGGGTCCCAGATGCAGAGCTGGAGAAGCAGGCACAGAAATCCTAAATCTTAGCACCACTCTTCCTTGAGAACTTGTGAGGCCCTTGGTGGATGTTCTCAGGCAAATAAGAGGAGATGAAGTTGTGACTGGAGTGGTAGTATGGGCAGTGTGTGGTTCAGCCTCTACCATGAACCTCAGGGAAAATCCTAGCAGAGAATATGCCATTACTCAGGAGGATATGGGGGGTAGGCAGGCACAGTGGCTGTGGTCCTTACCTAAAGTTTATTCTACTCCTTTATTGTCTTAACAACTTCCACAGATGCTAACTGATGCCCTGTGAATGCATAAGGGAACAGTTACAGGAAGAAAACACCCACCACAATGCACCACCCACATAGTTGAAAAAATACATGACACATATGTATACATATATACAAATACATACATATATACAACACACACCTACAGAGATACATATTTGAAAATATACATGACACACATGTATACATATATACAAATTACACACATATACAACAATACAGTTACAGAGATACATATTTGAAAATATACATGACACGCATATATACATATATACAAATACACACATATATACAACACACCTACAGAGATACATATTTGAAAATATACATGACACGCATATATACATATATACAAATACACACATATATACAACACACCTACAGAGATACATATTTGAAAATATACATGACATGCATGTATGCATATATACAAAGGAATATACACAGAAAAGCCTGGTACTTCATGTCCTAAAGAAGAAACTTACACAAACTTAACTTATGAATTCACACTTTGCCAACAAGCACTGCCTTAACAAGGTTTCTGCTGTAAAGATAGCCAATCTGTATAAATATTCATACACTGGCATGTTTATTCACTATCATAATAAATGAAAATAGAGGGCTGGAGAGGTGGCTCAGTGGTTAAGAACATTGCTTATTCTTGCAGAGGGTCCAGATTCAGTTCCCAGCACCCACACTGGGCAACTTACAACCATCTGCAACTCCAGTTCTAAAGCGAATCTGATGCCCCCTTCAGGTCTCTGTAAGGCACTGGAGGCACATGGAGCACACCACACACAGACACACACATATGCATAATTGAAAATAAAATAGCATCACAAAACTCAAAAATTATGAAAAGCTAACAACTTAATTGAGTGAAATAGCAGTCAATGAGTTCTTCAATTCAAGGAAAGATAGATAGATAGATAGATAGATAGATAGATAGATAGATAGATAGATAGATAGATAGATAGGATAGATAGGTAGATAGATAGACAGATAGACAGCATTTTCTAAACAAAATGTAAAATTTCTATAGAACAACCCTCCTCACATACACACACACAGAAATGGTTGCTCTAACTTTTCAGTTGGTGAGCCTACCTAGCCAGCACCTGCTTTGGTTAACATGAGGCCACCACCTGCAGCCATCTGTGAGGCCACTAGTATTCATTTATAAAATGACAACATGATGCCCAGGTAGAAAGCAGCTGGAGGAGGCACAGGCTAATGTTCGGGGGATCTCAACAGAGCAGTTGTATTTAGGAGATACACGTTGACATGGGAAGGCTTCCAAGAAGCATGTAAAACTTTACCAGAGACACAGAGCATCACAGAGAGCCGCAGGCAGGCTACCATTTCCACTGGGATGTGGCTGAGCACAGCACAACAGATGGTCCAAGAGCAAGTGTATAAAGCATCCCTGACAACCTGCACAGAGACCTCTGACTCATTACTTCCGCATGCTATATTTGGGTTGAAATTTCACATTTCTGCACCTAGGATGTGTTACTTGAAGTTAGACTTACTTAAGGGTACAAAGGAATTATTATCGCCAAGGTGGAAATCCCACACACCACTTTGTATATGTTTTAGAAAAGTCATAAAAATACAATGTTTCTTATCGCTTGATGGCAGATCACAGGTATTTAATCTTCTGTTTTTATTTTTATTTAATTATTTCTTTTTTTTCCCAGATCTTATGATGTATCTTAGGCTGTCATCCAACTGGCAATGTAGCCAAACCTGGCCTTGAACTTTTGATCCTCCTGCCTCTACCTCCCTTGCACTAAGTGTGTGTACCACCACTCCCAGTTAACAGAGTACTGGGGAGGGAACCCAGGGTCTTGCATACCTAGGCAAGAACTCACCAGCTGAGCTACATTCACAACTTCTCTTGCTTTAAAGAATCAATACGTTCTTATTGTTATAAGAGATTGTAGCTCATGTAATTACGTGAAATAAAAGCAAAATACATTTTTTAAATTAAAAAAAAAACAGACTAGTGCAAACCAGAAAATGAGTCTTCAGTGATGTTTCTCTTGTTGGTCTGAATTATCTGCTGATTTATCTCTTGGTTTCATAATTGTGGGATTGTAGCTTTTACTCAGTCTGATGGAAAGACCCCCCCTTCCCCTGTGATCAGCTTATATTATTGTAGAATCCCATTAGATTAGATTCCTATCTCGTAGTCACTGCCCCATCCTGGAGGAGCTAAGGGCATGGATTCCTGCCCAGCAGTTCTCTGACACAGTGAGTTTCTTGCTTGCAGCAGAAACACTTGGGTGAGCATTATGATCATTTACCAGGTCCTTGGAGAGAAGTCTCAGCAGTTTAGAACACTTGTTACTCTTGCAGAAGACCTGAGTTTGGTTCCCAGTACTTGCTTTGGGTGGATCACAACTACCTGCATCTCCAGATTCAGGAGATTCAATGCCTCTAGCCTGTGTGGACACCTGCACACACATAGGCAAATGGCAACATACATATACACATATATAAAAACACATGGCAACATACATATACACATATATAAAAACACATGGCAACATACATATACACATATATAAAAACACATGGCAACATACATATGCACACATATAAAAACAAAAAAATAAACGTTATGAAAAGAACCTGTTGTTGGACATGGGTTGAAGACAATAGAAGGTCTTTATTATCTTGGCCAGCGACCAAACTGGATGCTGGGAATCTCAATGTAGTTTCAAGTTCTCCGGGTGAGGTTTTAAGCACAAAAACCATGCCCTGAGTCGACATACTTTAGTTAACAAGAACAGTTAGCCAGGAATGGAATCACAGAAGTCAAAAGCAATGGTTAGTGCATTTAGAGGCTTTCCCAGAAATATGGACTTTGATGGATTAGGGTTTTGTTTTCATTTTGGCGGGTTTGCACATGTTGAGATTTATGGCCTGAATAGTACTTCCATCATGGAGTCAGTTGTGCTAAGGTCTGAGGGCTGCTACCACCCTAATCATAGGGTCAGCCATCAACCTAGCCAGGTGGCCTCAGCAGGCCTGATCAGAGAGTTGGAAATTCCAGGGCATGTCCATCTGTGCCACCCACACGTGACAGACACATGGTCTGTTGTTACACTCTTACTACTGCCAAGGCACTTGGATTTTTGAATGGCTCTTTTTAAGGACATGCTTATTAAATTGCCACATTTAAAACCATGTCTGTCTCAGTTTGAGAAAAAAAAAACACTTGACAGTTTTTTAAAATTCTTTCCATTAAATATGTATTCTTTGAGAATTTCTTTGGTGTATACATAAAATATGAAAACATTCATTCCCCACATCCCCTCCAATTCACCTTGCATCTCCCCCACGCACAGCACACACACCCCAAACTTCACATCTTCTGCCTTAAAAAATAGCCACTCAGTCCACTTTGTGTGCAGGTGTGTGTGTACATGTGTGTGTGTGCATGTGCTCGTGAGTCGCACATGTGCACACACATGCATGTAGAAGCCAGATGATAAACTCAGGTGTTTTTTTCTTAGATACAGATCACGTCTATCATTTTTCATAGAGATGGGGTTCTCCTTAGAGCCTGGAGCTCACTGACTAGGCTAGGCTGGCTGCCTAGGGACACAAAGGTATCCTCCTGTCTCCACTTCCCTGGCACTAGGATTATAAGCACGCACCACCATGCCTGACTTTTTAATTTCTTTTCTAAAATGAAGATTAAACTCAGGTCCTCACACATGCAAGACAAACACCTTGCAGATGCAGCAATCACCCAATCCTTACCATTCCTAATTTTCTGCTCGTGGGAATTACCTGGTAAGCATCTAAAATCCTGGCCTCTCACCGGCTTGGGGTGGATGCCCAGTTGTTGACTAGTGTTTTAGTTGTTAGCTTTACTCTCTGTGTCCACATTTCACACTGTCCTGAGCATTCACTGGTCACTCTGCAGCATCTTTCTTAATCAAAACCAAAGCTGGGGATGAGATGGGCTTCCAGGAATGCAGGTCCCAGGGAGTATTCTCCATTGTTTGAAGGGGTAGTTTCAAGGCTCCCTTGAGGCAGGGCTCTTCCGGCTTATGCATTTTCTTGAATTGTTCTCTTACTGCCCCCTACTTTGCAGACCTTCAAAGAGTTGAACTGTGGGCGGGCTGGCTTTTGGCTCCCTGTATACCTTTATATAAGAACCACCATTTTATTAATTTACACGATATGTTTGGAGACAGAAAAGCATGTTTTTTCATTCTATTTTCTAGAATCAGGTGACCCTGAGGGCCAAGTTGGCTAACAAGAGGCACTTGGTAGGTAAGAAATCACAGTTAAGAGCATGGGAGGTCTTAAAGTGGCATTCCACCTAGATTTGAAGGAAATAGCTACACAGACCTTAAGCCTATACCATTTCAAGAATTGTTTCCACAGCAATTGTGAAAACTAAACTAAAACAAAACAAGACAACTATTGGGACTGGAGAGATTGCTCAGCAGTTAATAGCCTTGGCTGTTCTTGCAAAGGATACAAGTTTGATTCCCAGCACTTACATGGTGGCTCACAACTACCTGTAAGACCAGATACAGGAGATCCAATACCCTCTTTTGGCCTTCCTGGGTACCAGATATGCACACAATGCATAGACATATGTGCAGGTAAAACACCATTACCCAGCTGGACGGTGGTGGCGCACGCCTTTAATCCCAGCACCCAGGAGGCAGGTGGATCTCTGTGAGTTTGAGGTCAGCCTGGTCTACAAGAGCTAATTTCAGGACAGGTTCCAAACCTTGTCTTGAGAAACCAAAACAACAGCAACAACATCAAAACCAAAACCAAAACCAAAAAACAAACAAAACAAAAAAAAAACCCCAAAATACCACCAATACCCATGAAATAAAAATATTTTTAAAAATAAGGTAGAAAAGCAATTTATTGAATAAAGACATCTTGAGATCAACACCTGCACAGGTGAACAGTCCACCCACCCCCCCACACACACAACAACTGAAAAAGAAAAACAACAAATTAATACTTTTTCTTTCACACCACAGGCATAGTCATTCATTAATTAACTCATTCACTACCAAGCTCCTCCATTGTCCCAGCAAACAAACTATAACTCAAACAGGCCCTTGTACTCTGGAGATGAAGTCACTCCCATCTGGACCACAGTCAGGAGGAAGAAGGAGGAGGGTTCGTGGGTCCCCGTAATGCATCCCAGATTTTGGGAGTTATGTCTGAGGAAACCAGGCCCCCTGCCAGCACAGCTATCACAAATCTGACTAAGTCTCTGACCAATCTCCGAAGCTCACTCAGCAGCAGCCGCCATCAGCATCCCAAGGAAGACTTCACTTAGTGCGGCATGAGCTCCAGAGCATCCTAAACAGAATTTATCTTGTTCTGACACGAGATGACCAAAACATCTGGAGAAACAAATTGAGCTGAGCCCTTTCCAAGAGCACTAATGAAACGGAAGTTGTCAGGGTAAGACAGAGACAAGATGAGGCCAAGGAGTCCTGGAGCTTAATTGATTTGCTTACCGGGGAAAATCAGGTGTGGACAGCATGACTCGCAAACACACCAGGTGGAGCAGCCATTAAAAGCTTATTAGGAGAGAAGATCCAGATAATGGGCTTGATGAGGGAGGATAAAGCAAGATGAGGGAGGCTAAAGCTGGTTCCCACCGCCCTGTCTGACCCAATTTCCTCACTGAGCTCTTTCCTCTTCCACTCTGCCTGAAGCAATAACAGATTCCAGTGGAATCTGTTGAAGCTGAAGGCTGCTGGGTGGATGTGTTGCTGTGCTGAAATACCTGTCACAGACAGTTCACAGGAGCAGAGAGTTGTTTCAGCTCATGGTCTCAGAGGGTTTGGTTTAATCCATAATCCTTGTCTCTGTTGACTTGAGGTCCACAACGGTGAGGCATCAACATCATAGCAGCAAGGGCATATGGTAGGGGATGTTTGCCTCAGGATAGACAGGATGCAGATAGAGACGGACAGATGGACAGACAGGTAGATAGAGGTACACAGGGGAAGGGAGAAAGAAAGGGTACGGGTGTGCGTGTTGGGAAGGAACTGGGGACAAAATTAACCTTCAAAGATGTCCCTTCAATGGCCTACTTCCGCCACTAAGGTTCTACCTCCTGAAGCTTCTAGTACTTTGCAAAAGAGTGTCATCAGGTAGGGGGCCATCCTTCTCAGCTCATGAGCTTTGTGGGAGATGCTTCCTATTCAAGCTATAAAAATAGGTGAGAGAAAAATTGTCTTTTCAGACTCTAGGTTCTATGAGAGAACTGGGAATATGCAAGGGAATTCCCCAGGTATGGTGTCAACTCCAACAGCCACTGGGATGCACTGGGTTAACACCTCCACTATCTGGGGACATGGAGTCGGGAGCAAAAGAGACCTTCGACATGTTGTGCGTGTCTCCGAGTTCTGTAATGCCCAGGTTCATCCTCAGCCACAGCAGGGTCATTTGAGTTTTTCTGGCCAAACAAGAAACGCCTGTCATTTCTGGAGTGAAGTACATAAATCTGATACGCTTTCTCTATTGCCTCTGCTTTCTGTTTGAGGTCAGTGGAGAAGACAGGACACAGTCATCAGAACCCAAGATCTGAGACTCATGATGAGTAAACCTCCAAACTTTGAAGGTTCTGCAGGTTCTACAACTACCCCAGCATGCAATGGCAGCTGTTGATGAATGCCCTGACCAATTAGTATGCCTCAAAACCCGCTCCCATAAACACACAGAAAAGCCAATTTTTTTAAAAGACACCACAATCTAGAAATAGAAATTTTGTGTTTCAGCCACTGACTGCTGTGGAGGTGGCAGGATTGTTAGTTACCAGATTCTAAAATAGACTTGGTATGTTCGCGGTGGCACAATTCCCAAACTGAATGAAAGGCCGGAGCTCCGGGCTTCCTAGTGATGGATGGTGTTCACATGGGCGAAGGAGAGCCAATAAATCATAAGAAATTTGTACTGTGAATAGAGCTGGAGCCTGCAGCCTGACATTTCACACACCTTAAATGAAGAATAATGGGCCCTTTTCTGATCATTTACCCAATAGGTAGAATAAAATACCAGCACTGAAGGGACTTTTAAAGTAATCCTGATGAAACCCTTTAGTTTAATCCCAGTATTTTTTTCCTATGGATTCAATGGACTCTGGGAGTAAATGAATAGAAGATACCCACTCTTTTTCCTTCGGGAGGTTCTGTTTTAAACCAAACTCACCAGGAGGTTTAAAATTTAAAGATGAATGCTCTAGGCTTATGTAGAAGTACTCTGAGGGTTTGGGCAGACAAATACTTAGCCTATCCTAAAAGAAAGAGGACCCACTTGGAGCATGGATTATGGCGGGCAAGCAAACATGAGATGAGCTTTCAAGGGAGAGGGAGTTTAAGAGTGAAGGAGTGAATGCATACAGCATGATAAGGAAAGAGGAGGGAAAAAACAGCTTTTATTCTGGAGGTACCCCCAAGTCCTTTCTGTGCATGAACTTTGTGCCCCTTCACTGGGTGTGTCTGGAATTGAAGGTAGGGGGATGGTAAAGAGTTGGGCAGTTTGACCAGAAGTAGAAATGGCACTGTGTGAAGAAGAGGTGTGTTTTGTATTGTTACTAAATGTTAAGTTTGTTCAGAGGGCTTTACAGGCATGGGGGTTTGATGATAAATCATAAGAAACTAGCAGGCTCAGGGTTCTAGTGGAGAACTTTGTAACATCTGCTGGGAGGTGGGCTCCACAGGAGCACATCTGTGTGCCATCACTCAAACATGTAGTACCATTTCAAGATGAAGAATGGTGAGTTATTGTATCAGCAGGATTTTAATCTACCTTTGTATTTTCCTTGTGTCTTCTTTTAAATGCCTCTATCAAGACATCATATATTCACCCTGTGCAAATAGCCAGACCCTGTGGAAAAGCATCTCCTGATTGCCTACAGATGGCCTGATTCACAAATAGAATTTCAGCATGGAATGTCATATGTTTCGAATGTTGGAACCTTTCCAATAAGGAGCGAAATCCTTGTAAGAAATATTGTATCCATATGGCTAAATATTAAACCTTTGTGGAGATGGAGCTTTATGTGTTTCCAAAGATTCCCTAGTATACCATCCTGTAGTTAAGATCCTAAATACAGAAAGAACTATAACAGGGGGAAAGACAAAAATAAAAAAACCCAAAGATATAAAAGTATCACTTTCCAAAGAAAGAATGGAATTGAGATGCACATTTTAACTGCCCAAATGGCAAACATATCAAATATACACACACACACACACACATACATATGTGTGTGTGTGTATATATATGATATTTTTACAGATATTTATAAAATTAGACAAGAAAAGAAAATAACCTACAGTTTTAAAAGAAATCACGTATTGTCAATAATACACAGAGTACAAATTGCTGCGTAGATTGTATAATAGTAAAAAAAAATACCTTTCTGAGACAGGGTCACATTACCTAGACTTGGCTGGCCCGTGTTTTCCCTGTATAGACCAGGCTGGCCTTGACTGCATAGAGATCCATCTGCCTCTGCCTCTGTCTTCAGAGTGCTGTGATCAAAGGCATGTGCCATCATGCGATAGCACTAAGATGCTTTTGTACTATGCCTCAAAATGCTAATTTTGAACTGAGCTGTCTGATAGGTTTGGAAGGAGAGTTCAGAAAGGCTGCACCCTATGAATACCATTGGTTAATATAGAAACTGGTTTGGCCTGATAGGGTAGTACAGAGCTAGGCAGGGAAAACTAAACTGAATGCTGGAAGAAAGAAGGCAGAGTCAGAGAGAAGCCATATAGCCCTGCCAGAGACAGACACCGGAATTTTACCCAGTAATTCACAGCCTCATGGTACAGATTAACACACAGATTAATAGAGATAGGTTAATTTAAGATATGAGTTAGCCAGAAATATGCTTAAGCTATTGACCAAGCAGTATTGCAAATAATATGGGTTTTGTGTGATTATTTCAGGGATGGGCAGCTGGGAACTAACAAATGGCCTTCTACTACAAATTGGTGTGCCAATGTGGCCAACTAAAACCACTTAAAACCTGAGAGAGTTTGGGAAGGAATCCTTAGCACAAACACAAAAAACCAAAACAAAACAAAATAAGCAGAGTTAAGCACAGCTTAACACCATGGCTCCTTTAAGAGAGGTTTTCCTGATTTAGCTGAGCAGTTTTGAAACAATGGCTACTGGGCTGTGCTACCAGCACAAACTCTGGCTCTTTTGGGAGATCTGGGAGATCTGGCTATGGAGCATTTAAGTGGGTTCTGTGAACAGACTGCTACAACTTGCTCAATGGCAACATAGACCCGCTCTAAAAATGGGGCAATGTACATGGCTCTCAGAGGCGTCAAATATGCCTCAGCCAAGTTGGACTGGATGGAGCAAGCAGGCAGGGCTGCATTGTCCCTAGTCATGCCCACTTAGCATTAAAAAAGCAGTCTGGTCAGAAAAGGATTATAGATATTCAATAAAGACAAATCCAGATGGAAAAGACCTCTAAATGGGTCACAGTGATGGATAAATGTACATAACTTGGGAGAGAGAAGAAAAAGAATAAAGAGACAGTAAATGTAATATAAAAGAGTACAGACAGTCATAGATTAAAGGAGTAAAGATCATAAAATAAATATTAAACTTGTAGAAAAGTAATAGAGTAAGAAAAATAAGCCACATAAAGATGGAATATACACAGAGAGTCTGGATTATGTATATTATTGTATTTTCTTTGAATTTTTTGAGTTGAAGGAGCCAAGTACAGAGAGACATTTCATTGTACAGACTATTACATAGCATATATACTCAAATGTATCTTGTCTTCAAAATTTGAGTCTAAGGATATGTTGCTTTGGAAAAGAGGGTCTCCTTTTGTTTCCACAGAGGATGAGAACCTGTGGAATCCTTCCAGATTAACGTGGCTTGATGGACCAAGACCACCCAAAAGGTCTCCATGAAAACCCCTCAAAATTACTTTGCCCAACAAAAAGCAGGAAGCAGATTGGAGAGAACTATGCCCAAATTCCATAAAAGTTTGTTTATAAATGTTTCTTTACATTTAAAGGGGATATGCTATAGAGATTTGCATTGGCACAGATATTTCTCTATTGATACAAATTTTAGGTCAATCTTATTATATGTATATTTATTCTCTTGACTAAGTGTGCAGTTCATCTAAAAATGTAATGTATAATTCAGAAATACAGGTTAATAGATAATAATCTACAAGAGTCAAGCTTGTAGTCATGTTAGTTAGGTTTTCTAAATGTACAGAAATGTATTTTAGATGGATATGCATTCTTCAAACCTTTCAAAGACTACAGAATATAGTATTTAAAATGTTTTAAGAACTTAGGACTTTTCATGTCAAGGAGACACATCTGTTTCTGACAGCAACAATCTACTTTAAGAGGATTATGGGCATCAAAGAGGCTCCTCATGGAGTTTGCTAGCCATTTGGGCAAGAAATTGCTCTTGCCTGGACTGCTTGATGACCTGGACATGCAGGACCCACAGAGAAATGACTGCTGAACTTGCCTAAAGGTGAGATGATCCTTCAAGGTTCCTGCTTCATGAAAGAGTCTGTCAGACATTTTGCAGGATACAGAAAAAAGTGACTGACAAACTGCCAATATAGGTGTAACTGTCTTTGAAATTTCCTGCTTCATGGAAAAGTCTGCTGGATATAATGGGCCTGTAGGCTGAAGATGGATACCCCAATGATACAGAAGAACTTTGGGTGACTGTCCAGGTAACGCGATGTCTCTGTCAATTCTAGCATTTTGAAAGTTGCTGACAATGTACTTCCTGTTTACTTAGGTAATATTATATCCTTCTGGGGTCTTTGATGGAGTTGAAGGATAGATAGTTATAATTATAGTTTTTCTTGATTATGAGAAAAGATAAAGTAGATATAAATGTAACTGTAATTCTTGCTTGATAACTGTTTTGTTATATGTAATTTTACTATGTTAAAGTTAAAACCTTCCTTTTTATTTAAACAGAAAATGGGAGGTGATGTGGGATTCCCCTCTGTACACTGTGAATACCATTGGTTAATAAAGAAACTGGCTTGCCCTGATAGGGTAGAACAGAGCTAAGTGGGGAAAACTAAACTGAATGCTGGGAGAAAGAATGTGGAGTCAGAGAGAAGCCATGTAGCCCTGCCGGAGACAGATGCCAGAACTTTACCTGGTAAGTTACAGCCTCGTGGTGATACACAGATTAATAGAGATGGGTTAATTTAAGATATGAGTTAGCCAGAAATATGCTTAAGCTATTGACCAAACAGTATTGCAAATAATATGGTTTCTGTGTGATTATTTCAGGGCTGGGCAGCTGGGAACGAACAAACAGCCTCTTACTACACACCCTGAACATGCCAGAGTCATCCCACTCAGAAACTCACAACAGTTGGGGTTTATCTGCACATGATAACCCAGTCAAGATTTCCATCTAAGAAGGTGGAAAGGGCTCTTGAATCTTCACCCCTAGCTGAAGTACTAGTGGCTGTTGACAGCTGCTCCAGGAAGGAGAGACAGTTTTCTCCAGCATTGTGGGGACTGGTGGGTTGCCTGTGCTCCAGAGGGATGACCTCACACCCATGATATTGGCAGCACTAACTGGACTCAGTTGGTTATGAAAAAGAAGGGTAAGGAAATGAAGATAGGAAATGTGGTGCTCATCTGGGAGCAGTTGGAGGGAAGAACAGGGAAGATGAATAGGATTAAAACATATTGTATCCATATATGAAACTCTCAAGGAATAAATAAAAGATTTATTTCTTAAGATAAAACACTAATAACAGCAAACATTAGCCCTAAGATTTGACTCACCAGTTGAACATATTTAGGCTCAAATGTGAACATCACTCAGCTGCTTTCAATAATTAAAACTGGGAGCTGAGGGAATTGGAAAAACTTATGAGTGGGTTAAACCCACGCTGAGATTGCTAACTGGGAGTCTGAAGGAGAGGCAAGCCTTCTAGGCAACTTCTCTCTGGCCAACTCACTGATTAAAACAAAGCATGTTGATTTGTCAGTACAGAGAAATAAGCTTTCAAAATGAACTCTAGAGCGTTGGATGGCCTTGATAGGCCAAAGCACCCATCAACGGCGTGTTCTAAGAGTGAGCAGCAGGTAAACCCAGACTAGCCTCCTCAGACTGTCTCCCACTTTGCCTTATTCCCAGTATTCCTTTATGATGGAAATACAAACATGTCCTTTACCAGTCTGGATCCTGTAAGCATTAGAGTTAATGGTTCTAGGTTTTGCTTTTAATTTTCATGTGTATGTGTGTTTTGTGTATTGCACACACTTGAGTGTGAATATGTATGCACCCATGAACACACATTCAGGGGCCAGAGCAAGATGGGGTATCCTTGTACTGCTCTCTGTTTTCCTGACTTGAGGCAGGGTCTCTGAGCCTACACTAGAAGCTCAGGCTCAGATTTTGCTAGATTGCCTAGCAGCAGGATCTGCCTGTCTGACTGTCTCCGCCCCTCAATGCTGGGTCTTCAGGTATGTGCAACCATATCTGAATTTTTACTTAGGAGCTAAGGGCTTGAACTCAGGTCTTTATGCTAGCAAGGCAAGCACTCTTAGACATTGAGCCATTTCTCCTATTCATGCTATGCTATGGGTCTTGCATTATACAATACCAAGTTCATGCACAGAAGGTGATGTATTGGGGTATATAGAGGACAGAATCATAAAGACAAATGTATATATCTGTCTATATATATACATGTGTATGTGACATGTGTACATATATGATACACATGTATATACCATGTATATGAATTATTGGAGTGGCGTATATACTAGGAACATAGGTAGTCCAGCAATGATCATCTGCACACTGGAGAGCTGGAGAGCCTGACTCCCAATCCAGAGAGTGGGACACCTCAATAGTCATACAGCAGGACTGGAAGCCTGGAAAATTCCTGGAGAACCCCATGCAGACATAGGGTACTCTTCAAAGCTGAAGACCCTGGAGTCTGATGTCAGCGCAATGACAGCATTCACTTGGAACAGCAAAGGACTTATAGGCACGTGTGGCTCCTCCTTCCAGCTTTTCATTGGGGTGGCCACACACTAGAAGATGCTGACCAATTCAGGGTGCGTCTCCCCTCTGCTTACTCTCCCACATGTTGATCCTCTTGGGCATGCCCTGCCCCATCCCCAGATACACAGGTAAGATCCACCAATCCCAAAGACTTTATCCAGTAAAGCTTCCAACAAGTAGTGAGAACCAAGCACAGTAAGAGACACAGCCCAAATATTTACCAATGGACGCAGAAATGTTCAATGTGTTAAAAAACAACAATTGCAACATCATTTATTTTTTTATTTCAAGCAAGATTTACTCAAATCTTAAGGGGTGATACCTAAGTGGAGTCATAGACTTAAGAAGCAAGATGTGAGGGGCAGACACTGAGAGTGGAGGAAGGCACTGGTGAAAGTCAAAAGTACAGACAAGCCAAAGAAGAAAACAGAAATTGCCAGCTATGCTGAAACCTAGAAGTAACCTTAAGATGTTGGTGCCACATGCATGTCTGTCTAGAGTGCACTTGGCTGCAGTAGTCTCAAAGAACTGATCAGCTGCAAATGGCTCCTGTACTGTCCTTCTGCATCATGGTGGAGATCAACTTTTTGAATCTTCATTACTGAATTTATCTCCTGTATAGGGCTACCTTAACACTAGGCAGTGAGCCTCAGGAGCCAGACATGTACCCTAAGACTATCCACTAGGAAATACTTTCCTCTAGAGCAGGGAAAAGAGAGAGAATCAGAGAGCTAAAGAGGGAAGTTATTCTCAGAACTCTTGCTGGGTTGTTATCTTTCTTGTCTAGTGAGTCTTTTCTCAGGGAGAGAGAAGAAGGTGCATTTCAGGTGTACATCAGGGCTTCTCTCTGCTATAACTGGGTCTTTTTATTGTATTACTAGCTCTCAAATAATGACATGGAGAAGAGACGTTTTATTAATTATGAAAGTTTGGCCTTAGCTTAGACTTGTTCCCAACTAGCACTTAAAACTTAAACTTACCCATTTATATTAATTTGCAATCTGCCACGTGGTTCATTACCTCTCCTCAGTACCTTACATCAGATCTGACTTCCTCATTGTCTGTCTGGTGAATCTCTTGCAGAATCTCTCCCAGAGTTTCCATGTCTCCCCGGAAGTCCCACCTAACCTCTCTTGCCTCGCTATTGGCCATTCAACTTTTTTATTACTCCAACCAGAAGGTGCCTTGGGCAGGTGGGGTTAAACAGAGGCACATCTTCACAGTGTACAAAAAGATTATCCCAACACCCTCCTGCACAGACTCCCCAGCCTTCCCTTTCTGTTTCTAACTATACAGCTGAGATTACTCCTCACTGGTTTTAGAAAACCCAGCCTCAGCTAGTTCCCAGCTCTGGGCTTTTAATTCTGAAAGAAACAAAACAACCAATTCTTAATGTTTGTTGGGGAATCTATTCCAATTAGCTGGAAAGTTGAGGGTACTGTTACAAAACTTTATCTATGTACAACTGAAAACAGACTGAACTTTTGGGGAGTAAGGAAGATTATTAAAACAAGTAAATCTTACTCCTTTGTAAAAAAAAAACATTTAAAATGTATTTCATCACTAGCATCCCCACCACCACTACCGTCATCATTATTATTGGCAGTTTCACTATGTAGACCTGGCTGGCTTATAAATCCCAGAAATCCACTTGCTTCTGGCTCCTGAGAACAAGTGTTAAAGGCCTGTGCCATCACACTCAGCCTGTTCTTTTAATCATAGTAGAAATTCCATTTTAATTATAGGTTATAATTAATATATTATATTTTGCATTTAATATATAACATAATAAATATAATAATGCCTGTTTCTGCTATTGTCTTCTGCCTATCCCCTCAAGCACTTTATTAAGTAAATAAAGCCGGGTTCTGGCTCAGAAAAGGGTAACTTTTCTTTCAAATGCTGCCCTAAGTCTCAGTATTTGGCTTACTTCCTTCATCTTCCTCTAAAACTCTCCTCCTAGCCATGTGACTGTCTGCCATGTGGCCAACCTCCATGCCGGCTTGTATCAAACAGTGTGACTTTGTCTCTCTTTCTTAAGCTCCCATTTATATAGCTATAATAAACTTTTTTCTAAAACTCAAAAAAGAGTAAATGAATCCTTTTGGCCAGTCCAGGAAAGGAAACACCTTGTTGTGGATGGGACTTCCCTCTGTTGTTCAAGCAAAGACATCCTCTGCAACCCTGGATGTGCAAATTCCTGTGAAGCTCCAAATAGACCCTGTCTGCTTTTCTGTTTCACCAGCTGCTCCACAAAGACATTTGAGAAACAAATCCAGGGACATAAAGAACAGAGGTGTCAATCTTTTTCCCCCGGAGTGTTTATAGCGCTATCCCATGGGAGGGTTCTCCAGGGCTATGAGCTGCAATCCAGTGATTTGCTTCTTCAGTATGGAGCAACACAAAGGGGTGAAGGAATTTTAAATAGAAGCTGGTCTGACCTTCTCCATGCTGGAATGTTGTCTGGGCAGGTCTTGTGTGAGCAACCAAGGCTGATGTGAGTTCGTGAGTACAAAAACCCTGTGTCCAGAAGACATGACAAGACAACCTCTGGTTCTTACAGTCCTTCCACCCCCTTTACCTTGATGTTTCCTGACCCTTGGGGGTGGGGCTGTGACAGGCATTTCCCATTTAGGACTAAGCACTGAATGGTCACTTGCTCTCATGTGCATTTGGTCAACAGTAATTGGCTTCAGTGGGTTGTAGATGAAGAGGAGGAAGAAGAGGAAAAGGAGAAGATGAGGTTGGGAGAGGAAATTGGGAAACGGTGGTGGTTCAACAGTGGACATGGTCTAAATACATAGTATTCACATATAAAATTACCAAGAGTAAATAAGTAAAATTTTAGAAAAATATTTTAAAAACTAGAGACATTTAAGGAAATAGATATCACTAATGCGATCTAAACACGATGCCTGTACATGTGTCTAACTCTACAAGACACCTCTTAAAAAGAGAACTTTTATGTTTTGTGTATTGGTTGAACACAAAAATAAATCAATAAAAAAATCTAGAGATTTGTAGAATGCAGTTGCCTTGTGAAGTAAAAGCACCAACCAGGGTTCTGCACCTAAGGCAGAGGCTGGGGTCACACCAGCAACCACACGAAGATGCTGCTGCTTCCCCTGGGGGTCTGCTCCTGAGAGAGCCAGCTTTCCGCATACCGAATGGCAGACTCCAGCAGGCTGAGCAGCACAATGGAGAGATTAACAAAATGCAAAAGCATTTCATTCTCCTCCGTAATTGTTGTCGGAATAATACAGTTATCATAAAAATATGTTCTGTGTATTGCCGTGTAATGGGTTTAATATTTTTTAAATAACAGATGGCACTTAAAACATTTCTCAATGTTAGTTTCTGATCTGCCAAATAAATAGCCCTTACTAGAATTTGCAGGAACAAAAGTTTTATGGAGACGTTAGGCGAGTTGTATGATATGAAGGGGCTGAGGACCTGGTTTAGGGCTGTGTGGCAGGGCCAACAGGTGTGAGGTGTCAGCCTGTAGCCCTAGATACTTAGAGGCTAAGGAAGGGGGGTCCTTGAGGACATGAGCTTGAGAGCAACTTGAGGGATGTGGAAAACAGAGAGAGAGAGAGAGAGAGAGAGAGAGTATCTCTTTTTATGAACTCAGGATTTCCTGAGCAATCTGTAATGCATTTGTAAACAGTGCCAGTGTGTCTGGTTCTTTATAGATCAAGTATGTGCTCATCAGATAGGTTCCAAGGCTACACAAACACACTCACTCACCCACACACCCATACATTCTCACGTGTGAATTTGTACCTCTGTGACGGTCTTGATTGCCAGCTGGGCTGTATTGAGAGTCACTAAGGGGATACCTGTGTGTGACCGTATGAGGGTCTTTCCAAGAGGATTTTATCTTTGGTGGGAAGATGCCCCTCAACACCCACTGTGGGTGGCATCATCCCATGGGCTGGGGTTCTAGACTGGATAAAAAAGGAGAAAGTGAGCTGAGCACCAGCATCCATCTCTCTGTTCCTGACTGGAAGCAATGTGACTCGCTGCCTCATGCTTCTGCCTCCCTGCCTTCTCCACCATCAAGGACTGTACGATGAAACTGTGAGCAGAAATTAATCTGCCTTGAGTTTATTGTTTTATTTTTATTTTGTCACAGCTATGAGGTAACCACTAACCTCTGGTGCATAAGGCAGGCAATTTTTTCAGCTCACTTAATGCTCTGTTTTACAAACGTTAAATATGGCATCATGGTTACTCATGTCTGCCAAATTGCTTGGGCTGATGGGCTGAGAAACCTTGATGTGTATGAGGTCATTTCCTGACGTGATTATGACATGGGTCATTATGATGTGTATGGATGTCCCACAGTGAATGTGGGTAGTGACTTCCAGCTGTCTGCGGATGCAGTTGGGCAGCAACATGGATGGAGAAGATGCTGCTGCCTGCATGGACCCAATCCTTTCTGATTGGGTACTTTTTCTGCTGCCGTTCCTGGACGTTGGGTCCAGGCTCGTCAGTTTTCAAAATGGATTTGAACCAGTTTTCTCCACAGAATTTTCAACCCTCAGGATCATTTGCCTCTTGTTCTGAGGCTTTTGTTCTACTGGACTGAACAAATGGAGGTTTCTCTGGCTCTTTAGCTTTTGTTTGTATGAGCCAACTTGATCAAAACCAAACCAAAACAAAACACAACCTTATAATTATAGATTTTCTTCTGAACTCTGTGTAATAAGGAGTTTCTACCCCCACCACCGGCTAGCTTGCAGATGAAGACTATGAATCCTGGAGAAGCTGTTGGCTGGGGAGCCCTTGCACGCCCTTTTATACCATGCAGACTTCAAGTTTCTGCTACCGCCAGGCACCAGGAATCCTTCCTGTTTCTGACCCTGTCCAAACCTGGGAACCTCTGTGAACTTTTATATAACCATCCATGTGTCCTCTAGACACTGGAAAATACCCTATTCTGTAGTGTTTGAAGAGGGGGACTTCTACTCTCTCTTGTCATATAATCAGTGGTTGGAAATTGTCACCATTTTGTGAGACCTTTTAACCCTAAAGCCGACTGTGTGGGTTCCAAGCTTTGTCTTCTCTGCAGCGCTCAAGAAGAAAGTAGGACACTTTTCAAACACAGAACTGTGGTACCATTGTTTTTGGAGACCTACATTTTACCTAGAAGCTGTAGTCCCATCATATTTTATTTTTCTTTATGTGGATGAGTTTTAATTAAATTTCTCTAATGAAATTTCTAATGAAGTGTAGTCAAATGAGGTAAAATTTAGTAAATCAGAGAGGGTTTGCTTTCCACTGATTGGACGGGGTCTTCATGATCATCTATCTATTCTCTTTGTCAACTTTTCTATTTAAGGGATGCTGCTAAAAACCACTCAAGTGTGCAGGGAAGTCTTTTGCATAACCAGTCTAATAAAATGGAGCCTTTGTTCCTCATTCTCACAATGGCCTGGTTGGCTTCTGAATCCCTCCATGGTTGGCTGTGCTCTGAGAAGTAGCAAAGCACAGCGCATATGCCTGGCCCTTTTCACTTCCCTCTGTTTTATGGGCTTTGACCCTCCTCCCTGCCTGGCAGGAATTGTGTGCAGGTAGCCACAGCTGCTGTGGGTTTATGAATACAACAGTCAGCATTTTTGAACGAAATAAAAAGAGAAGAATGTTTTGAAAGCCACAAAATAACTCGTTTCTTATCTTCCTGTCAAACTAACGCTGGTTACCCCCACTGATCCAACTCACCCGTTTCTTTTACTTTAAAGAATATTGAATATCAGCACCCTGAATCACTCTTTGAACTGTTCAAAAGAATATAAGGAGATTGAAAAGCCTCCCCAAGAAGGGATGTGGCTTTGCTGAGTTGTGTTTTTAAGTCCCAGCCTCTGCTGCACTCTCGGTAAAGGTGGGAACCTCACTGTCATAGGGAGGAAAGATGGTAAAACACAGTCACAGCATCTGCAGGCATTGTTTGGCAATAACTGTCAACCCCAGCAGTAGAGGATTCTCCCCTGGAGGAGAAACATCGGGGCGCTGTCAAGACATTCAGCTCTGACTTCAAACACAACCCAGGAGGGGAGTCATGTTCACTGTCAGGGAAGGAGGCAGGGGACAGCATTTGTATAACCTGCAGGGCCACAAGGCCAGCAGGATCCGAAACTGAGAGCCGGGCTGGAGCAGCTATGCTGGGGTAACTGTCAGTCAGGCCCTCTTTACTTCCCCTGAGGGAGAAAAGACAGAAAAGGGAGGCACTTGCATCCCACAATAGTCTTTGCTATGGACCTCCTACAGCAAAACCTTGAAAAATAGTTAAAAACATGTTCATATGAGTATTATATATATTCATTCATAATAATATAATACACACATATATATTGATATAAAGACATGGTACAAAGTTTATACATATATGTGTATATGTATATACAGGGACCACATATACAAGGACCAGACCATAATCTCTAAGAGTAAATTTGGTCTGTACAGTTACCCCAAATATTAGTTTACTTATGCTAGTGTTTTATGGTCACAGTAAATGCAGAAACATAGTAAAGAAGATCTACCAGACACCCCTCCCCCTATAAAAATGAAGAAGAAGCATGAAGTCTGGTGTCTCAGCTTTTAATCCCAACTATTTAGGAGGCTGAGACAGGGAGATCAGAAGTTCAAGGCTAGTCTGGGAAACTTAGTGGTACCCTCTCTCAAAAATTAGAAAGTTAAAAGCCAGGTGAGGTGGCACATATCTTTAATCCCAACACCCAGGAGGCAAAGGCAGGAGGATCTTTCTGAGTTTCAATCTAGCCTGGTCTATGCAGTGAGTTACAAGTCATCCAGAGCTACACCACGAGACCTTTCTCAAACTAAAAATTTAGAAAGTTAAAATAGGCTATGGATACATCTCAATGGTAGGATTCTTACTTAGCACATATAAGACCTTAGGTTCAACTCACAGCTCAATAAACAAACAAGTAAATAAATAGTGAAGATAAGTTACTAAGTAGGCCTGTCTTTCCTGACAGGGATTTTGCCTGAGTCTGATGGAGTCCTGGCTTTCCACAGATGCAGAAGCACATGGAGAGACAGATGCTCCCATGATCCCTGTGCACACACTGTGCCTCATGGACAGGAGTCAGCATTTTCCTCACATAAGTTCCCGGGGCTCATTATTCCCTTGATTTTACTCTTGGACTTTTTCTATCCGTTAGGGGATCATTTCTTCCAGCTGAAACTCATTTCAGTGGAGCTTCCAGACATGTGCATCCTGAAAGGCTTGAGTTGGTAGAGATGTTGGCAGATCCCGTTGTTGTGCTCCCCCAACGATACGAAACACAAAGAGAGGGAGGGTCATCAAGCTGGTGGATTACCTCACTGTGGAGTCCCGTCCTCAGCAGGATCAATGATGTCATAGGAATCCTGATGGAATATTCATATGGGGGGCCTGTGGCATCATATATGAATCATTCTCGTGCTGGGTCAGGGAGAAACAACAGAAAGATCTTAGAGTCAGTCACGGATATCAGATGAGACACAAATCCCAACTCAGACAGCAGTCACCTGTAGTGTCCCCCAATATATAATACAAACAAACAGGAATCTATTTCTTACTCAGATCCCTACGGGTCCATCCAGATCTTGTTTCATCTCCTCACTTTTTCATCTATGAAAATCTGCTTTGAACTCTGCCCCCAGGATGGTTAGTGTGATTCAGGGGGCTAGAGAATTCTCACGTTCGTGGTGCTATCATGGCGCTATGCTAGTGTTGGACCAAATCGTCTTTACATTCAAGGACTAAATCATTGTAGATCATGGAAAAGGTTTTGGTGATACAGAAGAGAAAAAGTGTGGATTTAGGCCACAGAAGGGATTCTAACAGGGGTCTATTAATGCATAGTGATGAATACTTTCCATTGGTATGGATCTTGGTTTATTGATACCAATTTAAGATCAATTTTGTTATATATGCATATTTCTAGCTCACTCTTATATCCTAAACTAACCCATCTCCATTAATTTGTGAATCACCACGAGGTCATGGCCTAGCAACGTGGTTTCAGTGGGCTCCAGCAGAGGCACCTGTCCCCAGCGGTGGCTATGTGGCTTCTCTCTGACTCTGCCTTCTTTCTCCCAGAATTCAGTTTAGTTTTCTCTGCCTAGCTCTGTTCTGCCCTCTGTAGGCCCAAAGCAGCTTCTTTATAAACTAATGGCAATAAAACATATTTATAGCATACATCACCTCCCACATTATATTAAGACAAATGTTCAGTTTGAATAAGATACTTTATGTAGTCAAGACTTCATACCCACAAACAAGGCTGGTCCTTGGGGCAGGATTGAGAGTCCCTACAAGTGAATGTGGTAAGAGACTATGAGGCGCATAGAAAGCCGTAATTCTTTTCACTGTGGCAGCAAGCTGAAACGTTTGAAAACGTCATGTCCCACATCTGTTTTGGGAACTGAAAGAATTCAGAAGGGGATCCTGGGAAAAGGTTTAAAAAACCCCAAAGCAGTTAGTGAAGCAGCATCTTCAATTTGTCTGTCTTCCCTGGCGTATTAACAAAACCAAGTGTTGTAAAAGATGGGATTGTTTTGTTTAGCTAGCCCACAAGCTTCAACTCCACTCGCCCAGCGAGCTGACCTTTCCCCAGTATTCGTCCATGGAGACTTCATAAACTGCAGATGAATTCTTTTAAATGCACAGATGCAACAGACTGCAGCTAAGAGATAGTAGACGAATCTGTTTGCTCAGACACAGGAAGGCACAGTTCAGCCGGAGACTTTACACTGTATTAGGATATGGAATGTCCCCCACAGCCTCTGGGTTGGAACAGTTGGTCTCCAGCTGGTCCCTGGTTTGATTGGTCCTGGAGTCACCTGGAGGTGAGGACTAACTGGAGGGTCCCTGTGCTCAGGCTTGGCTTTGAGGCTTATAACCTTGATGCCTTTGGTTCTCGGATTTCTGGTCTGCTCTGTTCTGAGCAGGCAACCTCTCCTCTTGCTGTCACCTATCATAGCCAGGAACTGTCCCAGACACGACGCTTTACCTGATATAGAGGTTGGTACTCTACTCAAAACGAACCTTTCATCCCTTCAGCTGCCATTAACTGATGTATTCCATCAGGAACTTTGCAATTTCTGTTTATGCCTCTTGTTGCAGTGAAAGAAGAGATTCCTCTGAATGTCTGCTGAATCCATTCCTTACTTTTCCTTAGCATGAGACACTCATATTAATGTCCCTGACAGGGAAAGTCTTGTGGTCAAGGTCCTTAGAAGCATTTAATATACAAAGACAACCACCAAAGAAAACCCTCAGAAACATCACTTTTGGAAGTCCCACTTGCCTTCATAATTATCTAAAGGAGCCTGTCCCCAACAGTCTAGCCAGCCAAATCTTACAGGGATCTTCTGTCTCAACTTCCTGAGAGCTGGGAACATAGGCAGGCAACCATACCCAATGAGCTTTTATTGGGTCCTGAGGCTCCAAAGCATAGTCCTTATGCTTTATGCACTGAGACATTACCCATCTTCTATGCACTGCCTTGTCAAGATACACTGCAAGCCCTTTCCAAGCTCTGGTATCCAGTGGGAACCACACTCAGCACATATCTGTGGGCAGCATCCTTCCTTAGATAACAACCTGTACTTTATGAAACAGAAAACATGAATTCATCTGGGAGTATTGATCTCTCTGTTCTGTGACTGCAGGTGCTGGGTGACCGCTCCCCCAAACTCTTGCTTTCATGACTTTTCCTCCATAATGGAATTGTATGCTTGAACTATAACCCCAAATAAGACCCCTTTCTTTAAGCTGCTTTTGTTGGAATATTTTGTCATAGAAACAGGGAGAGAAACCAAGATGGAAGGATTGAGACTTTAGTCACGTAGAAGAACCAACCAGCCCTCAAATCTCCACTCTGAGCTCATGAAGGATGGAGGCTGAGGAGAGCAGTGGTATCTGATGACAAGGGAGAGATCTCAGAAACTTCCTATCATCCCTGGCTCACAGATGAGGACTGGCTAGCTCCCTGATGGCAGGGGGATGTTAGTGCCCAAGAACCTTCTCTTCTCAATGACTCCCAGTTCTTTGAGGAGCATGGCTTTTCTTTTCAAATATCCAAACACATATTCATAAATAGAGAAGCATTTATAACTGATTCAGAAGGCTTGCAAGCATGTTTTTGATCAGGACTAATTTTCCTCTTACATGCTAACTCCGGGAAAGAAATTATTGTGTGTTTAATGCATGATTTCACTCTGAAGTGAATGAATCCTATCCCTATGCTAAAACACATTTAGTCTCAAAGATGAAAAATCAAAAAATTCTTCAGGTAGTCACAATTCAAAGCATTATGACCATAGTAATTATAATTTTAAAAGCAAATGTCTGTCAAGTGCTAATAAGATGTCAAACAATGTTCTAATTCCTTGATACAAGCCAGTTCACTTAATTCTCCTAACAGTATAAAGAGGCAAGTACTACTGTGTTCTCTAGCTTTACAGATGAGGAAATTTGTGCATATATATGAATATATGTGTATAAATATGTATATATACAAACATATGGATACTTACACATATACACACATACACATATATGTATATATACACATATGCATACATACATACACACATGTATGGATACATACTTACACAATACATGCATATATACATATACTTATAAAATACGTATATCTACATATCAGGGGTTACACAGATACAGATATAGATATATATCAGTGGTTATCTACCTGTGGGTTGAGACTCCCACTGAAGTCACATGACAGATATCCTGCATATCAGATATTTACACTATGATTCTTAACAGTAGAAAATTACAGTTATGAAGTAGCTATGAAGATAATATTATGATTGGGGTTCACCAATACATGGAGAACTGTATTAATGGGTTGCAGCATTAGGTAGCTTGAGAACCACTGCTCTAAAGTCATACAAACTTTGAGAAAATCAGAAATTAAAACCAGAGATGTCTGATTTGTAATAATATAGTCTAAAAATCGCTGGCGAGGTGTGCAAAGTGTTTCAGGTGTTTCTGGGGCACAGTCAAGGTGCAGAGAAAGAATGGGATGTCTGAAAGGGCTCTGTAGAATCATGGGTATGAGATCAAGAAATGGGAATGTGTGTTAGGAGGTAGATGGCATAGGGAGTACATTTAGTTTCCATTTGAGACGCTAAGAATACAGAGTAAAGTCATCCCTTAGACATTCACTAAGCACCCACCTAGTGCCACAGAACCTAGGGTGTTACACAGAGCAAGAAAAACTTGCTTCAATCTGCACCACATTCAACAAAGCAAAAGCCCTCAAAGTCAAGACCTACTCTCCTCTACTCCCCCTCCCCACCTTCTAACAATATTCCTTGATACCAGTAAAAGGAATTTAGCAAGGACTGAGGCATGTTTACTTGCTTGTTGTTTATTATTATATTTTCTCTTTTGCAAATTAAAACACCATGGAAGACTTTTGGGGTTGGGAGGGAGTGGGTGCAGGTCGGCAATTGAACATAGTTTAGGAATGATAAGTCTATTTCCATGGAATCATTTATAGAATGGCCATTGTACTGCCCAGTCACTTGGTCTTGGGCTTGCTGTGTATCAGTTACCCTGCCAACATCATCAGCGAGAGGAATGGCAGGGTTATGCCAATTGAGCAAATGTCTTAATTTTCTGCTTTGTGACTTTATTAGTATTCTCCCTTAGCACTTACATGTTATAAAATAAGACTACCCAGATATTCAATTAATAATAAAATATATGTTTTCATTCAACAGGATTGAGAGCTGGTTAGTGATCAAAACTATTTCAAAGGAAAGGTGTTCTCAGATAATATATTTAAAATAATTTGAAAGTGGTGATGAGGTATGTGAAATATGGAAAATAATTTACCTTTAAAGGTTAAAAATTTGTTAAGTGTATATATGTGTATCTGTGTGTAGGTATGTGTATGAGTGCAGTACCCAAGGAGGCCAGAAGAAGGTGTCAGCTCCCTTGGAATTTAAATGGCAGCTTTTGTGAGCCACCTGATTTGAGTGCTAGGAACAGAACTCAGATCCTCTACAAGAGCAATATAGGCTGTTAATGGGGATTCTGCCCTGTGACTATGTATGGATCATGAGTTTCTGTGGAATTTCTCCATCCTATGAAAAATCTGTACTTCAGCCACAGAGAGCATACCAAGTCAGCATCCATTCAGGCTGAACATCCTTGAGAACAAATATCGTGTAGCATTAATTGTAGGTTGGGTTTTTATTGTTTTGTTTTCATTATGATAATTATTTGTGAGATAGGGTCTCATGTAGCACAGGCTAGCTTGAAGTTGTTGCATGGCCAAGGGTGGCCCTGAACTTCTGATCCTTATGGCCCAGGTTCCCAAGTCCTGCAGTTACAGAAATGCAGCACTATGTCCAGTCTCTGCAGTTTTGGGGATCAAACCCCATGGCCACATATATGCCAGGAAGGCACTCTACCAACTGAGTTATGTTTCCAGTCCTGTTACAATAATCTAAAGTAACCCAGGTCCCTATAGATGATGTTTGCCTTGATTTTGTCCAGTGTGCCAAACTGGATTTCACACAACAATCTTTTATAGAGTGCCTCAACATCTACCCTCTGCAGCCTGCCTGAGTCTTGCATGTCCCCCTTATCTCTGTTAGGTAAACATTAGACATCACTCTTTTCAAGTGCTATTGGCTAATTACCAATTTGGGCTATTGTCATAGAAATGACTTCCTCAGAGAACACATAGAAAGAGGTATCAATATTAAACCACACAGACCTTAGTAAACTCAAAGTGACTTACATTAATAAAACGTTAAAACCTCAGCATTATGGTTCATTTGCAGATCAGCCTCCCACAACTTGGAATTACCTGAGTAGAAAATCCATCCTGAAGAAGTTTCCTGTTGCCTTGATGATATGGAAGATCCTTTGGTAGCATCCCAGATTAAAAGGGCAGAAGGAGGATTAATCTCCTTTGGCTATCTCCTTTTCTCTGTCTGGTGAGTTGTCTGTCCTGTTGTTTCTGCCAATTCCTTCACTGATACCAGGTACAGTGTTTCCAGGTTTTCTTTGTAGATAAGGGACCAGCAACAATCCAGGACCCTTTCAGTTTTCAGGTACCAGAATGGGACAGTAGAGGGACCCAGCCTTGTGAACTGAGAAACTACTGGGTTGTTGGCATCTCCAGCTACTTGGGGCTACTCAATCTGCTAAGGCACCAAGCTTCAACAACAGAGTGACTATCAGTTCTCAGTCTCTCAGGTGTGAGGCAACTCTTACCATTTCAATGCAAACTGGCTTACTAATTTTTCACACACACACACACACACACACACACACACACACACACACACACACACACATCTATATTCATCCCATTGGTATTGTTACTGTGGAGAACCATCAACTAATACAGTTAGTTTTATTTAACTGAAGAAAACCTTACAACCCCACTCATTTCTGTACAAATGTTGCATACAGTGAAGAGTGCTGAAATGGAGGGAAGGTAGAAGCCTGGGGAAGTGTGTTGTTTTATTATGGGGTGGGTGTGGGCTGGTGTTTTTATATTAAATTCAAAACTTAAAGCAAAAGAGTTCAAGTGATAAGATGGTATTCAGCTGGGATTGAGTGGCTATCCGAAAAGGCAAACAAGCCCAAATAGCATCTAAAGGCATAAATAAAAAAACTTGACAATTAAAGGAAACACACACACACAGTCACACACACACACACTCACACATACACACACACACACACGGTTGTAGTGTGAGAGTTTAACAAACCCTTTTCCCCTGTGGCTAGAATGATCATATCAAATCACCAGTAACACAGGAATTTGAACACAATTTCAAGCTTCAGCTGAATGGCTTATTTAGGAAGATGGCCAACAATAATAAAATGTGGAGTTTTTACTCAAATTGATCATTTTGGGGATTATCAAAACACTCTGAGCATATTGCAAAGGGCTGAAATACAGGACTGTATTCTCTGCCCACTGCACAATAAAGCTAGGATGATGATGGTGATGATGGTGATTGTAACGATGACAGTTATAGTGATGATGATGATGATGATAACCATAGTAACTAGAAGGTTCTCAAATGGATGCAATTAGAAAAATAGTCTCCTAAATAAAGCAGGTAAGCAGGAACCACACTGTAAGTTACAAAATCCTTTGGATTGGGTATGCTGAAAAACTACTTCTGAAAATGCTACTTCTTGACAAGAAGCTAAAATGGGAGGCCTGCCCCTTTCTGAACAGAAGAGGAGTGGATGGGGAGGATAGATGGGAGGTGGAGGGAGGGGATAGGAAGAGAGTAGGGAGGTTGTGGTTGGTACATAAAATAAAAGAAAAAAACTAATAAAAAGAGAAAAACTATACCGTAAGAGCAGTGCATCTTTTTAGATGCACTTTTTAGAACAAACTCACTCAGACTTGGGAGGCAGTGTTGACTCAAGGACCTGAGTCAGCAGAAATGTGTTCCTTCTGCAACCCTAGGCCTCCAACTGTTGGTTGACACAGATTTCCTCCTATCCAGGAAAGACTGTGGCCTCTCAGTTCCACAGCAGAACCTGCCAATATACCAGGGTGCCAGGAGAACTTATCTTGTCTCAGAGCAGGAGTTCAGCTCTTAGGCCTAGGTGGAGAGAAAGAGGAGGACAGAGGACAGGGCAGGGAGGTGTCTCCAGTGCCATGGAACGTCACACCTTAACCCCCAACCCCAGATCCTCAGATTCCTCCTTCTCCTCCTCTTCCTCAACATGATGGGTCCTTAGAATCAAGATTTCTCTACACACGAGTGACACACGCACCATCAGCATCTTTCTATGACTCTGCCAGTCGCTTGGTCCTTCTTGCTCCTTTGGAAGCTCTGTCTCTGAGACGCATGCTCTTTTCACGCATATTTTCTAGGCCTCTGTGGTGGCCGTGCTCTGGGTTCAGACATGGGGAATGGTAGGTTTCCCTCTATGAGGACCTTGAGGACAGAGGGAATCAGAAATATGGTGGTGTGTAGCCTATAGTGAGATGGGGGTAGGAGAGGAAGTGAGGCAGGGCTGAGAAGGGAAGTCCCGGGACAGAGGGATACTTAGAGAGACCAAAGTCTTTCAGAGAATAGGGCCACAGGTGTTTCCAGGCTCAGGTGGACAAAGTCTCACCACACTGGTGCTGAGCACTGGCATATATTTTTTTTAATTACAAAGCAATCATGCTCACTGAAGCTGACTGAGGAGTAGATGGGGAACACGGGTATCTTCGTGGTGTGTAGAACAAGCTCTGACTGACAGTTCCTCTGCAGAGAGTAATGCTCTTTCTAGTGTCCAGTAAAGACATTTGCTGTTTCTCTTGAAGATTGTTTATCCATTAAAAACTCTTAAACGTTCCCCAGTATCTAGACCTATAAGAAACTGGTCAAATAGCTCTCCACTAATGACAAAAAAAAAAAAAAAAAAGAAACTGGTCAAGTGCCTTCAGACAGAGAGGAACTGCCCACTTGTTGTATTTATATAGTATGCATACATGGTCTTATGAGTTCATATTTGCATATGTGTGTGTGAGATATGTGCATGTGGTCATGTGTGTATAATATGCATGTGATATATGTACACATTCATCTTCATATGAGTGCATGTATTATTTTGTATGCATAAATGTTTTTGTGACTATGTGTGTGTATGTTTGTGTGTGCACTCATGCATATGTAGACGTAAGATACCAACATTGGACATCTTCCTCAGTTACCCTCTCTCCCTAATTTTTCCTACAAACCCTCTTATTGAACCTGGAGCTCAAGATTGGCTACGTGTCTGGTCAGTGAGCCCTATGATCCATCTGTCTTCATGTTCTGCGCACTTGGGTTACAGATGTGTTACATGACATGCACCACCATGCCTGTGCCTGGCTTTTTAGGAGGGTGCAAAGGATCTGAACTCAGAACCACGGTGTCTGGGTAAAAAGCACCTTGCGTACAATATCATCTCCCAGGCTACCAAGCGTTGCTTGGCGACGCTCATTGCCTACTTCATGCATAGTGCAGCAGCTCTAAGAAGAACAGTGTCGTCTTTCCGTGTGTGTCTCTCAACAAGAAGTTGAAAGAAGCAAAATCAATATCTGTGCTCATCATTCTCCATCCAAACTAAATAGTTTGGGGAGAGCTGGGGATTTTTTTCTGCAGGCAAGAATTGGATTATAAGAGGGAGAGGAAAATCTGAGACCAAAATATGTTCCTCACTTCATGGCTGCTCAGTACGCTGAGGAATTTTTAATTCCATATGTCATCACTTTAATACAGGCAACTCAGTTCTGAGGTGGCTCCAGGTTGTATGCCTTCTAGGCCTTTGTTCTTATTTTTTTAGGGAAGATCTATTTTTAATTTTATATGTATGAGTGCTTTGCCTACATGCATGCCTTCCTGGTGTCTTTGGAGGACAGAAGTGGGCATTGGAGCCCCTAGAACTAGAGTTGTAGATGGTTGCGAGCCATTTTGTAGGGATCATGAATCAAATCCAGGTCTCCCAGATTTGCAGTCCACGCTCTTAGTCACTAAACCAGCTCTTGTTCTTGTTTTTTAAACTATTAACTTTAAAACTAAATTGTTTTCTACCATTAACACTGTAGTATGTTATCTTTCTAGAAGATTTTTAGGTGGGATACACATACACAAATGCAAAGTTAGATGAGATTACATTATCAGGTGACAAAAGGAGTCTTCATGGGGAAAACGATATGTCACTTCTGATCACTATGTCAGGAAGGAAAGTGAGATGGGAATCATGGTGTGAGGCTCCTGGTGAATCCCGAACCTACGACCAGTGTACCTTGAAGCACCTGGCTTGCTGTTGTATGATACTTGGTCCCAGCTTGGAGCAAGGAGAAATGAATGGACTGGAGAGCTCTATTCAAACCAGCAAGTGACTTGCATTGAAGATGGGGACAAGGACATCCTTTTACCTAAGGTGATGTCTTTCACATGATGTCGCTGTTCCTATATGTAAAGCAAGTATTTGAAAAAGATCTCACCCACTGTGTACAAAACATGTCTGGTTTGATTTTTTAAAGATTTATTTTGTTGTCTGCGTATGGATGGTTTGCCTGTATATCACATACCCTTGGAGGAAAATAAGAGGGCATGGGGGGTGGGAGCTAGAGTTGGAATTCAAGTGATTTTAAGCCACCAGATTTGGGTGCTGGGAATTGAGCCTGGTTCCTCTGGAAGAGAATCCAATGCTCTTAATCACCAAACCGTCTCAAACCATCTCTCCAGTACCAAGAAACAGATCTGGATGATATTGCAATGATCAGAATTTGGCATGCTCTCATGGCACCATCCAAGTAAATTACGTTGAGACCCATCTCCAGAATAAGTGGCCATTTGAGGTGAGCTTGCAAGTCTAATTGTAACTCATGTTTAACCATTACTATGTGTATCTTTAGATGGAGGCAGTGCAGGGCAGACCTCAGGAGAGGTGGGTCTGAATGTATTTTGGTGGTGCTCTGAGTGATTCCACAAACTTGAATGCACTAGGGTCGTGAACCCAAGGGTGTCAAAGCTAGAAAATTTGAAATAGGTTGACCCTATAAAACAATGGCTAGCAAATCAGAGCATTTCTGGGAAGCCACGAGAGTGTAGATGCTGCAGCACTCTTATTTGGTTTACTGTGACACTGTGTGTGTGTGTGTGTGTGTGTTTTGTCTTTGCATATTCACCATCAACGTCAAGCAACATGCATCAGACTGACAGCACTTTGAAGGCAAGAACTTCATTATCTTCTCAGAACCCATTTCAAGTGTTACGTTGACACACTCATTCAAGGCTTTGAACATTTTCTGTCTTATTTGGGAAACATCTCCTCTGTTTTAAGTGTCCTTATTTGGAAATCAAAGAGGGAAAGTTTTCCTTGACTCATTATCAAGTCCCTTGAGGCAATTAAACAAGAACCTTCTTGAGATGCTGGTCCCTGATTCAGAGACACACTGGCCCTTCATCACCATCTCTGCAATCATTCACAGGATCCCTGTAGGGGTGTGACCGTGAATACTCTGCTCTCACAGGCCCTTCTTAGACCAAAACAAGACAGTAAAAGGCTTCACAGTGAGAAATGCTGAGACAGAAAGGCGTCAGCAAGCAAACTGAGGCAGTATGGTGGAGAGAGCCTAAAATAGGGTGGTAGGGTTGACTTAATGGCTGACAGAAAAGGATTCTAGGAAGTGACAGGGATCTCTAGTCTAAGAAAGAAGAAAAACAATGATCCAGTCAGGCCAGGCAGCAAGGTAAAAAAGTCTAAGGCCGAAGCTCAGCATGGCCTGGTTCAAGAGCTGAAGACAGGTTTGGGTGTGTTTACCTTTGTCAAGTATGAAACAGCTATAAAATCTCAAAGTGATGTTAAATGAAAGCAGCCAAAGCTTATGAACAGATCCTGTCACGTAGTAGCCTTTCCACTCTTCTCTCCCCACTGTAATTGCCTGGCAGAAACAAGGGTATTCTGGAGAGACACCCGAGTGTCTCCATCTAACTCCTCAAACAGTGGAGCCCACCAAATGTGAATTTCCCCAGGAATCTCATGCTGGGAGAAGAAAAAAGCACTATCCAGAAGAGACCTTGTCTTCCAGAGAGGTTTCACAGTTCTAGCAACTTGTCAGCCAACCTTAGAAGAGGGGACTGAAGCTCAGAGAGTGATGGGGTCAATGCTGGGTGGGGACCATATCTTTATGGGACTGCTTAGCTGTGTACATCCTTGATCGTGTATTTAAACTTTGGTCTCATGTCAGGACCCTAGACTTGAAGAATGTCCTTGGGTCTCTGTCCCTCTTTCTCATGTACCCGTGGTGAATAAATCCCCTTTTAATCTTTCCCTATTAATTGACTCCTTGATTGGATTATTGAGGACAGGTAGCCGAACTTGGCTTGGGGCACAGGCTGTGACCACTGAGTTCAGTAACACAACCACGCATAACTAAGTATCACAGGAATTTGCTAATGTTCTGAGTTACTGGTATCTTTGTGAGCTTAGCTGAAGTAGCTTAGACTCTTGTTTCAAACGATTATTTTCTTTTTTCTGCAAAGAATTTAGCATCTATGTGAGTTGCAGTAGTAATGAACAACAGAGCTGGAATTATCCTATGACAGCCATGAAGCGTTTACAATCTTATAGAAAACTGTTTTTTTTTCCTATTAATAGCTGGGTAATTTGTTAAAAATTGATGCCAGCACCTTCTAGACAATTCTGTGAATTAAAAATGTGATCAGACCCTTTGTTCTGATCTCTACAGCTGTGAGTCTTACCTGGGTTACTGTTTACGGTCGTTTTCATCCTTTCAAAAACTGATTTCATTTCTTCCAGTCCAGTGCCCCCATTTGCCAACAATCCACTAACATATTCGCCATTTAAACCAAGCTAATCCTGTTTTTTTCTCTTTCTAGATGATTGAGTTATACAACCTGCACATTGCAATGAGAAACAAACTCTGTCAGAAAAGGTATGTGTGGAAAACAGAGTTGAAAGACAACAAATAATGGGGTTTTCTGACTACAGGGGAACAACACAACATAAAGATTGATGTGCATATTTGTGAGAACAATTACATGACTTCCCATATTAACATCTGCAAAAATGTGCTAATTCTAATTGGAATATTTTAATTTAAATTTAAAATAAAAGTAAAGCAACTTAAATGCTTACTACAAAAATTATGATAATAAATGACTGAGGTATAAAAATGGCACAATACATTTTCTTTCGAGGCTGTAGAGATGGTTTAGCAGGTAAAAATGAAGTTTTGGTTTCATTAGCATACATGCCTGAGTTTGAGTCTCTAGCACCTACATAAAATTTCAGGCATGGTGATACATACCTATAGCCCCAGCACTATGGAGGCATGGGCAGGAGGCTCATGGGGCTTGCTGGCTTGTAGCCTAGCTCCAAGTTCATAAAGAGACCCTGTCTCAGATGGAGAGTGATGGAGCAAGAGAACCATACCCCTCTCAGGTCTCTCTAAGAGCACACAAGAGGGAATGTACCAACACACATGTGTACATGTGTACATATACAGTGTGTACACATGCACACACACATACATTCCAAGGTGGTTTTTACAGAGAGCATATAGGTCAGTGGTAGAGTGTCTGCATAGAATGCATGGGCCTGAAAGAGCAGATTAAAACATTAAAGGTAGAGAATAAAAATGATTTTGTAAAAGTTAGCCTTTTCATTGATGAGCTTGGTTATGCAATGTAAACAATGCCCCCCAAACCCTGCCTTTGCCTGTCTCCCTTCTGTCTAACCTGTGGCCATCTTATCCTGTGGTTGGCCAAACTTTGATTGGTGATTGGGATACTTCCTCCATCCTCTGCTCATAGCTTTTAACTTACAGGTCTGCATGCCAACCCACATGCAAGAAGGGGCTTAAAGCAGATTTTCAAGGAAACACGCTGAGAAAGTCTCTGCTTTTCAGTCATTATAATGTGTCCCAAGACAAAGAACTCTGCAGAGCCTAGAATGTTCTAGCTAGAAGCTCTAAAATTCCTTGAGATTTTCCTCTTGCAAAAACATGTATAGCTTTCATTGATGTAAACAGTTTCTACCTCATTTTCCTAAACCTGAACTTCATGAATGCTTTTTTTCTTCATCAATCTACCTACAGTTTGCCTTGATGGAGAAAATGGATGTCAGCAGGACTTGCAGAGCACCGTGGTATGAGACCTTGAGTTTCATTCTTGTCATGACTGAAAACAAAGCAAAATAAGCATCCAATCTGCTGCACCAGCATGGCAACTGTAGTTCTTCTGAGCCAGGGATGTCGGGATTAACACACAACACAACTTCAGGTTCTGCAGACAAGCCTTTATTCTACTTTCTCGCACAGTATATATAGCCCTCAGCAGGGGAGGCCGAACCAGGAAAAGCAGGAAGCTCATCACTGCAACTCACATGGCTTAGGGTTAAACATCCTTAGAAACATTGCTGAAAACAACAGATTTTTCCTGTTTTTGTTCCTGTTTTCAACCAACCACAAGAGTGCAAAACAGATCAAGTGGGGGTCCAAAGGCCTGTCCTCTAGGGACCCAACACGATCAATGTGGAAGGTTTAGAAAACAACAGAGGAATTAGAGAGGATGTTCAAGGTTTGCAAACCTCTCTGCACCCACTTTCATTTCTAAACATGTTTCTCTTTCAGATGACAGTAGTGAGCTTGCTATGGTAAAACACAGACTCAAATAGTGCAGTAGCCACTGCTACACCGAGATGCACCTTCTTTAGCTCTTCAGACATTACTTCCTCAGGAGCCAATATTCAGTTCACAGCTTTCTTTTGTGAGAAATGGGGACTCTCTTTCAGCCAGTCCTGAACATGTACAGTCCTCCATGTACAAGAGAGGTGTCTGAATGTGCTTTCTGACCTTAGTGAGGTATTTGGTTAAGTACATAGTTGCACATGTGAGAATAGATGTGTGCAGATACATGTGAGCATGCTTAGAGGTGGAGATCAACATTGGGGTTCTTCCCTAATTGTCCTCCGTCTGATTTCTACTTTTGTTTTTGGTTTGTTTGATACAGGGTCTGTCTCACTACATTACCCTGACAGACCCGGAATCACGATGTAGATTTAGACTAGGCTGGGCTGGAACTCACAGAGATCATCCTGCCTCTGACTCTCAAGTGCTGGGCTTAAAGGTGTGGTATATCATACACCAATTGCCACTTTTTTTTTTGTTTTTGAGACAGGTCTCTCACTGAGAGTAGAGCTCACTATTTTTGCTAGACTAGTTGAGCAGTAGACCCTTGGGGATCCTCTTGCTTCTGCTTCCCAGTATAGAGATTACAGTATACAGAACCACACTCAGCTTTTTACATGGGTCCTGGGGGTCTGAACTCCTGTCCTCATGCTTGCACAGCAAGAACTTTATGGACTAAGCTATCTTTGCAGCTGTGAGACATAGTTTTCAATGATTTTATTTATCTGTGTCTGTGTGAGTGCACGACACATGTGTACAATACCCTTGGAGGCAAAAGAAGGATATCAAATCCCCTGGAACTACAGGTGGTTGTGAGCTGCCATATAGGAACTGGGAACTGAACTTGGGTCCTCTGGAAGAGTAACCCGTGCTCTTAATCACTGAATCATCTCTCTGGCCCTCTGAGACATTCTTAATGAACAATATTCTGCATGGACAAATTGAATCAAATGTAATTGCAAGGGTTTTATTTATTTTTATTATTTATTTATTTATTGGCATGCCAAATTTTGATTGGCACCAACAGTACAATCTGCATGGATTTAAGGCAGAAAAGCTCATTCCATGTTCAATTTGACCCCAGCATTAGTTAAACTAACCTGTTGCTCTAACAGAAAGGGGACTCTGTTAGAGGAAAGATGCTTATGCATGGAGACTTGCTGTGTGACACTATCCCTGGAATCAGAAACAAATGTTTACTAGTCCAAGATAGGAAACTGATGACAGACCAAAGTAATGGTACCACAAAAGTCCAGCTTTGTTAACCAATGGGTATATTGGCATTTCTTACAGGGGCATGGATGTTAAAGGCAGCTGTATTACTGAAAGTCCATCCTCGTACAGGTAACAGCTCAAGAATACTGACACCCGGAGCTCTCTGCAGTCTCCGTCAAGATCAATAGGTAGAAGAGTCACTTCCAGCAGGCTCAGTTGGTCTGAGTCTCCTCAGTGATCCTCACTGATCAGATAACCTTGGGGACAGGTTGGGGGAGGGGATCTTGTGCATCTGTTCAGTTTCTGGGACCTTCTGAGACTTTTGAGTTGTTTACTTCCTGAAACTTAAGAGCTTCCTTCCAGAATGGAATGTTTTAACTCAGGGGATTTTGCTGTAAAACAAAACCAATGATTAAACACCCTATTGTCCTGGTGCAGGGCAGCTGAGAGGCTGTGTATCTGCAGTGAAGGTAGATCAAGGTTGTTAATGCAGAAGGTTCCAGTTAGCTTTCAGTTTTCATATAACATCTACTCTTGTCATTAGCTGATTTATGCAAGCCTCATCTTTATTTGTGAAAATTAAAGGATGTTTTACTGATACAGGATTTCTCATATGACAATTTTTTTTTATAGTTGAGGACACACGAGTGATTGTAGGAGGCTGTGGAAGACAGCATGAAGCATCCTTGGTGTCAATACCTGGGAGAGAAGTATTCTGGTACTCCTCCAAACTCTGGGTTCCTCCCTCTTCCATTTTCACCTCCTCACTTCCAAGCCACCCACTTTCTCTTCTCCCTCTGCCTCGAGGTTCTTGTTTTCAATTGATTTTGCTGCAGGCTATTTCCAAGCCCAAACTATTGAGCATGGAGAATCTCTTTCAAACAATCCCTCCGAGGGGTTTGTAGCTACTAACACTCTTGATCCGAGAAAAACAATCATGATAGTAGCTAGCATCATTAGAGATCTCCTGTGCTGTACTGCAGAAGCCCTTTCAATCCCACTTAATCCTCACCATACTACCAGAGGAGGGGGCCAGGCCACTGCCTTCTTACACACGTGGCAATGAATGCTTACAGGTGGGGTGTCACGAGTCTCGAGCCTCTAAAGTTAGTGGCAGAATTTGAACTCACACCCGCTGTTTCAGGACTCTGAAAATTTTCTGAAATTGTTTACACTTCGTGCAGACTGGCATGTTCTCAGGGAAGAACGAGCGACCTGATTTGGAACATTTAAGTCCCACATACGACTCATGTGAGAACCACTCATGTCTCTGCTGTATGACAAAGTTCAAATGGCATCATGGTGGCCCTATAAGTAAAGGAGAAGACAGAGGTGGGAAAGAGAATAAGGGAGATAGAGAGAAAGTTTATTTAAACACAGAACACAAATCAGAGAAAATATACATTTTCTGGACCTGCCTCTTGATTTCTCCCCATCTGGTGCAGTTTGCATGGTGTCTCTGACCCCTTCTCTCATTGTTCTCTGCCCTCCATTTCACCCACAGTGACTGATGGAGTGAGCAGGCTGTTCCAGCAGGAGTTCAAGTCCAGCTCTGACCTTTGTTGTTTATCTCAAGCCAAAGGCACCATCTTAGCTTCACGGTTTTACACAGCTCCCAAGCATTCATCAACACAGTGTAAATAAAAAAATCCATCATTATTTATGGATTAATTGTGAACTCCACATGCTCAATCATATTTATTTGTAGCCACAAAATCTGAGACGTGAAGAGTGGCAAAAGTCTGAGTTGCCCAGTCGTCATGCAGCAGCCTCCTCTGGACCAATCCTCCTGAAAGAATCATTGCTTCTAGGATGGGAAGAGTAAGGCCCAGGTGACCAAGGAAGCAAACACCACAAAATCAGGACAAGTGGAACTCAGAAGACTCAGCAGGCCTCCTCATGGGTCTAGAAGCATTTAGCAACTGTGGAGGAAAGGAGCTGCCTATAGGAGATTTTGTGGGTCACTGAGTTGGCTGTGAATCCTGCAGAGAGCTTGGGTGCAGCTTCTCAGAGTTTTCATGCAGGCTAGAGTGGGTGGAGGTGCCTTGGAGCTACTAATGCTCCTGTAATCCCACAGTCGTACTCTTGTGAGAGACCCCAGTAAATTCACTGACTCACCAATCTGAGCTTCTGTGGAATCATTTCTTCATTTTGTCATCAGTGCCTAGGGCAAATAAATGCATATATACATAAACTGACAGACAAAGTATAAGCAAGGGTCCTGTGGCTTATTGAATAACATACTCTTCAGGCTCATGTGCTTTTTCTTCTTGATTTTCCCATTTAAAAGTGTTCTCTGCTTGGTACTAAAGTACTGTGGGTAGACCATATGCACAAGAAGTCCATGATAGACCTTAGTGGACAAGGACATGTGTTAAATAAGACCCTCGACTTTGTTTAGGCATGAATTACAATATTATTGGTCATGAGATCAATTATAATGAAACAATATTTATTACATAAGATGTCACGGAACAAAACCACATAAAACAAGATTTATATAGATCTGTTTAAAAGGGAAATCATTGCAAATTCAGGCTTGGGATGTAGCTAAGTTGGTAGAGTACTTGTCTAGGCATGCGTGGAACACGGGGTTCAGTTCTTAGCACTACATAAACCAGGCATGGTGGAGCAAAACTGTAGCTTCAGAAGCCATGAGGGGGAGGCAAAAGGAGCAGGGAAGTTCAAGTTCACCTTCAGCTACTCGGTGAGTTTGAGGCCAACCTGGTTTACCTGAGACTCTGTCTCAAAAAGAAACAGAAAAGTAGCCAGAAATTCCCAGGAACCAATATCTGTGTGACATCAAGGAGATGTCACACAATATAATAATAATATGAGAATGATGATAATCAAGTATAGCCTATGACTTCTCCATGAAGTCAATTTCCATTTTCCCAACAACATGTTGGTTGTACTCAAGCCTTTAATAATTTTCCCCATGCCATACCTTTTCAAGTCTCTGTCACTAAATGGTCAGCCATACTAGTTGAGGATTCCACTGACTTACAAAGAAGTATGTCTATCATTCTCTTCTGCGACAGCCATATTGACTGTATTCAGACAAACTCCGCACTCTGTAAGATACACTTAGCTGGACCGGCTGTCCAGTGGGAATCCCAAGGGCAGAGGATAATAAAGTTCTGGATGATCTGGGCCAATCTGGAATTCCAGTCTTGATTTATGCAGAATGCAAACAGGTGGGGCTAATTGACCACGTCCACCCTGAGTTTATGTCCCTGAAGTTGTTGTTCGGATTTTTGTACTTTCTGGAGTCTGTCCATTTAAATCTGGTGAAAATAAAACTTTCATGAGCTTCACAGTACAGTTCCTTGCTTTCCCTTATGTTCGCCTAAATCTGTTTCTATTTTCTTCTAACGATGGCTCAGCTCAACCTCTCCCTCCTCCTCGAGTCAGCTACCATCATCCCCTCCTTTCATTCATTTGTACATTGTCAGCTCATATCCCTGGATACTCCCTTCACTGAAACACATAGCACCACCTAGCAAATGCCTGTTCACAAGTGAACCTCCTAATAAGCCCAGGTGTGGAGGCAGGCACGGGCCCTTAGCAACCCAAATCAGGCCATGAGATGGTGATTCTGGGAGAGCTGATGATAAAGGGGAGTTGCCTATTTCTAGGAGTCTTATGTCGTCTAAAACAAGGCACGGAGGTGCACAGGTAAAGGATCAAAAGCAAAGGTGCAGCCTCAGAGGGCTGGAGGATGCCGCTGAAGACACTAATGAGTCCTCGTCTTCCTGTGCAGTCTAACACTGTCGTGAAAGGATGGCTAGAAGGACACCCTTGTCAAGCTCAAGCAGGCAGCGTCCCTGCTCTGCCGAGGCTCGGATGGAAGAATATTAGAACCCCTGCACTCAACAGGGACTGAAGCCCTGCTCCATTACAAAGCCTTTCTAACGTATTACCAAGACGACTCTGTTCAATTTTGATTTAGCTTTACATTTTTAGTCAGCACCAGGTTTGACTTAGAGAAAAACCTTCTTATATACTACAGGACATTTCTGACTGAGTCACTCTCTTGTGATTTTAATCAAACACCCTGATAAAAGCAACCTAAGGGAGGAAGGGTTTACTTTGCCTCGCAGTTTGTCTTAGACAGGGTTACTATTGCTGTGATGAGACACCAGGACCAAATGCAACCTGAGGAGAAAAGGGTTCACTTTGTTTATGTTTTATCATCACTGTGAATTATTGAATAAGTCAGAATATGAATCTGGAGGCAGGAGCTGATGCAGAGGCTGCAGAGGGGTGCTGCTTATTGGCTTGCTCTGTATGGCTTGCTCCACCTGTTCCTCTCTCTCTCTCTGCCTCCCTCCCTTTCTTTTCTTTTTCTTTTTTTAAATTCTTCTTTCATATATGACACCCAGACTGCAGTTTTCCCTCCCTCTGCTTCTCTCCATCCCTTTACCACTATTTCCCCTCTCTCCCTGATCCACATCTTCTCCATTTCCCTTCAGAAGACGGTAAACCTCCCAGGCTCCCTAACTGTCGCTTCAGTCTCTAGAGCGCCTATGAGCCCTGCTTAGTTGATTCTGTGGGCAATGTTCTTGTGGTGTCCTCAACCTCTCTGATTCCTCCAATCCTTTCTCTCCCTTTTGCATGGGGATTCCCAAGCTCTGCCTAATGTTTGACTGTGGGTCTCTGCATGTGCTCCTATCAGTTGCTGGACGAAGCCTCTCTGATGATGATTATGCTATCGACCTGCTTTCTTATAGAACCCAGGACCACCAGACCCAGGATGGCACCACCCACAATGGCCTGGGCCCTCTTCCATCAATCACTAATTAAGGAAATGTCTTACAGGCTTGCTTACAACCTGATCTTATGGAGGCATTTTATCAACTGAAGTTCCTTCCTCTGAGATGACCCTAGTTGGTGTCAAGTTGACATAAAACTAGCCACATGCAGTTCCAGAGGGGCAGAGTCTAGATTGCTGGCATCAGACAGGGAAGGCTTGGTGGCAGGAGCAGGCGGCTATATAGTTACATGCATCCACTCTCAGGAAGAAGAGAGAGAGAGAGAGAGAGAGAGAGAGAGAGAGAGAGAGAGAGAGAGAGAGAGAGAGAGAGAGAGAGCACAGGAGTGGGGAGGGGCTATAAAGCCTCAAATCAGACTGAATAGACAGTACATGTTAAGAACACTTGCTGCTCTTGCAGAGGACCCGAGTGGGTTGGGATACTATCACCTAATAGTGGATTATAGTCATTCATAACTCCTGTTACAAGAGATCCAGCACCATCTTTGGGCTTCTGCATATTTACATACATGCCGGTGAAACACTCATACACATTATATAACAATAAATAAATCTTTAAAATAGTAAACTCAGGGCCTGCCCATAGTGACTCATTTTCCCATGAGGTTCCACCTCCTGAATGTTCCACAGCCTCCCCAAACAGCACAACCATATGGGCACCAACTGTTCAAATGTCTGTGAGGGACATTCCACACTCAAAGCACAATTCTCATGGACCCCTTAAGGCACAGTCCTTTTAGTGTTAATAACTGTAGCTCAATGCTTTAGTCTTCATCAAAGCCATCTACAGAGTGTCTCAAATTCATGCTACCTTTGTCCACCCTATAGTCTTATAGAACAGGTTCACCATCTTAAAAGTCCCCTAGGCCCCACCCATTTATCTCAGCCCCATCCTCCACACCCTGACAGTCACTTCCCTATTGTTTATTATTGTAGTTTGTTTTTTCCAGAGTGGCAAGGAGTTGGAGTCACCCAGTACATAGCCTTTTTAGAGTTGATTCTTTCATTTAAGCAAGTGCATGAAAGATTCTTTCAAATATTTCCACAGCATGATTGATCATAAAACTCTACTGTATATGTGTGTTTTTTTAAAAGAAACCTGATTTACTGTGTCTCTTTGTGATGGCCCCCATGTGTCACTTTCAGATCACCGCAATGAGTGGTGCAGAATGAAGAAAATTAAATGAATGCTTTCAAAATTATAAAGGAGCCAAACATTTGGAAATGGCAAAACATCCCGACAGGAAAAAGAATGGAACAAAAGAGATGAGACAATGTGGAAGCTCACTGTACTTTTGAAAGGAAAAACATTTAAAAGACATATTTTATGTGTATGAGTGTTTGGCCTGTATGTATGTATGTGCACTTTGAGTGTGCAGTGCCCACAGACGCCAGAAGAGGGCATCGTATCTCCTGGAGCTGGAGTTAGAAATGGTTGTGAACTGCTTTATGGCTGCTGTAAATTGCATTCAGGTTCTTTGGAAGAGAAACAAATGCTGCTAACCACTGAACCATATGAGGGAGCATACTAAATGCAGAGTGTAGTACTAGACACAGTTCTGTTCCCCTGGAATTTGCAGTCAGGTGGGAAAAGACAGCAAAACAGGCAGCACAGGCACCCATGCTAGTGGGTGTTTTGGATTGGAATGAAGTGGGATGTACATAGAGAATACTAAATTGAGAGCTGCCATAACCCATAGAGTGTCTCCAAAGATGTTCATTAACAAAGGAATAAAGTCCACCAGAAACCTATATGGCCATTTTAAATTACATTATTATGTAAACACAACACCTCACAAAAGCAACTTGAAGAAGGAGGAGTTTAACTTACAGTTTGAGGGTACAGTCCATCGTGGTGTGGAAGTCAGAGCAGCAAAAGTTTGAAACAGACTCTCGCCTCACACACACTGTATTCTGGCTAGTTTTTAGTAAACTGGTTAGTTGTTAGTCAACTCCAGACGTACCTGGGAAGAGGAAATTTCAGGTGAGGAAATGCATCTATCGGATTAGCCCATCGATGAACATGTGGGGCATTTTATTGATTGATGATACATGAGGAAGGGCCCAGGTCACTGTGGATGGTGCCACCCTTGGGTAGGTCGTCCTGGGTGTTATAAGAGAGCAGGCTGAGCAAGCTGTGGGGAGCAACCCCCTAAGCAGCACTCTCTCAAGATCTGTGCCTCAGTTTCTGCCTCCAGGCTTTTCCCCTGGTTCCCCTCAGCGATGGACTAGGCCCTGAAAGTGTCATTCAGTTAAACCCTTTCCTCCCCAAAGTACTTATTGTCAGAGGGTTTCATCACAGCCACGGAGCCACCAGGACACCAGTCAGGTGGAAGAGATACATGAGCAATAATGTTGAGCTGGTTTCCTCCTTTTTGAGCAGTCTAGGAAGCAAGCCCCGGGAATAATGTCACCCTCTTTTAGGGTGAATATTCCAATGTTTATTGACCTAATCTAAATAATACCCTTTCCATTTTCCAAGGTGATTATACACTCTGTCAAGTTGGCAATCAACGTAAAATGCCACAGAGAGGACCCGTGATGCTTGTGTGCCTGGTGCCATATAGACAAAGATGAATCCCTGATTCAAGCATTTAGTCTTGCGTTACCCTTGTGTAGGAAGACTGAACACTCACAAGCTTACTGTTGGAACACAGTCAGACGAATAACGCACAGTAAACGATGCCATGAGGAACTGTGAGGGAGGCTCCAGGAAAAAGGCAGAGGACCTTTACCTCAGATGCATTTTGTTCCCTGGATGTTCTTTGACATGATTTCATGTCTTCCGTGACAAACATTTGTGTTAAGTTTATAAGATATGTTTATTCTTGTTGGATGTTATATCATAACTATAGAACCCAATCTGGTCAGTGTACCCTGAATCTGGATATTGTCTTCTGCCTTGCTTTTATGCTTTCTCAGATAAAATCTACAGCAAATGCCAGGCAATTGTGTTTGCATTGGTCTGTCCTGAGAAAAGTTCTGGAAATGGGCAGCTCTGTTAATATGTGGTATGTGCTTGCATGTTTTTCTGATCATGTTTTTCTGAACTAAAGCAACCTTCCTTGGATCAATACTTTGTTTCATTCCTGCATTAAAGTGCACTAAAACTGCAGTAAGGCTGCCTGCCCCATTCTTTTAGGTCCTTAGAGTCCAGGTCCAACAGACAAGATCTGCACAGGTCACCTGACAAGTTGACAACTACGAATTAGATTTTTTGGGGGGGAGCTCTCAATTTTATGAGGTGACATCCAAGATTGTTCCCATAGTCCTGTAATTCAGAAATAACAAACTAATGAACACAAAATCATCTGATTTTGCTTTGAGAGTTTACTGTTGTTACCACGGAAACCAAGTGATGCCCAACGTCTTCTGGATGCTTGGGGTAAAGGAAAAAGACCTTGATAGGACCAGTAGCATAGAGCCTAGCATAGACTATGAGGGCAATCAAGGCTGTGCTGACACCAAATATTTTGTTACTCACACTCAGATATGTTAGCTTTCCATCATGATGATGAGAATACTGATCCAAATGTAATAGGAAGATAAGAGATTAATATTGATCTGTGGTTTAGGGGTTTATGTCCACTTATTTTTTCTCTATTGTTTTTGGATTTGTAACAAGATAGAATATGATGACAGGGACCTCATGGCAGACAAAATCACTCACTTCATGTAAACTTAGAAACAAGACTGGAGGGGACTGAGATCATACAGTTCTCAGCAAGGGCTTGTTCCCAACAACTTAACTTCCTCCCATAGGCTCTACCTGATAAAGATTTTACTACCTCAAGTGGAACTGTGGACTAGTAGTTAGTCATTAATGTGGGATGCCCCTCTGTATGCTGTGAATATGTTTTATTTCCCTTGGGTAATATAAAGAAACTATTTTGGCCTATGGCAGGGAAGAACAGAGCTAGGTGGGAAAAACTAAACTGAATGCAGGGAGAAAGGAGGAGGACTTAGGGAGATGCCACGTAGCTGGCAAAGGAGAAAGATGCCGGAATCTTACCGGTAGGTCACAGCCTTGTGGTGACACATAGATTAATAGAAATGGGTTAATTTAAGATGTAAGAGTCGATGCAACCTAAGGTTATCTTGAAAGAAGGAATCTCAGTGAGAAATTATCTAGATCAAATTGGCCGGTGGGCAAGACTGTAGAAGACTGTCTTGATTGTTCTTTGACCACCCACTGTAGGTGGCATTATTCCCTAAGCTACGTCCTGAATTATACAAGATTAAAAGGAGCTAGCTTAGCACCAGCAAGCAAAGATGTGTTTATTCTCTTTCTCTCTTGACTATGAGTGTGATGTGACTAGATGCTCGAGTTCCTGCCTGGATCCCCCTTTGTTGTTGTATGGTAGCCTGGAATTGTGCGCTGAAGTAACTCTTTCCATCCCTAATGCAATTGGTCAGGTATTTTATCACAATGACAGAGATGGAACTAGAATGCACACAAGAGAAGATGCTGGAAGGATCCTCTCAGGAACATCAGCAGCTTCTAAGTTTTCACTTACAGAGTCGGCGCTACATGCTTTGGTCAAGATGACTATTTTCTCACTTATTCAAAATGTTCTCAAAAGTGAAGGCACTGCCCTGGGACATCACTGAGAAATCCCAGTCTTTATCAACAGAGACGCCTTGAAGCAGGCAGGACCATAGAGTTCAGTAATTGGGTAATAGAAAACATATGTCATTTCCAGGTTGGGAACTCTGTCACTGAAGCTCTAAGTTTGCAATTTTCTCCTTTCCAGTGTATTTCTTTTTAGCTGAAGCTGTGTTCCCAAGGAAGCCCTCTCAGAGACAAGCAAACTTGGACCAGTCATCTGTCAGTGCAAAGGGGGGGACTCAGGTCATTTCTAGGAAGGGAGTGGAGTAATTGAAATTTTCCCAATAAGGCATCTGGAAGCACGATGAAAGTGCTGATTTGAGGGATGGCTTTTAATTCTGTCTTTTAACAATGATAATTAGGTACCACTGTAGACATGATTCAAACAAGAAGTAGTGGACAGTTTAGATTAATGTGCTTAATGGCATATCTTTAATCATTTGAAAAAATGATCTTGGTCTATATGCAGATATCTTATATTTCAATACTGGTTTTATATTACTTCAAGCAATTTCTTCAATGTCCAATGAAGCTACACAAACAGAAGTACAATGCAGTGGTTGATTTTCTGAAAAACAATTAGCAACATACATTAAAATGCCGAAGGATATACTTGCCCTCCGAATCCACAACTCCACTCTGCAGCATCCCTCACAGGGGCCTGACATTGATGGCATATGTGTCCCAGGAAACCTTTGTTTTCTCTGATTCTGGAACGTTCTATCTCCCCTAAAAAGTCTACTCTTCACTCTCAGTCTCTGTGTTGACCTGAATGATACCAAGCCTAGACCGCCTAGGTCCTGTATCCAAGAAAATCAACACATATTACCATGTGTGAGAATCTGATTCTGTCACTGAGGTCTAGAAGAATCTACGCAATAGAGTGAAATTGTTGTTGGTGGTGGTAGTGGTGATGGTCATGGTGTGTGTGTGTTGCATATGTGTGATGCATGCACACATGTGAGCATGGGATGCACAAGTGCACAAGTCAAAAGGCACCAGTTGTCCTGTTCCATCAGGCCCCATCTTATTCCCTTAAGACTGAACCTGACCAACACTCGGCTACCCTCATGTCTCAGCTCTCTTCCTTCCAGCCCCACCTACAGCATGGCCATTTACAGACTCATGAACAACCATGCCTGGCTTTTCATATGGGTTCTGAGGTTTTGAATTCAGGTCCTCATGCTGACACAGACAGCACTCCTACCCACTCAGCTATTTCCCCTGCCTTAGTAGTTTTATTTTATTTTATCATATTTTTTGGGGGAAGATACCAGATAAGAACAGTGAGGTTCAGCATCTAGACTCATTGTTAGTTAAGTCCAAGGCAGTGCAGAGGACAGTGGGGCTGTGATGTAGGCTACAAGCTGGGGTGTGAAGTCACAGTAACAACGATGGTTCCTGTTTTGGTCACTGCTCTATCTTGACAGAGAGGAGTGTATCACATATATAGTGGGTGTTCATTTGTATTGAAAAGATTCAAACATTAATCAAGACATAATCCAAAGATATCGAGCACCTTGAGCCATCCACACATGAAACGACATCCCAGGATTTTTTTGTTATCCCATAAGCTATTTTTTATATTAACTGAATGTTCCCAATTCCAACTATATATGTTCAGCGATGTTTCACAGAGTTTTCTCCGGTTCCTGTGTATGTTAGCTTTCCCAAGATAGCAAGTGAGACCTTACATTTCTTCATTAGAAAGCAACTAAAAATCCCATTGCTCTGAGCCATTCTAGTTATTATAAAAGAAATTTTATTTTGTAGTTTTGTAAAACATGTTTTAAGTAAGCATACAAAGTACTGGGTGCATTATGCAATTTCATACTTACTTGCTTTCTGAATCTTCTTATTAACTGCATTTCTCTCACTGTCCCCCAAATCACCTACACCCACTTCTTGATGGTGTCTAGATTCTTCCAAAGAATTATCTTCTCAGTTTTAAAAATCATAGGCTCCATTATTTTGTTTTTACATCTTTCCCTCCCTTAGTATCTCTTCTTTTTCCTTGTCCCCTCTCTCTCCCCTGCTTCTCTCATTCTCACTCTCTCCCCCCGACACCCCCATATTTAAGAAAAATATATAATGTTTTGTCATTCTCTGAGGCTGTCTTATTTTACTTAACATTGAGACCACCAGGTGCATTCATTTTGCTACAAATGTCACACTTTCATTTTTCTTTATAGATGAACAAAATCCCACTGTCTCTGCACCATATTCTCACCATATTCTCGTGCCCATTTGTCTGTTGGTGGGCATCTGGGCTGGTTTCATTTCTTGCCTGCTGTGAGCAGTGCAGCAATGAACATGGATGTGCGGATGGGAGGGGCATCTTCGCACTTTCACGCCCCCATATGTTTTGATTGTCCTGTAATGTGGGAAGTCCTTCTGTATATGTGTTGCTTTTATTGGTTAACAAATAAAGAAGCTGCTTTGGCCTGTGATAGGGCAGAGTAGAGCTAGGCAGGAAAACTAAACTGAATGCTGGGAGAAAGAAGGCAGAATCAGTGAGATGCCACGTAGCTGCCTGCAGGAGACATGTGCATCAGAACCTTGCTGGTAAGCCACAGCCATGTGACAATACACAGAATAATAGAAATGGGTTAATTTAAGATATAAGAGTTAGCCAGAAATATGCTTAAGCTATTGGCCAAACAGTATTGCAGTAGAGTTTCTCTGTGGTGATTATTTTGGCTCTGGGCAGCTGGGAACAAATGAGCAGTCTCCATCAACAGTCCTGCTGGTTAGATTCAGCTGCAGCTGTTACCAATACTCCTGGAACATCACAGCAGAGGACAGACATGTGGCTGCAGAGTCTGATCTGCCTGTTGACTCAGGCTCAGACTGTCATGCCCCATTGTTGTTCCCAGTGGATGATATCTGTCCCTTGCCACTGAGGGTGGAGTTACTTTCCCCATGCACTTCCCTGCCCAGCAAAGCCTCCTGTCACTTGTGTGTTTTGGACTGTTAATGTCTGTCCCTTCAACTCCCCACAGATGTCTCCCAGAGCTGTCTGTCACCCTGAGGAGGAGGTAAGTTAGATTCAGGCTCCTTTGCTTGCAGACGCACCCTGTCCTCACAGCTCCAGTGCAGCCCGTTTTGAAACAGTAGGCTCTCTATCATTAAGGAACAAAGTCACTGCTCTCTGAGTCACACAGAGTGACAAAGTGAGATTGCTTCTCTATAGCTGACCCATCTACCAGAGGAGTCATGGACAGTCTCACCAGAACAGGAACTGAATTTGAGGTTTGCAGTGAAAGGTGCGGGGGTATGGTTTCTTTTCACCAGGATTTAAGTTTTGGAGGAGTCCTGCTTCTCCTCTCAGTCTCTGGATGAATTTAATTTAATTTGGTTTTGTGTTATCTTATTTGTTGCCCTTTGACATGATCAACAGGAAGTAGGTTGTGGAAGGGTTGAAGCATCCACAACTGTCCCTCCATGGCTTCTGCTTCAAGCTCCTGCTTGAGTTCCTGCTCTGACTTTCCTCAATGATGAATTCTGACCTAGAAGTGTAAGCCAACTAAGTCTATGACTTGTCTTTGGTCATGGTGTTTTTCACAACAATAGAGCGCAAACTAGGACTTTGGGGGTGGCAAGACTCCTCTGTCTGCTCAGACTCCGTACTTACTCCCCTTGAACTGTCTTAAAGAGGTAAGAGTATTTCCTAAGATTGAATCTTAATCCTCAGCCTCAGCAAGAATCAAGTTATACCAGAAAGGCAACTTGAATCTGGAGAAGTAGCCAAGCATGAAAAACAAAACAAAACAAAACAACACACAGATGGTACTTCATAGATATGGCGCAATAATGAAAATATGGCTTGTTTATTCTGTCACTAGTATATTCAATCAATACCGATCACACACATATGTGTGCCATCGTGGGAGACTCTGGTGACTGAGCAAATGTGTCTCGATCACCAGTGCTCCTGATGCTATGGGAAGCCAGGGGTGCGGTGAAGAAAATGATCACGGGTGATTCCGGGAAAGGTGAAGGAAACCAGCAGGAGAGACCACATAGAGTAGAATCCAAACAGGAAGCCAGCCTGGCATAGGGCTGGGGCAGGAGCGAAAGCCCAACATAGGAGGAGAAGGAGGGAAATGCCCAAGTTGCATGAACATGTGCACACACATGCAGTCACATAATGTGCCCTCTCCAGTCCCCCCACCAACCATTCTTGTGTTGATGTTTTCACTGTACTGTGGTTACTGTGATTTCAAGATAGGGCCCTGGGAGGGGTGTGATTAAGGTTAAAGGAGATTTACAGATCTAACCATAGCATCGGGGTCCCTATAAGAAGTGGATTGGAGACAGAGAGTACTCCCTCTGTGATTGTAAAATAAGGAACGGGGCTATAAGGATGCAATAATGGGTAGCTACGCCAGGTAGGAGTGATCATGTATGCCAGCGCCGTCACCTTGGGCTTGAAGCACCTAGAAATGAATTGCTGCTGCTTAAGAGCCTCATTTTGGTGGTAACCCAAGTGTCTGAGTTGTGTGTGTGTGTGTGTGTGTGTTGCATTAAGTGATAAAGGCCAGCCAGCTGACTCTACTGTACAATATTCTATTGCCTAGAATAAATCTTAAAAGAATTGTTTTTAAAACATACCCTAACAAATGAGGGCCCTCAGGAGAGCCTGATTGGCCCCAAGACTGCTTTTGCAAGCAAAGATTTTGTTGTTGTTGTTGTTGTTGTTTAAGTATAAACATGCTGTTTGCTTTTTTTGTGAATTGTTAAAGAGAGAACATGAGGCTTTGTACATATTAAATTAACACACTACTTCTGGGTCATGTCATCAGGCCTCCTACTGGGGGATTCTAGGCAGGTGCTCTCCCACTGAATCATGCGCATAGCCCTCAGATGGGGATTCTAGGTAAGTGCTCTGACACTGAAGTAACCTCTACCCCCTTACTGGTGGATTACAGGTAGGTGCACTACTGCAGAGCCAGGCCTCCATTCTCTCATTGGACAATCCTACGTAGATGCTCTACCACTAAGCCACACCTTCAGCTTCTTACTGGGGAATCCTAGGCAGATGCTCTACCACGGAGCCACACTCCCAGCTTCTTACTGGGGAATTCTAGGCAGGCGCTCTGCTGCTGCTCACACACCCTCAGGCCTAGGTTTATTTTAGATTTGTCTCTGTCTATTTTTACTCTAAACCAAGGCAGCAAAGAAGTCCTGTGAAAGGTCAAGTGGCCCACACAGCTCAGAAGCCTATAAGTTGACCCTTTGCAGTAAAAGGTTGCTCACTCCTGCCCCCAAACACTAACCCAGATAATGAACAGATTTGTGATTTTTAGTGCTTTTGTTTTATATTTGTAAAATAAAAATCTGCTACTTGTATGATCTAGTCACAAAAATCACGTTTATTTAAACTACACATCAGAAACATTTTAAGTAAACAAATATAAAACTCTTACTTGCAACCAAACAAGAACCGTAGTCTATTCTCCTGTCTGAGGCTCCTGAAGCTCATGGCAGACTCAGGGTATCCAAAGCCACAGCTAATTGGAAGGTGGTGTCCTTCTGAGAAAAGCATCCATCATTGTAGCTTTCACTTAAAATGCAAGCCAGTTTGTGCAGATATCCAAAGAATTGGCTATTCCGTGGTCTGTGAGTAGCAAATGAGATCATTTGATTTTGTTTGTGGTTGCTCTTGTACCATTTTATATCAACAAATCACTGGCAAATGAAGCCACATTTATTCATTGCTCTCTTAGGAATTTAGTCACTGAAAACTTTGACTTTGTTACTCTTCAGTGTCTCCCACTTAAAGATCAATGTGAAGCTAACCTGGTGCCACATGCCTGCAATTCTAGACATTGGTGGTAGAAGCAGAGGAAATGGGAGATCAAAGCCATCTAGGGATGCATGGCAAGCTAGAGGTTAGTCTGGGATACATAGACTCCATTTCAAAAACATAAACATACAGGGCCAGGAATATGGCTCAGTGGGTAAAGGGACTTGCTGCCAAACCTGATGACCTGAGTCTGATCCCAAGTATACATGTGACAGAAGTTGTGGACTGAGTTCTGAGAGGTGTCCTCTGACATTCTCTCTCTCTCTCTCTCCTGTCTTTCTTTGTCTCTGTCTCTGTCTCTCTCTCCCTCTCAAATGTGAGTTCTCTTGGGCTAATTCTCGACATTAATATTTTAATTACCTATTTGCTTGAACTTAATAAAGTTTTTGGTATATTTTTCTGCCTAAAAATCCAAGTAAATTAACTCTGTTTGGATAAAATGCTAGCAAATGTCCACTCTCTTACAGTAACCTCTTCCCTGCTGCTCACGGGAACACTCAGCCACCCCTTCCTCTCTCATGATGCTGCTTGGGTCAGACAGCAAGCTGCTTTCTTCCCCTGAATGGACTTCATAGAGGCTTCAAATATCATGCAAGCTTCTTTCAAAGCAATATTTCAAAGGAGGACATAAAATTCAGATGGGATGGATTGATGGACTAAAAGAATTGGTGAGAGACATTCCATCTTAAGCTGTGATGGGACAGTGTGGCCCTGAACAAACATGACACTGGTAGAAACTAGAGAAGCTGAGAACAATTTTGAAAAGTCTGTGTACTGACATTGGGAACCCACTGAGTCCATAGCACACATGGACTCGATGTCAGAAAGAGATCAAGAAAGTACTGGAGCGAGACAGACATCTTTACTTTTCCCTTCAAGGATTGGTTGATCGTGTATGGATTTGAGCAAGAGGTTGATAAGTCAGGCAGAAGTGCTCAGAGAGAATGTAAGGCAGGCAGGGTTGAGTCATCTCCAGAGGATACGAAGCAAATATGGAATACAGAGCTGTCCGGATAACTAGAACCAAGACCAAGAGAGGGGGAAAGGGAGGGAAGAGTCCAGCTCTCAGAGTCTCTCTTCTTGAGGCTCTTCACAATGACCTAGCAGGCGAGCAGGAAGCTTTACTGATGTCTCTGTAGAGACTGAGAAACCAGACCAACTAGGAGCAGATTCATGGTGGGGACACCTAAATATAGTTCAAAGATATTATAAGACTTTGCTAAACTCTATATTTATCTGTGCATTTGTCACAGTAAAAAATGCTAAAAAAAATCAATGAGAAAATGAACTGTTGAAGAATGTTATGTGAGCTTTCTTGGCTAGATGAACAAATGTCCATTTATTCCAAACAGGGAACCAATGACAGACTAAAGAGATGATACTCTAAGTGTATCTCTGTGAACCAATGAATTTAATTAGGGGTTTCCACAGGCACATGGATGAGGGATTTTCCATAGGGACATGGGTAAGGGGTTTTTCATAGGAGTATGGGTGAGGGATTTCCCATAGGGACATGGGTGAGAGGTAACTCACCGGAACATGGGTGAGGGGTTTCCCACAGGAGTATGAGTGAAGGATTTCCCACAGAGGAATGGGTGAGGGATTACTCACAGGTACACGTGTGACTAGTTCATTAGAGGACCGAGAAAAACATACAAGTAGCTACATCACTGAAAAATATTTTTTCTTCATGTTTATCTCTATTGTCTGTCTCTGTTTAACTCCCTCCTGTAACCCAGTTGCCTATATATCCCTAGAGACGGGCAGGGTTCCCTGAGCCTCTTCCTTCTCCATGAATGAACATTAATATCTCCAGTCTTGTGCGCATGCCCTGTGGTAGTCCCAGATGCTGAGCAACAGCCATCTCAAGTCCAGCGCACTGAGGCTCACAGCAAAAAGCAGTGGGTTTTGTCACCAAGAGGTGGGTCCCACAGACCCTGGGTACTGTGTAGAAAGCAGTGTAGGACCAGAGCTTGGAGTTCTGGGAAACAGTACTCCGGAGCTTCAGGATGATTGCCTTTGCCCTCTCACTCTGTGTGGAGGGCATGCTGTGCCACAGCACAGCCCTCTCCCTAGTGCCAAGGACAAGTTCAACCATAGCAAAAGTCAGCTCAGAGGTCACTGAGCTGTGTGTCGTGAGCTGGTCACTCAGGGAAGAAGAGGGCTGACTGGGCAGGACCGTGGGAGACAACAGTTCACCAGGTAGAATGAAACTGCGTTTACATCCTGTTAGCGTGACTCAGCCTCATTTTTGTCTATAACAGGGCTGATGAATTGATATACTGCATAGAAATGAAATGGTTGCAAGATTAAGTTAGATTAAGATCTATAAAATGTTAGAAGTGCTTATTTTTGTTGAGCTTAAAAGGTTATTTTTTAGGTATGCATTGTCTCCATGTATGTCTGTGTAACATGTACATTCAGTGCCCAGAAGGGGCATCAGACTCCCTGGAGCTGGAGTTACAGACAGTTTCGTGCATTTATGTGGGTGCTGGGAATTGAACCCAGGTCCTCTATTTATTGAGTAAATATAATATGTGTGTGTGTAGTATAATTGTATTAATAGAAATATGAATCAATGAAGTGAAATGGGGTAATTATATATTCCTTTAAACCAGTTAAAAAATAAAATATCATGGTGGATAGAAAGATGGTTCAGCTCCATGGAACCGAACAAGGCCCTCTGTAGGTGGGAGACAAGTGTAAAGCTTGGACTATCTGAGGAAACCCTGGCAGTAGGACCAGGGTCAAAACCTGGTGCATGAGCTATCTTACTGGAGTTCATTCCCTATGGTGGAATGCCATGCTCAGTCTTAATGCAGGGGAGGGGGGCTTGGTCCTGCCCCAACTTAATGTGCAAGACTTTGCTTTCTCCCCATTTGGAGCCCTTCCCTGTTGGAAGGAGGGGATGGGAGGTGGACTGAGTGGGAGGTGAAAGGGGACAGGAGGAAGGTGGCAGAGAGAACTGTGGCTGGAATGTAAAATGAAAATGAAAAAGAAGGGAGACACACATCAAAGAAAGATGGCTCAGAGGTTAAGAGCATTGACTACTCTTGGAGAAGACCGAGGTTCAGTTTCCAGCACCCACATGTCAGTTCACAACTACTTGTAACTTCAGTCCAGGGAATCTATTGCCCCTTCAGTATGTATAAACTCACACCGGCACACACATGTACACACAAATAAAATCAATTTTTAAAACAATTAAAATATATGTTGCAAGTTCTACATAGTTACTTTAAAAAGCTAAACTTGTATCTTAGTAGATAAAACATGGATTTTATTCAATCATTATCTGACCAGTGGGGTTACATCTTTCTGTGTCTTCCCATTAGGCCTTTTGTCATTAGTCTGATAAATGATCTAGTTTCATGCTATTTTTAACTTGTACATGATTTATATTCATTAAATTGAAACATCCCTCAGCCCCAGGGCGATCAGTGTGAGATCACTATCTTCCTTGCTTTTGCAATAGTTGCAGAGATCAGAACAATATTTGGTTTTATATTATTTAACAATGGTTCTAGTTACAATAAGCTTGCAAAATCCTAAAAAATTGCCTCTTGCAAGTTGGCAGGCACTGGCTGTCAGCACACCATTCTACCAACTGTTTCCCGGTGTCTTTATTCTGAAAGGCTTAGATGTAAAAATGGCTGCGGAATCTTTTATTACCTCCATTAATTTTGAAAAGGGGCTTTGCATAATCCTCTCTGACTTCGTGAAAATCATTCCAGCTTTTGCCAGGTTTTGCATTGTCTCAATAAAAGAAAGTTAGATGCTGAGCTCTAATTACACATTAACAAGCACAAATTAGCTGTGGCACAGAAAGGCTCTTTCTATTGGATTAATTGATCACCGGGTGATTGGAGAACTCAGCTAATGACTTCGAATACATGCTTTCCACAGTGCATGGTGAACAATGAGTTATGAATCTTGTGACAAACTCTGTTCCTGACACAAGACTGGGAAAAGCAGTCAAGTAGCCTTCATTCAGACCTAGGGAGACGGCTCCGTGGTTAAGAGCACCTGCTGTGCTAGCAGAGGATCTGGATTCAGTTCTCAGCACCCAAATTGGGAGACTCACACCCTCTTCTGATCTACTCTGGCTCCAGACCCCTATAGTTCATATAATCCATACAGGCAAACACACATACACAGAAAATAAAATAGGTGATAAATCTTAAAATAATAAGCCCTCATTTCAAATTGGGGTGGGTACAAATTGTTAACTCCTGAAGTTGAATCCTCTCAGACTGAACTCAAGATATGCTATATTACTTTATGGAAATTACCATTTATTTTCCTTAATTTACTCATCTGCAGAATGAAGTGTTCTTGACACTAAACACTTGAAACATCGCGGCACAAGGCAAGTGATGCACGCATACTAATTTCATTGATGAACCGAGAAAGTGTGAGTATCTGTATCTCTCTCTCTTTCTCTCTCTCACACACACACACACACACAGACACACACAGACACACACACACACACACACACACACACACACACACACACACACCACAATCTCATGATGTAGCTTTTGGAGGAATAAGGGAAGAACAAGAGACAGGAAAAATACTCAAGAATTAGCAAAAGTTTCAGGTTGGAGAGATGGCACAGTGGTTAAGAGCACTGGCTGTTCTCCCAAAGTGCCTGGGTTTGATTTCCAACATCCACATGGCAGCTCACAACTATCTGTAACTGGTTCCAGAGGATTCAAATGTCCTTTTCTGGCCTTTTGGGGGACTACACACAAACATGGTGCACAGACATATGTTCAGGGGAAATACCCATATGCAAAAAATAAAGTTAAAAAAGAATTAGCTAATGTGGGACCAGTTACTACTGCAGACTGAAGAGGTGAGAGGAGGAAGCCAGAACAAAGAGGTTCCTGGCCAGGACTGTGTCTGCTGACAAAGGATCAAAGGACGTAGACTCTTCCAAACTATGTCTTATAAGGGATGAAGCAGAAAGAAAATTCTGACCTCCCTTGCCTTTTTGCCTTCGAGATCCACTTGCTGCCTCTGCTGGAGTGCAACCAGAAGTAAGTGGAGCTAGGGTGTCCAGGCATCTGGCAGCAACAGCACAAAGATGCTTGCCTCCTAAAAAAGAGCAGGGAAGGACAGGGCTGGATGCAGAAGCTCATCAAGGAAGCAGATGAAAGACACTTAGCAAAGTGGGCAAATGGTACCCACTCTGCTACACCACACATCCAGTTAGCATGGGGATACAAATATCACAACACAAGAATGCCACTCATCATTAGAAATGGGCACTACAGACTCTCTCCATCTGTCTCAATAATGCATTTCCTTTTGGTTTGGCTTTGCACCAGATGCAGAATTTATAATCTTTCTATTTTCCTTCCTTCCTTCCTTCCTTCCTTCCTTCCTTCCTTCCTTCCTTCCTTCCTTCCTTCCTTCCTCCCTCCCTCCTTCCCTCCCTCCCTCCTTCCCTTCCTTACTCCTGCCTGCCTTCCTTTCTTCTTTCCTTCCTTTGTTCCTCCTTTCCTCTCTCCTTTCTCCCTTCCTTCATCCCTCCCTCCCTCAATGCCTCCCCCTCCTTCCTCCCCCCCTTATAAAATAGTCTGTGAATCGGTATTTTTTTCCTACATGTACGCCTGTGCACCACTTGTGTGCCTGTTGTCCACAGAGAGCAGAAGACGGCATCAAATCCCCTGGAATAGTAGTTATAGATGGTTGTGAGCTGCCATGTGGTTGCTGGGAATTGAAGTCAGGTCCTCTGTAAGAGCAGTCAGTGTTTTTGACTGCTGAGCCATCTCTCCAGCCTCCAGGATATTTTAATATCAAGCAACATTTAATGAAAACATACTCTCCATTAGATGTAACACTCAGGTCTAGAAAGAAATCAAACATGAAAATAGGCAGGCCTGATGAATGTAATTACTATTTGCTGTTTGATAATATAAAGTGCTGTTGAGAGACTGACCAGAGGCTTATACGCGCATAGTCCTAGAATTAATGTATCTCACAGTTGTCCTGAAGGATGTAAAGTGTATGGGGTTGGATGTGAGCTTTCTCATGCTTTTATTTGGTTTGGGTGTACATGTATGTATGTGTGCACTTGTATAGAATGGAAGCCAGAGGTTGATGTTTCATGCATTTTTCTCAATTGTTCTCCATGAGCTTGTCTGTTTACCTAGAATGACCCTTTTGTTTCTTCCTTCTTTCTTCTCCCTGACACTGGGTAGCAAGCATGTGTCTTTTTTTTTTTTTTTTTTTTTTGAGACGGGGTTTCTTAGTAGCTTTGGAGCCTGTCCATGAACTAGCTCTGAACTCACAGAGATCCGCCTGCCTCTGCCTCCTGAGTGCTGGGATTAAAGGCGTGCACCACCACCACCCGGTTAGAGCTGTCTTCTTATGTGGACTCTAGGGTATTGAATTTGGGTTCTCATGTTTATCTTTGGAGTGGTTTGCATCTCTCCTCCCTCCCTTCCCATAAGTTTCAGTATCAGATAACCAACAATTTTGCTTTGAACTCTGTACAGGTCCACACTACCTAGGCAGAGCAGAAAAGATAAAGTGGGTCAGAGTCTTGCTTGCAATAGGAGCTACATAGAATCCTCCCAGGGGACAGTTCTGTGTGCTGTGCCTTGGGTTTGATCAGTTCGGTTGCTTCTGGTGCTGTATGACTGGCAATCCCAGGCATGGGATGGATGACTGATCTATACAGCCCATGAACTTCATGTCTGGGTCCGGAAGAATGAACTTGCTTAATTGATCATAAGGCAGAATGAGCTTGAAGAAGGCTAGATGGCAGATGTCTTTTGATCCTCCACTAGTATGCAGCTCTGTGAGCCATTTAAACCTCAGCTTTGAGATATCAATTTAGGAAGCAAGGCAACGACAAGGGAAAAGTAAACACACGTTGAGTTAGTGTGCAGCTTTTTGGATTGGACCTGGCATCTGGTTTCCTGGATGACCGGTGGGTTCTATTCTCTCACTAAGTTTGATTTTATATTTGCAAATGGTCTCAGCAAGCTGCCACTTACAGCTCCCTCTCTGGCCCCTTTGTAACTCTAACTAAAGTCGTGGACATCTGTTTAGCAACATAATGAATGATGGTAAATCAAGTTTGGCCTGCAAACCCTTTGGCTTCTGTGTGAACAGAAATAAAGTGATTGCCGTTCTACCACTCAGCTCTATGTCTTGCCCTTAACTTCCATTTTTCTTTTTTTTTTTTTTACTTTTTTCTTGTATGCATTTATTTAGAAATATATTATTATCATCATCGTTATTATTATTATGTATGTGTGTGTGTGTGGCAGGTGGTCAAGGGTGGTTGGTGTTATGCACAAGAGTGCAGTGCCTGCAGAGTTCAGAAGAGGGTATTAGATACCCTAAAGTTGGAGTTACTAATGGTTTTAAGCTGCCCATCATGGGTACTGGGAAGTAAATTTGGGTCCTCCTACAAGAGCAGAAAAGCTTTTAATGAGTGACCCATGTTTCCGGCCACTCCTATTAATTTGTTTACTTGAGACTGGGTCTCAATAAACTGTTTAAGACCCAGCCTGGTCTTGAACTTGTGATCCTTTTGATTCAGCTTCCCAAGTAGTAGTAGATGCTAGGTGTGTGCCAGCAGGCTTTGCAATTTATCTATTTTATTTCATTGTCCTAAATCTATTTTATCATAGTGTCTGATGTCTCTGAGTCATAGATATCAGAATATCTTGATTTCTTGAAGGTGATAATATATATTAGGATGGTTGTGAATGTGAAGATTTGATAAATGTTGGAAACAGAGCAACTGATGGCCTGGGCTCCCTAAACAAGACTTTGATAAATACAAGCTTCTAACTCCTGTTATATCTGTCTGTCTATCTATCTATCTATCTATCTATCTATCTATCTATCTATCTATCTATCTACCTATCTTTTTATTGGTTTTATTGAGCTATATATTTTTCTCCACTTCCCTCCCTTCCTCTCCCTCCCCTTCTACCCTCTCCTATGGTCTCCATACTCATAATTTACTGAGAAGATCTTGCCTTTTTCTACTTCCCATGTAGATGAGATCCATGTATGTCTCTTTTAGGGTCCTCTTTGTTGTCTAGGTTCTCTGGGATTGTGATTTGTAGGCTGGTTTCTCCTTGCTTTATGTTTAAAAGTCACTTATGAGTGAGTACATATGATATTTGTCATTCTGAGTCTGGGTTACCTCACTCAATATGATGTTTTCTAGATGCATCCATTTGTCTGCAAATTTCAAAATGTCATTATTTTTTCCTGCTGTGTAGAACTTCATTGTGTAAATGTGCCATATCTTCATTATCCATTCTCCAGCTGAGGTGCATTTAGGTTGTTTCCAGGTTCTGGCCTATGACAAACAATGCTACTATGAACATAGCTGAGCACATGTCCTTGTGGGATGATTGAGCACCCATGGGTATATACCCAAAAGTATTATTGCTGGGTCTTGAGGTAGGTTGTTTCCTAATTTTCTGAGAAATCGCCATACTGATATCCAAAGTGGCTGTACCAGTTTGCACTCCCACCAGCAATGCAGAAGTGTTCCCTTTACCCCACATCCTCTCCAGCATAAGTTGTCATCAGTGTTTTTGATCTTGGCCATTCTTACAGGTGTAAGATGGAATCTCAGAGTTGTTTTGATTTGCCTTTCTCTGATGGCTAAGGATATTGAGCATTTCCTTAAGTGTCTTTCAGCCATTTTAGATTCCTCTGTTGAGAGTTCTCTGTTTATGACTATACTAATTTTTTATTGTATTATGTGTTCTTTTGATGGTCAATTTCTTGAGTTCTTTGTGTATTTTGGAGCTCAGCCTCTATCTGATGTCTGTCATCTGTCTTTCACTAGATGACAAGATCAATTGTTTTCACATAAAGGGATTTGTTTCTTTGATACTGAGCAGAGTATAAAATGACCTTAAGGGCTAAGGAGACAACACAGCAGGTAGGAATGCTTTCTCAGCAGGCACAAGGACTTGAGTTCAAATCTCCAGGAGCACACACACAAAAATCTAGGTGTTGTCACACACCATTTGGAACCCCAGTGCTTTGGAGTAGAGGCAGTGAAGATCTCTGGGGTTTGCTGACTGCTAGCCTAGTTTCAGGTCCAATAAGAGGCCCTGTCTTAAAGGAATAAGGGGAACAGTAGTAAAGTAGGATGCCTGACCCCTTCCTCTCTCCTCTATATGTATACACAAAGACACACACAACTTTAAATTTTCTTAGGGGTGAATTATTTCCATGTCACTCCTCCTTCAATCCCGGATGTATCAAGCAGAGAATCCATTTGCCTGGACATTCACATTTTCCAGACTTCATACTTAGCAAAGAGAGATCTCACTTGGTTTTGACATTGATGTCCTGGATGGGTATTTTGTATTATTGAGTCATTTCTTTGAATTTTAGTTATCTTCTGTCTCACTCAGAATCCAGTTACAGAAGCATAACCAAAGCAAGTATTAAATAATCAGAATTTATTCTAACAATGAAACACTGTCCCCCTTGATCCTTATTTGGGCCTTTGGGGGCACTTGGGGATTTAGGGAGATGGGTTTGATTGTCAAAATTGTGAAATGCCTCTGGCATTTAGTAGATAGAAGTCGAGGCTGCTGAGCACTCTTCCATATCACAGCTGAGCATTACTGAAAAGCATAAATTGGCCACAAATCTCTAGAACTGAGATTGAATCTGTCTTACACAGCCTCAAGAAGCAAGACCAGTTTAGAAATGTACAGAGGGTAGTGATTCTTCACCAGCATTGGGATAGCACTATTGCTCATGAGGACAAGAGGGGAAGGCACAAGCAAGAAGAGTGGGATGTGCTGAAACCTCACAGCTCTCCTGGGTCTGCCCTTTATGGCATTTGATCTTGCTTGACCTTCACAGCAGAGGGATGCTGTGCCCTTTATTTCTTGCCTTCACTTATTCCTCTTCCATTGTCTCCTCCCTTGTTCCACACATAGGGGGGCTTCCATACAATAGCCTGTAGTCTTGCAAACTTGGTTACTCAGCACAGAGCCCACATACTTTGTTATTACCTTTGTCCCCACAAACTAGCCAGCTTTCTGTCACTGTGACAAAATAACTGAGGACATTTATTCATTAATCAGAGAATTAATAAAGAGAGCAGGTTTGTCTTGGCTCCCAGTGTCGCCGTTCCAGTCATGAACAGGTTGCTTTTGGCCCTCGGTGAGTCAGCACATCATGAAGGATGTGCATGGTGAAGCAAAATCACATTTTTAGGGACCAAGATAAGGAGAAGAAAGAGTCAAGGGTCTGGCAAGCTCTTTCAAAGGCATGTCCCCCTAATTCCTCACTACCTCAGGAACCTCTTAAGACACCAGATATCGCCACCCAACAGCACTGTGCTGGGGACTAAATGTTGAGCAGGTGAGCCTTTGGGAGGCTCCAGACCCAAGCCACTTTGTCAATAAACAAAACCAAGTTAAGCAAACACATTCATGAAGCTAATTTGCATATAAACGTGATTACTAGTAAAAAAAGAAGACATGATTTTTCAATAAAATGTCAAAATTCATTAATAGAAAATGAGCTTACTGCTGAAGCATTGAGACTAACTCTAGACACTGGGGAGATGGCTCAGTCAGTAAAGTGTTTGCCGCAGGAGTACGAAGATCTGAGTTTGATGCTCAGCACCCACATGCAAAGCCAGGCAGGGCTGAGCATACCTACAATCCCAGTGCTGGGATGAAGGATCCAAGACAATCCTCGAGCTTGCTATCCATCCAGGCTTGCCAAGTGAACCTGAGGATTATTTCTGGGACTGAGCTCTGGTTTCCAAATACATGCATGTATGTATGCATGTGGATTCAGACATGTATAAACACCCTCTCTCACACACACACACTAACAACACATACAGACTAAATAAGACTCAGCACTCAGGACACTCAGGTAGGAGGACCACTTAAAATGTGAGGCCAGCCTGAACCACACAGTGAGACCCTCTAAAAACAAACAAACAAATAAAAGACTGTAATGTCCTTCCCAGCCGTAATTTAAACTCCAGCCTTTCTAAAGACGTTGTCTGTGCAATGCTCACTCATCCTATCCACCACATTAATGGTATTCTAACTGTTAGAGTGCCTGTGAGCCTTGGTGAAAAAATTCAAAACCACCTTTCACCATCTTCCTTGCAAAAAAAAAAATTGTCCCCGAGACTTAATTTTAGAGAAGGAGTTACAAGGGAGACTGGAATTGGAGCATTTTCCCACGGTAAGGACCCACCTGGCACTTATTGCCTCAGAAGTTGGCTGCCCATGGGCAGGTTGATATGATGGCTGGTGCTACTGAAGCCGCTTTCGGTGAAGAGACACTTTGAAAGATAAGACTAGTGGTGAGGATGGAGGAAGCACAAAAGTTGGCTGAGCCTGAAAATGATGGTGATATGGTTTGTCTGCCTTATCTGTGGGACTATTCAGTAGAGAATTTTATGTTAGGTAAGAAAGAAAAAAGAAAAAGCACCCGGCCATGAGTAAAGCCCAGTATCTGCTATTACCAGCGAGTCCTGCTCTATCACTCCCCATGATTTAGAATGTGGCATGCGAGTCTGTCACTACATTAACACACGAACAATTTATTTCCTCCTACTGTCCCCCCACCTCATCTCCTCACTAGCCATGTGGAGTCCATAACACTAATGGACTTTACTTTCCATTTTTTATGATCCAGTTAAACAGTACTTCTTAGTAAAAACTCTGCAAACTTTCCTTTAATTCCACTGCTAATCTAAAAGGACTGCTTCCTTACAAAAGAGGGCTTCTCATTGTCCTCAAGCTTTGCAATGACTTTCAGGTTGTCACTCTGGGGATCACAAGTGCCTATCTTCCTTGATTTCATGGAAAAGACATTTAGGAGCATCCGTACCACAACAGTAATCAGACTTCTCATCCGGGGAAAGTTTGTTCCCTTTAGAAAATCTGGTTGCATAAAGTCATTCGACTGTGTCCAATCATGAGATGGACAGGCAGTTGCTACTAACAACTTAGAACCACTTATGAACTAGAGATGCTGGTGAATTAGGGATGCTGTGTCCTAGGGCTGATGCTGAGCTAGGATTAGTGTGAAGTAGGAATGATGGGCTAGGGATGGTGATAAACTAGGGTTGATGGTGAACTAGAAGGGCTGATGAATTAGGAATGATGATGGACTCATAATGTCATAATCTACAGATGCTATGAGCTAGGGAAACTGGTAATTATCTGTTCAGTTAGCAGAACAGCTACACAAGCAAAGAGTCATCCAATTCTCTTTCTAGTGTGTAGGTGAAGAAAATAATAAGTAAAAATATCTAATCTGTACATGTTTTTTATTCAATAAAGAGATGGTTCTGCATGAAAATTGAAAAGGAGAAAGGCTATGCTGCACAGTGGTAAGGTACTTTCTTAGTGCTGGCAAGGCTCTAGGTTCAATGCCCAGTGAAGGAAAATAATAGAAAATAAAAAAAGAAGAAAGGAGAAGGCTGCAAGTGCATTATATGTATAAACTGTCATGTGCTGTTTGAGCTTCAGAGTAGCCAGCTCTGGTAGCCTATTTCCTCCTACTCCCCCAAACCCTAAAGCAGGTTTATTTCGAGTGTCTTCCAAGACTCCTTGACTGAGGGCATGCCTCATCCCTCCCTGGGCTTTGTTGTTACAAAGAGCGAACAGTGGAAAGTCCAACAGTGAATTCCATGTCCTTGAAAACAGCGAGAAGGTCAGCCATTTCCAGCAGAGGTTATTATCATTTAGCCAGTGATATAAAAAGTGCCTGTGGTGAGAACAGGAAGCTAAAAGCTCAGCTATGGGATAATGGTCTGTGGAGAGGATAGAGAGGCGAGCCCATCTGCTTGCCCAGGATGTTCTCAATGTAGAGGTCCCCAGTCAACTTCCCTGGGATTCTACTGGATGTTTTGAAGGCCCCAGTTTGATGATGTTGCCTTCTGTTTGCCTGTCAAATTAGGACACTCCCACCTTTGCGAATGGATGCTGTGGGCATCAATTGGATGATATTTTGCTGTGTATCTGCTCCTTCTGTCTGCTACATGCTATTTATTTATTATTTTACCTTTTCCTCTCTATAAACTCCAACTCTCCAGACTGTTCAGAACAAAGAGAAGAGAAGGAACACACACAGTCTTTAAATAAGATGAAAACAGTGGCGAAATCATGCTGTTATGAGCTCTCCTCAGAGCTCCAAACCCTGGGCAATTTCCAGGAAGCACTGGGCACATTTCTGCTCATTACAGAATAGAAACTTCTGTTTCTTCTTCTCAAGGAGTTTGAAGTCTGAGCCCCTTAGGTGGTGATTAGTGACACATGATCAGACATTCTAACTCAGTGCACAAGGGGTTAAGTCTGGTTTTAGAGCTTGCTCCACATAATGAGAGGGACTCCATAATTGGCAGCTTTTCCTAATGCCTCTAAATTGTAAATCAGTGTTCTTTGTTCTCTGCTTTGACAAATTAACATGTCAGGAAGAAAAGAAAATCTGTGCTTGACCCATGACAATTTTACAAAACTCAAATCCAACTATTAAGAAACAAAATGTTTGCATCACAAATATCAGCTATTTTCAGAAATTGAAGGTGGAACATGATTTTAAAAAGCATGAGAGAATTGATGTAACAGTTTTTCAACCGTGAGGTAATTTTATAGAACAATGTCAGGTCAGGCAACAATCAAATGTGTGTGTGTATGTATGTGCACGTATGTGTGTGTTTCTTCCTAATGTTTAATCAAAGTGAAGAAAACAAAGACATATGACACATTCTGACTCTTTTCTCTGTCTTAGCTCAGTTTACATTCCTAAATATTTGTATAATATTCTCAGCCAGGCTTGTTTCAGGCCCTGTTCTCTAATGAGGTTTCTCTCTGTAAACACTGCTGTGTGACTTTTCCATGGGAAATGGAAACATCTCCTTATCCCAGATACAGCAGTACCACACTGAAGGATGTGTCCACCCAAGTCCAGCTTGGAAACCCAATGGGATTATCAAGGCCATTTTCAGGAATATGAAGGGTTCTTCACAGGAGCACAGGTGAAGAGTTCCTCACAGGAGCACAGGTGAAGGGTTCCTCACAGGAGCACGGGTGAAGGGTTCCTCACAGGAGCACGGGTGAAGGGTTCCTCACAGGAGCACGGGTGAAGGGTTCCTCACAGGAACACGGGTGAAGGGTTCCTCACAGGAGCACGGGTGAAGGGTTCCTCACAGGAGCACGGGTGGAGGGTTCCTCACAGGAGCACGGGTGAAGGGTTCCTCACAGGAGCATGGGTGAAGGGTTACTCACAGGAACACGGGTGGAGGGTTTCTCATAGGAGCACGGGTGAAGGGTTCCTCATAGGAACACGAGTGGAGGGTTCCTCACAGGAGCACGGGTGGAGGGCTCCTCACAGGAGCACGGGTGGAGGGCTCCTCACAGGAGCACGGGTGGAGGGCTCCTCACAGGAGCACGGGTGAAGGGTTACTCAGAGGAGCATAGGTGGAGGGTTCCTCACAGGAGTATAGGTGAAGGATTATCTGTAGGAATTTAGGCAAATCAAAGGAATCAGTGTCATCAAAAGACCCATCCTAGTATTGGTGATAGTCCCATGACAGCTGCATTGTAGAATAATTCTGTTTCCAGTCCTCTACCACCTATGCATGTAAGCAACCTCAAGATCATTCATAGCTGGTGAGTAGAAAGAGCAGTATCTGAAATCTCAAGGGAGGGTCTGACCATATCTCTCCCGTCTCCTAGGAGGCTTGCATGGTCTCATCACTGTAACTGTCTATCTCATTATTGCTGTGGTGCTCTGGTTCCTTTTTGCCATGACCCTGGGGCCAAGGTCTTCTGTAGGTCTTCCCAACAGTCTCTGCTTCGTTGTGACGAGTAGTCACGTCACAGCCAGAGAAAATCACTCCGTTGCAGTAATACATTGGAAAAATATCTAACAACTGATCTGAGCCTTGGAGGAGAAGTCAAGAACCTTTGGAAACATGGAGAGATATAATGTCACCCATGCTCACTTCTCTGTTGTCACTGGGATGGAGTCATCTTGAGGCTTGGACTTCTGGCTTCCCATGAGCTTAGAGGGGTATGGCTTCCCAGTCAACAGTGCAGTGTAACTCTCCCCTTTTCTGCCACCCCTGAGCTGGCTACTACTTGGGATTGGATAACCTGTCAGGTGGCTCATCCCTGGAGAAAATGGATTTGCCCTCTCTCATCGGTCATTAATCAATGACCTTTAGCTCTTCATCTGCATGTGGGACCTTGTGAGATTTTTTCCCTATCCACGTTGGGATGTCAACAGGCGTTGCCATTCTGCAGGTCTTGTTTGGGTAACAATATTGTTGAGTTTTCATGGGTGCAGCTTCCCTGTCATGTCTAGAAGGGTGGTCAGCCTTAAACACATGTGCATATGAGCAACACTAAATGGAGTCAATAGTGCGTGTGTATGTGTGTGTGTGTATAACAATAATAATTATAAAGGAGGTCATGGATTTGAGAGGGAAGAGGGCATAGGAGGAGTTAGAGGTAGAAAAGTGAAGGATGGAAATTATGCAAATAATGTATGAATTTTACAAGAAAAAATAGGACCTATCCTGATCTGCAGTCAGAATTGATTTGTCAACAGAGAAAAACAGCACGTGGCCCCTATTGGTTGTACATGGGCCAGGGCTTTAGAGGTTTACCACTCGCACCCACTGCCCTTTTACCTTCAGCAGCAGCTTGCTGTGTTGTCCTCCATGGATCTGCCAGCTATCTGCCTTGGCTTGGCATTGCCTTGTAGGCTTGACATCTTGTCCCTGCAGGGGGAGGAGCTCATGTAAAGCAAGAAGGCCCGGCTAACCACACTGGAGTGTGCATGAAGAAGCTACTTGGGAACCTGCCATCTTGCAATCCAAGGAAAGCAATGTAATTAGAGGGGGTAGCAAGACATGCGATATATAGGAACAGGGGGAGAATACGGGGAGATGGAAGTTTAAATGGGGGTGGAGGTGGGGAGGCAGGAGAAAGGAGGAGTAGAGGGTGGACTAACCACAACTAAATACGTGTGAAGAAATCTTATGAAACCCCACTAATTTATAATCTAATTAAAAATATATTGTTTTTTTTTAAACAGTTTAATGGAAGTTTCCCACCACTACACGAAGCTTGGAATTGCTGCCTACAAAAGAAAACTACAGTGATGTGAAATGGCTCATGCCTGGGATATGGTCCTATACCCACAGGTCCACAGAAGACCGAGCAAAGACATCAACAGTGAGCACTGGGAACCGCATGCAAACAGAAAACACAGTGTGGTCCTTCTAAAAGGGGCCGGGTGGGAGAGCCAGGCACCTGTTGCCCGGGAGAAGCAGGAGCCTAGTGCTGCTGTGTTTGGCCACCATCCATGTTTGACTCAGTTACAGTCAAGCATTTTACACACTGGAATTGCTTCTGAGTTCAGTTGCAGGTGCAAATCAAAAAGGGGACCAGCAGCCATGTTCCCGAATCAGGGCTGTTCTCTCTGTCATAGAATGATTCAAATGATTGGAAGGGAAGCACAGGGACATCATGAAACTGCTTGTCTCTAACGTAGGAAGGTTTGGGGGATGTTTATGGGATACAGGAGTAGACTGGTCGTGGACACCAAAGAGCAAGACTCCAACCTAGAAAGAGAGCTTGCAGGGATGTGGTTAAAGATAGGGCTTAGGGATATTTATGGAATGAAAAAGCAGAGGGGTATAAGGCAACAGAGGAGTGCATTACTGGAGACAGGAGAATTCATACACCATCCAGCTTCACCAGAAACTTGTTCAGAATACAGCCGTGAGTGTGACGAGGGTGGAGTTGTGGACTCATCAATAGTCACCCATATGACACTAGGCGCAGGGCAAGGGAAGGTTTCAGCTAGTAGAGGGTAGACAAAGGCCGAAGCTGTCTCTGAGTTCTTTACAAACATCTCAGGCAGCCCTTACCATCAAAGACCACTCATCAGAGATGCTGCTCACTGCACAGTTAGTGCCAGATGGTAGGGCAGAGTGCAGCCATGTAGCCTTCCAAGTCAGTGATGGTTAAGTCTACGGGACTCAGCCAGGGTTTCTCTCATCCTTAGGACCCAGACTTTTTCCTTAATAAAAAGTCGCCTTTTCACATAACAGAAGGTACAAGTACAATAGGCAAAAAGACCACACAGAGGTTGATGTAGGAGTCCAGTGGGATCGGAAAAACAGACTGCCAGAGTCAAAGTAACCTCTCAAGGCATCATTACTGTAAAAAGTAATGATTGACCCAGTCCTGGTGCTGGACAACTTATCAGGCCAGAGCTTAATAGCAGACACATTTGGGAGAGGGCAATTATTCTCTAGATACATTAAATTATACATCTTAACATTCTCTATAAGCTAAAGCCCTATATACAAACAGTTTTTTTATTAAATTCTATGAAATATTTCAAAAGAATTAATACTAAGTTTTCATAAAACCTCTGTGTCTTTTGTTTCTGTTTTTGTAACACACTGTATTTAATTATGTTTGACTACAAAATCTATGAATGGGTAGATGCAGGGCCTTTTGCTTTAGCAAAGACAACTTACCAGAAGTTACACTTTCCTCAGGGAAAGTGACCCTCCCTCCCACAGAGGCCATTAAAGAACGTTATATATGTGTATGAAACTGTAAAAGAATAAATGCATTACATTTTAAAAAGTCTTCAGAATTATCAGAGGCAGGGACATTTCTCAACTCATGGTATGATGTTTACAGTAATTTGAGATCACAGCTAAGGAGACTTCCAAGTAGAAAACTATAGACCAAACCTCTAATCGATATAGACACACAAAAGCCCCACTATTCACATCTGGAAAGGAGTATACAGGTGGGACTTATCTGAGCAATTAAAAGAAAAAATAATGTAGAGCAGGGGTTCTCAGCCTGTAGGTCCCACCCAACCCCTTTGGGGATTGCATATCAGATAGCCTGCATGTTAGATAGCTGTACAATTATTCATAATAGCAGCAAAATTACAGTTATGAAGTAGTAACAAAATAATTTTATGGCTGGAGGGGGTCACCACAACATGAGGAACTCTATTAGAGGGTTGCAACATCAGGCAGGTTGGGAACCACTGATGTAGAGACAGAGGCTAGGAAGATGATTCAGCAGTTAAAAGTTCCTGCTACTCTCCTTGAGAACCCAAGTTCAGTTCCTATTGCTCATATTTGGAGAACTCACAATTCTGTACATCTGGCTTCAGGGGATGTGATGCCCTCTTCTGGCCTCCATATGCACTACAGTCACAAGGCGTGCACACACACACACACACACACACACACACACACACACACACACACACACCATTGAAAAGGTTCCTTAGACACCTGAAAAAAAATCAATGAATGCAGCACACATATCAACAGAATATGCAAAGATCATTTCCTTAGACATAGGGAAAAAGAGCGGAATTAAATTCTATTTCAAAATATCTTAATAGAAGAGGACTTTTGAAAATGCCATCCACAAACATTCTGAGCAACTCTGTCAGAAGTATCATTGAGGAACAGAGTGCCCCCTCCTAGATCCATGGTGTCTGTGCTTCTGAACTGGGTTTTCAGCCCTGCAGTGGAGACTTTCGCTGAGGCAGTTAGGAAAAGAAACACAACAGAGTTCATCCAGATTGAAGGGAGGAAGCAAACTATGCTATTTGCAGATGGCATGATCTCTTGCTTAGAAAATGCTAAAAACTGGCTTTAACACACTTTTTGAACCAATAAAAGAGTCTAGACATCAGCAAGCTTGCAGGAGAACAATGCAGAAAAGGCCATTGTGCTTCTATAGGAAGAATAAATAATGGGAAACATTAAATTAAGCAAACAATTCCATTTACAACAGCATCCAAAGGAACAAGAGGCTTGAGGAAAATTAGCACGGGAGGCACACATTTCTGTCTTGAAATGTTCAAAATGATAGCGAAAGAATTTAATTTCCTAGCTCAGGCAAATGGTGAAGAGAATGAACCAAAAGGCATAAAGATGAGAGAGAAAGCTAGTGAGTGCTGTGTTTGGGTGCAGACGTTGGGATCTTGTACACAAGGAATTTTAAGGAATGCACATAAACTGTTTCAAAAGTCATCAAGTTCAACAAAGCTTTGAGATACAAGGGCATAAATAAAAATTATATTTATAGACAAAGAGATGAGCAAAATGAGAAAAATAGACAAATTTAAATTCAGTAATAGTGAGGAGAGGGGCTAGAGAGATGACTCAGTGATTAAGAGAACTGTCTGCTCTTGCAGGAGTCTCTGAGCAGCTATGTGGGGGCTGGGAATAGAACCTGAGACTCCTGCAAGTGCCCTCTTCTAATATCTGTGGGCACTGACATGCCATATACAAACACATGCATGCAGGCAAAACACCCATGTACATAAAATAAAATTTAAAAATCTTTTTAAATTAAGAGATAATAGTGAAAAGACTAAAAGAGGAATAAACTTTAAGAGGAAAACTATACACTTTCACCTTTCACACTGGCAGTGTTGTTCAAAGAAAGTAAAGAAGTTGGAAAGTGTGGAAAGAAATTCTGTGTCGTGGGATGGAAGATGCCATTGTATTATGATGATTACAGTCTTCAGTCTTGTACAAATTGAACTTGACTCTGATCAAAACCATAGCTGAATTCTTTATGGAAATTGATTGGATCATTATAAAACTGACATCCAAGAAAACAAAGCTGGAAGATTTTTTCAATATATTTTAAATTATGGATTGAATGTATAATTTAATTCCTTTTACTTTTTAATATTTTAATTTTTTTCTTTATTCTTGAGAATTTCATGCATGCATCCAATGAAATGGGATATTTGCCCCTTCTTTCCTCCCTCCAACTCCCTTCACAGGCCCCAACATGTCCCCCTCTGAATATCAAGATTTTTTATTTTGTTTTTACTAATCCACTGAGTCTAGTGATGCCTGTAGTGTGCATAGCTGCAGGGTCGTTTCTCGGTGCATGGGGAAGAAAAATGAATTCTCTTTCCCCCAGAGCTTATCAACTGTCAGCTGCTTTTCAGTAAGGGGTGGGGCCAGTGGAGCTCCTCCCACATCTTTCTGGAAGCCATGACTGGTTTGAGCTGTGCAGTTGACCACCGCTGCTGTGAGTTCCTGAGTGGATCGGCCACATGTGGACAAAGACAGCATTGCACAGCTCTCCTCTCCAGCCTGTGTTCTCGCATTCTTCTTGTCTCCTCTTCCAGGATGTCCACTGAGCCTTGGTCAGGGGCTGGGGGTGGAACTGATACTCACACCCAGGATTTATTAGTCTATACAAAGTTTTACCTGAGAGAAAACAGCTCTCTCTGTCTTTTTGAGTCAGACTGAATTCTCTCAATATGATTGTCTCCACGTGCACCCATTTTCTTGAAAAGGACAAAGCCAGAGTGTTCAGGCAGGGCTGAAAATTTCCATCATGATATGCACCGTGTTTTCTTCGCCCATTCTTCTGTTGATGGACACCTAGGTTGGTTCTGGAACTTAGCTATTGGGACAAGTCCTGCAATAAATACAGATGTGCAAGTGTTCTAAAATGCTGACTTAGAACCTTTCATGTGCATATCCAGGAGTGCTATAACCGGGTCTCAGGGTAGTTCTATTTTTAGTGTTGAAAATAATATGTATACTGATTTCCATTGCAGCTTGACTAGTTTATATTCCCAACAACAGTGTATAATGGATCCCCTCTATCGCCATCCTGGCTGGCATGTTACTTGTTTTCTGAGTGGCACTCATTCCAAAGAAGGTGAAACGGAACCACAATGTGCTTTTCTCTGATGACTTGTGACTTTGAAGTTTTTCATGTTTATTGGCCATTTAGGTTTCTTCTTTAATGTTCATTTATTAATGAACTGTCTGTTCACACCATAAGCTGATTTATTGATTGAGTTATTTGTTGGTTTTTTCTTTTTTAATTATTTATTATTATTTATTTTTTAGTTCTTTGTATAGTCCAGACAATAATCCTCTGCCACACAAGGAGTTAACAAAGATATTCTCCCCAATTCCTCGGCTGTCTCCTCACTCCATTAATTGTTTAAATGAGTGTGGTCGTGGCATAAGGCTAAACACAAATCAACTGAGTAGAAATTGAAATCCAGAGATCAAACCTTCACACTTAAGGTTAATTGACTTTTTGCAAGTTCTAAAGACCACTTAACAGGAAAGCATGTAAGTTTCTCAACAAATGCCGCTGGGTAACCATTCACATGCAAAATAATGAAGTTGGACTCCTGCCACACACCACATATGAAAACGAACTCAGGCTGATTCAAGCAACTGTGAGTGTAAGAAAGAGCCAAAACTACAGAACTCTCAGAAGGAAATGAGATGTGAAACTGCTCAATCGTGAGCAAACCAGCGTTTCCCAGACATATAGAAAAGTTGGACTTATCACCGCAGGCAGGAGTTAACTTGGTCTTTGCTTATGTGTTCATTCCAACAGCCAATGCCAGAAATGTGTGCCTTGCCAGGAGAATTTGGGGACCTAGGGTGTGGTGTATGCATTTCAGTCATTGGCTGCTAGGAGAGAATCCTGGTCACAAGGACCAGTGTCTACCAGGGAATCCGACACTGTTGTCTTTCCCCCTGCATGAATAAAGCGTTTCTACCTGGTACTTGGCTAGATTGTGTACGGGTGTGTGTGCACGCATGTGTGTACATGTGTGTATGTGCTTTAATGGCAAGGGACAGGGTTCTGTTTCTACTAACAGGCAATAGATGCCTCTTGCCAAACAGTGGCAGGTGCACAACCCCATGAACATGCTAACAGCCATTGAACTGTACCCTCTCCAAGGGTGGCTCTTATTGTATGCAAATTATATCTCAATAAAGCCGTTACAAAGAGATGTTATTGAGATGGCTAAATGGAAGAGATAATTAGACCATAATAGGATTAATAAGATAATTAGCTACCCACAGTGTACATAAAAGTTTAAGCTCGGTGCTTGACTTTCTGTATTCAGTAAACGTTTGTCTAGCACTTAGGATTCTCTCATCTCTCATTCAGTATCCACATCCCCAAAATGTTGATACTAATAAATTGAAATTCTTATTTTTCATTCTCAAGGTACAACTTCTTGTTCTGTTTTTGAACCAAAGTTTAACATCTTCATGGAACGAGTTGCTACTTTTAGTTTATGTTTTCATTAGCCACGAAATCTAGTCACATATATTTCTTTGTAAAGATGAGGAGGGAAATGAAGTTCATGGAACAGCTCCTCTTGCCACATCCCCTCCGTGGTACAGGTGAGCAGCTCGTGTGTGTGTGTGCCACAGTGCAATAGGTTCCTTCATGGCATAGGTGAGCAGCTCGTGTGTGTGTGTGCCAGAGGGAAATGGGTCCTCTGTTGGTGGATGTAGTCAATGCAGTGGGTACATTGGAGAAGGAGATAACAGTAGGTAGGCTGAACACAGAGGTTACTTACAAAGCCACACTCTCCCCTAAAATGAGAGCATGGGCATTTTATCAAGAAATTCTGACCTCAAACAGTCTGTAACTACAGTTCCAGAGGGTTCAAAACTTCAAAACCTTCTTCTGGCCTTCCAAGGAACCTTCACACACATGGCACACACATGTACACATACACACACACACAAATTAAAAATAGTAATAAATACATTCAAACAAAACTTTTAAGCAAGCAGAAAAAAAAACACCCTGAAGAACAAACACTTTGATTTGAAAGTTTACAAAGTTGATGTCATCAATACAGTGTCTCATTGCATTAAGTTAGACACATAGAGGGATGGAATAGAGTCCATGTCTATACACAATGTCAAGTATTGACCAAAAAGTCATGGACATGTGATGTGAGAAAATATTTGGTGGTTTTATCAAAGTCTGAGTGTAGATTTATAACATAATAATCTTTGCCTTAGATGATTCAACACCGTTTAACAGTGATAGAGACCAAGTGATAACTTTCTAGAAACAATAATGACATCATTATTATCATTAATTATTATAATAAAACAGCATCATTAGTATCAGCCCTAAGTGAAAACAACTAAAAAGCATCCATGATGAATAGGCAATTAAAAAGAGTGGTCTGTCCATATAGTAGAATAGAATTCACTCAACATGGAGCAGCTTCACGGTGATCATGTCAAGCACAAGAGGCTAAACACACAGGTCATCACAGGTTCAACTCATTGCATGAAATACCCAGATAGACAGAGAGCTGAATGATGGATTTATTGCTGCAAATGTGGGTTTATGTGGTAGTGAGGGTGGGTGGTAATGGGGATGGGTGATAAGGGGCTGGATGGTAACAGGGTAGGAAGCAAAAAGGAGATGGGTGGTAATGGGGTTGGATGGTAACAGGGTTAGGTGGGATTTGGATAGGTGGGAATGGGGTTAGATGATCTGGTAGCTGGTTTTATGCCAATTTGACACAAGCTAGAGCCATTTCAGAAGAGGGAGCCTCAATTGAGATGACATCCCCACTGGACTGGCAAGTCTACTGGGTATTTTCAGGGTTAATGGTTGATAAGAGAGGGCTCAGCCCTCTGTAGACAGTGCCACATGTATGCTGGTGGCCCTGGGTACTATAATAAAGCAGGTTGAGCAAGCCAGGAGGAGCAAGCTAGTAAGCAGCACTCCTCCATAGCCTCTGCTTCAGTTCTTGCTTTGAGTTCCTCCAGGTTCTTTGAGTTTCTCCAGGTTCTTGCTTTGAGTTCCCTATGGGCTGGATTTAGAAGCTGCAAGGTGAATTCTTCCTTCCCCAAGTTGCTTTTAGTAATGTAGTTTTATCACAGTAATAGAAAGTAACTAAGACAGATGGTGATGAGCTAGGTGGTAGTTGAGATGGGTATAATGGGTTTGACAACTGATGGGTGCAGGGTTTCATTTTCGTTAATAATAATCTTTGAAAATGGGTTGTGATAATAACTGCATGTTGTAATGAATATTCTAAGCATTACTGAATGGAAACTTTAAATAGATTGGTTGAGTGATATGTATAGATACCCAGTGAAAGACAGGTTCCTTAGAACTACATCATTGTTTCTAATAAATGATCCTTACAATATACAATGTTTCAAAAGACAGTTTATGAAATATTACACTGTGCACTTTATGCTTTCTTTATGTTTTAATATAAATAGTAAAAATTCAAAAGGTGATGAAGGTGCATTTTTTGGTTTCTGGGCTTGTTTCTGACCTCCATAAATAAGGAAGTTTAAAAATAGGTGATAAGGAATTGGCATACCTCCCTGGCCTCACAGATTTAACTATTAGGTGAAACCCAGAGAAAAACTTATTTTAATGAAATGTTTTGCAAACCAAGGCTGGAAAATAAATCCTATGTGCTCATCAACGTTCAACAATGTTGAACTGACTAAGCTGCGATTATTTTTTGAAAATAAGAATCTTCGCATGACTATAAGAACTAATTACAATCAGGCTATGGAAGAGCAAGGAGAACCCAATTAGAATGCTCATCTTTTATTAATCACATACATTTTTCATAAGGAGGTTATTTTTACTAGCTTAGGCTAATAGGAAGAAAATCGACAAAATTGTGGAAACAATTAGACCACAACAATCTAATGCTGGCTTCCTAAACTATCAGATTTTGTTTTGGTGGAGGGGTGGTCTTCCATAAGTTAAGTTCATATGCCTGTAATTTTATTTAATTTTTTTTCGTGAATGTATGACCCTTGTATAAAGCAATGGGTTTCATAAGGATTTAATCATAGACTGTAGGTGAGTCGACTGCTTCAGGCTAGCATTCACACATAGTTCTAGAGACATGAGCACCCCACATCACAGAGCCCCCCCCCTTCCACTGGGATGTTCTGAGAGACAACAAAGAACTACAGCTATGGGTGCTGGATTGAGGCCTCGCTAGAAACACACATAACACACTGAATTAAACCACTGGATCATGAAACCTTTTTTATCAGAGTGTCTGAAGATTGGGAGAGCAGGCCCACACACTTAGCAGACTGACTTTCTTAGTTACCTGCCCCCATAGCAAAATACAAGGCAGTGCACACAAACTGCACATATGCAAAGGCACCATGTGTACAAACTTGCACTCAGAGCCTGAAAGGAGCAGCTGAAATTCATGCCGTTTATCAGACTTTATAACTGCTTTTCATTCAATGATGACGGCAGATACCCAAAGATAGCACTGCTTGGAGGAGTGCACGGGAAAAGGAAGGCTACCCGAATGCTGGATAGACAGCATAAAGGAAGATGGTAGAACCTTGGCCATGGTAATGACACAAGCATCTAGGACTGCCCAGGATAGGAACAACTGGAGAACCACCACAAACGGGCTGCCCACTCATGCTTAAGCATTGCCAGAGCATAAATGATGATGATGATGCTGACTTCTCAGAGGGCCTCCTCAGGGAATATTTGTTGACTGGCATTGAGCTCAATGGGGGACTCAATATCATGCTGAGAGCTTCAACCAGGCTTGAGAATTCTTGTAAGAGAACCTAAGGAAGAAATGACCCAGACCTGGGATCATATTCAAAATATCAAGATGGTCCACACTCCAAGAAGTAAACCTGTGTCATATGCAGTAAACATGTGGTTAAATTCCCATTTGGTCACAGTAATATAATAATTACTGTAATGATTTTACATTACAGTGTGGGCAGTTATCAGCTGGACTAGAAAGCTGGTAATATTTCTCTGGCCTCTTGATGTGCCAATGCCAGCTCTTGATGGTATTCCTTCTTGGAATTCAGGTTCAATTCCTCTTGTATGCCTGAGAAGAAATCCCTGTGTCCCCGTTTCCACCTGCCTTGTATAAAGCGTGGTTGTGTCTTCCTGTGTAATTGTGTGGTGCATCTTGCTTCTGGCTTCACTAACGCCACCATCTGACCCACTTATGACACCAAACATTCCTTGTTTTAGAAGAATTATTTTATTATATACGCCCCCCCCCCCTTGTGTGTGTGTGTGTGTGTGTGTGTGTGTGTGTGTTTTAACAATCTTGAGTAGTGGCCTAGAGTGACAGCTCAGGGGTTAAGAGCACACACTACTCTTGCAGGGGATCCATACTCAGCATCCAGCACTGAAAACAGGAGGCTCACAAACACCTGTCACTCCAGCTCCAGGGGCCCATCAGCCTGTGCTGTCCTTCACAGATACTGCCCTCACTGTGCACAAACCCACTTATGTACCCATAATTAAGAAAAGAAAATCTTACTTAAAATAATCTTAGGTAGAAAACTCCGACTCCTGGGTTTGTGGCCATTTGGGAAGCCATGGTTTCTGAGATGGGTTTCTTGTTTCTCTACAAGAATTCAGGCCAAAGGGGAACACATTTAATAAAGGATATGTGTATGAAATCTGAAGGCCTGCTTGAAACTGCATAGTCTCAAGTGTGCTGGTCACTGATGTGGTTTGAATGACTTGTTCCTATAGGCTAGTGTGTTTGCTGTGTCAGGAGGTTGGGGAATCGGTACCCTGCTGTGATAATAGAAGTGTATATCTGTGGAGCAGCTCTTGAAGGTTAGAGGAACCTCCTGTTCTGATCTGAGCTCTCTACTTCTCCATTGACCCTACAAGACTTCTTGAGCTGCCTCTGGATCACACAGGTGTAGCTGAGCTGCTCAACCGCCATACTTCCCCAGCCACGAGGAGCAGAAATCCCTCTGAAGCCATGAGCCAAAATCACCCTCGACTCCCTTCGACTGCTCTTGCCAGGTGTTTTACCACAACGATGAGAAAAATAACTTAACAAACCAACTAATTTAAATTAAACACAGAGGGATGGAGAGATGGCCTAGCTTTAAGGCTGCTCTTGCAGAGGACCAGGATTCAATTCCAGGAACCCATACGGTGGTTCCTAACCATCTGTAACTCTAGTTCTAGGAGAATCTAATACCATCTCCTGGCTCCTCTGGGTTCTGAAGAAATATGGTGCACAGATACACAAGCAAGCCAAACACTCATACACATAAAATAAAGTAATAAATTTTAAAATTATTTTAAAAATTAAACACAGAAAATTTAGGGTAAAAAAAAGTAAAATAGAATTTGTCTGAAAAACTTCAATTTATAATTAATGAAATTTATTGACTTTCAGTCAAAAAGCCACAGGACTATATATATATATATTTATCCATATTATATATAGTTTCACAAGTCTATAAAATGTATCTTGGCCAGATCCATCCCTCCTCCTTCACTCCAGTTCCCACTATAATTCCAATCCCCTTCCAACCTTTGTATCTTTTCTTTTCTTATTACCCACTAAGTCCAGTTAGTGCTGCCCAGATGAACCCATATATGGGGTCATCCACCAGGGTCATGGGCAAAAATCCAATTCTATTTTTATTTCTTTGAGCAGGTGACTTCACAAAGGTGAAGTCTCTTCGCCCCTCCCTTGAGACTGACGAAATATTCCCAACATGCTTTGCATCCAACTTTTAAAAATGCTTATGAGGCTAGACATACAGTTATACAGAGAAAGGCAATTTACATTAGAAACCAAACTCTGCGATAGGAAATTAAGTAGTTTCAGTGTGAGAAATCAGAGCTGGAAGGTGTGCCATGTAGAATAGCTGCACACGAATTTAAATCTCTTCTGCTCATTCAGCTGATGAAATTGTAAAGTGCTATTTTGCATTCACGGTTATGAGCAGACCAGATGTGAAGGGCTTTCTGCAATGCTTTGTATAAAATTACTTATTTTGCATATTTAATTTTAATATTACGACAACTGAGATGATTTTTTTTTTAAAGAGTGTGTACCTAAATGAAGCTGGTTTAAAGAATGAGATCTGGAAAATAAGCACGCTTCTGCTAGACAGGTGTTATTAGAATGTGGATCTGAAGCTAATGAATCTAATTACACAAGTGCATCTCCATCTAGCATCAACATGCGGGTGTTTTTATTATGTTATCTGGAATGTGGGCTGGTGGAACAATCCTTACTGCACAAACAGGCTTGCCAGGCACAATCTGATGAACCGGCCAGGTTTTTGTTTCTTCTGCACAGTTCAAAGTGTGCTGTTTTAAGTTTCTTGGGGTTGTCACTGAGTGGAAGCAACAGGCAGGGTCTTATTTCAAAGAATAGATATGTTTCAGTAGTAATATATTGTGAACTTAGAGTGCCTAGATGTTCATTGTTCTGCTTATCATTAGCTGTTCCAAATCTGTTTCCTCCAGTTGAATAGAAAATGTGATGTTACAGACTCATTGAATCTTCCTTCCTCTCTACCTTCCTCCTCCTTCATTTTCTCCCTACCTGTGAGAATTTTTAGTTTGTTTGTGGGGCTTTTTTTTTCCAACTTAACACAAGTCATGATCATCTAGGAAGAGGTAACTTCAGTTGAGGAATTACATCCATTGGATTTCCCTGTGGATCATTTTCTTTAGAGATGATTGCTGTGAGAGGGCCTAGCCTACTGTGGGTGGTGGTGTCTCTGGGCAGGTGATACAGAGGTAAATAGAAAAAAAAAGGCTAAGCAAGCAATGAAGAGCAAGTCAGGAAGCAGCATTTCTCTACGGCCTCTGCATCAGCTCCTGCCTCCAGGAGCCTTGACTTCCTGCTTTAGTGATGGATGTAGACATCCACTCAGTGATGGACTGTGAGTTGTAAACTGAAATAAACCCATAAACCCTTTCCTCCCCACATTGCTTTTGACCTGTGTTTTATCTCAGCAATAGAAAGCTAACTGGGTCACTTCTTCCTTCTCTCCTTTTGCCTCCCTCCTTCCCATACATTTCTCTTTCCTTTCCCTCCATCTTTGCCCCCCCTCCATCTCTTCTCCCTATTCCTTTCCTCTTATTTTGCAGCAACTGGTGAAACACTCACCTAAGGCTTCAGACCCAAGTTCTCACCATTTCCCCTTCCACAGCGACCAAAGACGACCTCCAAGATCAGAGAAAATCAAGTGTATTCAGGTAGGTATGGCGACATTCTGTCTTCAAGAGTTCTCATTTTTGAAAGAGAAGTGTCTCAGAGGCTTCTCTGGGGTGCAAGAGTCCTACCTTTCAGGACCTACTTGGATAGGTTTCTTATCCTTGTTTCCATTCTTTCGATAGGCACAGGGCTCAAGCCTTACACACTGCCTCTTTGGGGCTCAGCTTCAGTCTTGAACTCCTGCCCTCCTGAGTTAAACACATTGCTTTTGCAAGTGAAGAAAAAGGCACTGAAGGCAGGGTTATGACTCTGTGTTTAGAATGTCTCCTCTCCACCCAGGGATCCAGTCACCTCCTTGCTGCTGGCAGTGGATATTCCCTGTATTCGGGTGAAACTAAGTTCAAGTTGGGGTCAGTAGAAGACGTAATGGGAAATAGCTGGATTTTGGAGCTGGTCATGCTGGAAAAGTGTGTTTTACGTTCCTAAAAAATTGGGGACGATGTACATAGTCATGCACTGATGACCTCAGAGACTACTGTGTCCTAGCTCTTGTTCCTGTCTCTCATTCTTACCGTGGGATTCTTTGGAGATTGTCTTGAGATATTTGCCGCCTGTCAACCCTGACAGTTTTATCAATGGTCCAGAAGGTTTGAAGGAACAAGTGGAGAGGCTGAAATGTGAATCCTGCATGACCAACTCTCTGAACAGAGAGTTGAAGACACCAGTGTCTTCATCCTGCTAAAGGCGGTATGCAGATCAGGGCAGGGTCCTCATCTTGTGATACCCTCATCCAGGTTGGACCAGAGGAGTTCACATTCATAGTCAGCATGTTGTGACTGGTACCCAAGCCCTGGATCCCTCAATGGCATTGATGTCTGAGGTGGAGCCTCCCATTACCCTCTGCTTCTGCTCAACCAACACAGTTCAGGATCTCTATAGGTCTCTTTAATAAGCATATTAAGGAAACCATAGTAGCTCAGGCCATTCAGGGAAGATCAATATGCAAGGAGAGAGCTCTGCTCTTCTCACTGGATCTCTATGGAAGATGGCTAAGCAAACCTAAAGTCATCCATTTGAACAACACTTGAATGCAGAAGACCCCACAGGGACACTCTTGAAAGACATTCCCTGGCCTAGAATATACAAGTTGATGGAACTCACTCTGCCTCTTTCCCTTTGCACTTTTTATAACATACATCTGTGAGAGGAGACAAAACTCCCACCTGTTGAGGTATGGGTATGAAATGTCCATGGGATACTGAGCATGATGGCTAATCTTGGTTGTCAACTTGATGACATCTGAAGTCAGCTAAAACCCAAATGGCTGCACACTCCTGGAAAGTGTTGACTGAGGTTTCTGTCCCAGGTCCCACATCTGTTTAGTCCCAAATAAATGCACAGAGGCCTACATTAATTATAAACTGATTGGCCTGTTAGATCAGGCTTCTTATTAACTCTTATAATTTATATTAGCCCATAATTCTTGTCTGTGATAGCCACGTGGCTTGGTACCTTTTTCGGGGAGGCAGTCACATCTGCTTCCTCTGAGTCTGGGTGATGACTGCAGACTAACCTTTCCTCTTCTCAGAATTCTCCTGTTCTTGGTGCCCCACCTCTACTTCCTGCCTGGTCACCCCATTTATACTTCCTGCCTGGCTACTGGCCATTAAGCATTTTATTAAACAAGTACAAGAAACAAATCTTTACAGGGTAAAACCATTGTCCCACAGCAGGAAACCATTTTCTTAATCAGATTATTTGAAGTGGAAAGACCCACCCTAACCCTGGGTCACACTTTCTGATGGCAATCCATATAGGAGAAGGAAACTTTTTATTTTTTCTGCTAGCTCACCTCCACTCTTACTGGCAAGTTCATCTACCCTGTTACTGCAGTCAGTATAAATCCAACTTCTTCAGGATTCCATGTAGACTGAGGACCAGCAGCTCTCTAGGAATCCTCTAAATCTCCAGTAACAGAGTGAGACTGGAGAGACATCCAGTCTTGTGGACTGAACAGTTATGGGATTCCCAGCCTTTCTGGGGTGAGGCATTGTTAGACTACCTGGACCACAGATGGACCAATCTAATAATTACCCTTTAAGTATATATTTGTCCTATTGATTCTATTTCTTTAGAGAAACCTGACCAATACGTCTAGAAAAATGTGTCCTAAGAACCAAAGAAAATACAAAGGAGGATACTAGAAAATCTCCAGAATGTGCTGTACTTAGTCAATGAGATATTATTTATGTAAGATTGCCTGTGATAGCCTCAGCTGTGATATCTGTGACCACCACTTAACCCTCCCTTTCTTGGACCTGTGCTGGTTAGTTTTAAGTGTCAATTTGCACAACTGAGAAACGCTGGAAAAGATAATCTTAATAGAGGAATGAATAGTCTGAGTTAGGTTGACCTGTGGGTAAGCCTATGGGTATTTGCCTTGCTTATCAATTGAGGTGGGAAATCCCACATTGAATGTGTGTGGCATCATTCCCTAGGCTGGGGCTTGAACTGTGTAAGAGTGAAGAAAGCTAGCTAAGCATGAGCAAGCAGGCAGCATGGGTGCATTCATTTCTCTGTTCTTGACTGTTGTGGGATATTTGTTTGCACTGACAATCCAAGACTGTTAATAAAATTTGACTTTGAATTAGGGGGCGGAGTTAGCAACTAGCCAATCAGAATTGAGGTTTTGGAGGACCCAGGATACATAGAGAGAGGCACAGAAAGTGGTAGGAAGGGGCTTAGAAAGATTCAAGGGCCCTTTTGGATTGGGGAAGGAGTGAGAGAGAAGGTCATGGTTTGCTTCTCTACCACTGGAGAAAAATCTGATCAGATTTTTACCCTGATATTTGACTCCTGAGTTTTATCAATAGTAGAACAATATAAGTAAATGCTTCACTTGACTATAGATGTGATGTGACTAGCTACTTGGAGTTCCTGTTTTTACCTCACAGAAATGATAGAGTGTATGTCAAGTATACCCTTCCTCTTCTATGTTGCTTTTTATCAGCTAAACAGGGATGAGAATTTAACACGGGATGTTTTGCTTCTAGTTAGCTCAGCTAAAGCTGCAACAACAGACTCCAACCACAGGGCACCTGAAATCCTGATGTTCTAGGTCAGTCTTTCACACTTCCTGTCCTGTCTGTCAATCTCTGTTACACACATGCATGTAACATGCACAAGTGTACTGATGACTGACCTTACTATTCCAAGCTCTGAATAGATGAACCTATTTGCTTTCTCTGGGTTGTCTGTTTATTTAAACATGCTAAATACCAACTGGATGCCTACTGTGGTCCAGTTTTTCATCCTTGATCCTGGGGCCAGAAAAATGGCAACCATTCTTTTTTGCTTACAAAACTCTCAATCTAGTAAAGAGACCAAAGTTTAAACTCAGGACAGCCAATAGTAGCATTCACAGTCTAGACAAAGAATGAGAATAGCGAAGTAGGTCAAACATAAGAGGAGAGGACACAGTGCATTTGTGCTTAACTGAAGGAGTTTAGGCTCATTCACATTCTTGAAAATTCTTCTGACCAAATTAAATACACGGGTAGGCTGATGTTGATGCGAAACCCAGCTCTCATGTAGGAGGAGATAAAAGGTAGTTGATTCTTGAGTCAAGTATGCACCCCATGGTTGCCCAAATAACATGTTCCAATGTAGAAATGGTTTTATGCACTTTTTATAGTTACAGAATAAAAGAAAATCATAAACGGAAGATTTTTTTCAAGTACAGCATTAAGGACATGAGGTAGGTGAATTTCAGCAGGATGGAGACATCACTGTTACTTCAGAAGCTTCACGATGCCATTCTTATCGTTTGGGTTAGTGATCTGTTAACATATTTCAAAAACTTTCATGTGATCATCATAAGGATGTTAGGTTAAGTACAGAGGTGGTAACAAATGACTGTTAAAAGCTAAAATTATTAATTTAGTCCTGGACCTGCAACATTCCCATTCTCCACAGTCATGGAAGTCCTAACTGACCAACCAACCTTGAAGGATCCTTAACATGGGTTGGTATTTTACTGGGAACTTCACTTCATGCAAGATTCAGCATGTAGACTGTTGTAAAGCATCAATTATCCATTTAAAAATGCCCTTGCACTAACACATGGGCACACAAATAAAAGGGATTTACATTATGCCCACATGTGCACATGTACAGAGGTACCTGGAGGTCCCATAGGGAGGTGTTTTTTTTTTTTTTGAGTGGGTCTCAGAGAGTCCCAGTCATGAGCTGAGCTCTGAGGATCTATTGCTTGCAAAGTCTGGTCACTATCTGAGAGGGCTGGAGAGGGTCTCTGACTATGAATATGCTTCAAAACAATTACATAAAGGAAGAGGCTTTGGGAAGACACCTGCCAAAATTTTTGCAGAAGTGATGTTCACGTGAATAACTGGAAAAGGCTGATAATAAGAGGCAAAAAAAATTAAGAGCAAAAGAATAAATAGCCATTTGATCTGGTGTTTCCTCTCTCCTCTTGACAGAAGAATATTTAGTCAATAATATCCTTGGTTTCGATTTAATGAGGTTTTAACCAGGCCCACGTTAGATGTGTTATTTTCCGTAAAGCTTTCAAATGAAGTCAAGAGATAAAAGCTACTTGCCTTCAAAGAAATGCGGCTTTCTTCTATCTGGCATATATTTAAGTGGCATAAATTCAGACATTCTGTATCAGGTTTCACGGAAATCCACCTTAGGAGTTCCTTTGTTTGTTTCAAAGTCCCTGCAAATCACTGTCTTCAGGGATATAATTAGCTTTTGAAACAAAATGAGTGACATCGCCTAGATAAACATGTGCAGAACTGTCTTAATTTACGATCTGAACAGTTAATGCAGAACTAGAAAACAGGTGTGTAGAAGGAAATGAACTTAAAGAGATTGTAAGACTAAGAAAATGCAGAGGGATTTGAGAAATGGGAAGTCAGGTTCACTTCCGGTTTGTAGTTCATGACAATGCTAATTCTTGTCATGATGGTCTCCAGGTCCTTAGAGAGGCCTAGCCCTTGCCTGATCAACACTCCCTACAGCTGACTAAGCCAGAGGCAGAAGAAGTCTTGGAGGACATCTTGGAGGAGAGAGTAAGGCTGGGGTTGACTTGATAGCAAGCCTCTGGCTTCTAGGACATTCTGACTGAATAGAACCCCCCAGGTCTGAGTTGCTAAAACTTGATATGTGTTGTTTACATTCAGTGTGCTCATGGGTCAAAAACAAGCTTGAGAGCAGGCAGGAGGATCCTCTGTCTTTGATGGTCTCAGCAGAGTCAAGTTCACCTGAGCTCTGATTGGGCCAGAGTCAGATGAACTCTATATGAACCTGGTTTTTGTGAACATTGGCTAGTGACTTTGGTGAAGGTCTCCACCTGCCTCAGAGCCATTATTAAGATGACCCCCTCATGGAATCTTTACTGAATTTAGTTGATGATCTGCCATCGGCTAATGATGGTTCATAATATTTTTATTAAATCAAAAAACAACCAGCTCTTGTGAAACCACATCAGATTTGTGAGCTAACTTTGTAAACGTTGGATTATTTTGTCAACATATTATCCATAAATTCTATTTGCCAACAAACAGAACACCTGAATTCAAAAAGTAATTACCGTGTCCCAGCAGGATAGCCAGTAGGTGAAGTTAAAGAATTCGCATCTATAGATGATCATCCTGTTTTTATGTTTGCTTGTAGCAGCTTCAGACTCAGGGCACATAGCACAGTTGCTTACACATGCAAAATTGCAGAAGAGAGTGGACATGCTAGAGGTGCTTTGTCTTAGGCCTCTTAATAGCAGATAGTCCTTATATACTAGATAGAATCAGGTCTTGTTTCTCTAATGATGTACCCTTAAAGGACCATCACTTCGAGGAGCCACACAATGGGACACAGTGGTAGTTTTCACTCGGATACAGATGGATGGGTGGCTGTTGTTTAGTTTTCAAAGATTTTTTTAACCCTTTAATTTTTAAAAATATGTATTTATTTGGGGGATGGGTACATGTGTGAAATACATGGCACCATTGTGTGCCATGGTGCATGTAGGAAGGTCATACTACAGTTTAAGAGAGTCAGATCTCTCCTTCTGCCACATGGGTGACAGGGATCAAACTCAACTTGCCACACTTGGTGGCTTTTACCCACTGTGAGTCCTCTTGCCATTTCCTCAAGTAGGAGATACAATGTCTCTCTATGCACTCCACCATCATATCCAACTGCTAAGTCCCTTACAATGTTACAAAACATCTGGTACTGGGTGCCTGGGTGGTTAAAAACAGTGCTAGCAACCTGAAAAATTCTGCTGCAGGGAAGCCCACAGAGCTGGGCTACACAACTACACAGTGAAACTATGTGATCTGGTGAACGCCAGCACTTGCATCTGAAATATCCCACAAAGCCTCATATGTTGAAGGTTTAGTCCTGGTACTGCAGGGAAGTGTGTGTGTGTATGTGTGTGTGTGGTTTGGTGTGTGTGCAAACATTAAGAAACAGGGCCATGTTGGAGGAAGTGTTCCTTAGGGACTCTTGAAAGGTATGTTTTCTCCCCCTTCTCATCCATTTTTGCTTTTTCTCCCCCTTTCTGCTTCTTGGCTGTCATGATGTCAATAGCTCGCCCCCACGCCTCCCTTCACTATGCTCTTCACCACAGCTCAGAAACAATGGAGCCACACGCCCACAACGCCTCCAAATCCCTCAGCCAAAATCAGCCCCTGTCCTTTGAGTTTCCACAGGCATCATGTCCCAGTAGCAGAAAGTTTGTTAATGATTGCCGATCAAGATGTAAACCCACCTTTAAACGCCACAGAAACAGACCCAGCTACTCTAACTGTTCAACATAAGTAGCCAGCATTTTGCCTGGGCGTGGTATGCTCTTTAGGGCATTAGTAAATGAAAAGCGACCTGGAAATTCTTTTTACAAAAAAAAATGATACTTTATCTGTGTGGGTATTTTGACTGTACTTGTGTCTGTGTACCACATCCATGTCTGCTGCCCATGGAGGCCAGACTTTTACAGTTACAGGTGGGCATGAGGCATGCCAGGGTTTGAACCTGGGTCCTCTAGAAGAGCATTTAGTTCTCTTAATCACTGGACCATCTCTCCAGCCCCCAATTTGGTACTTATTAATTTGGAATAAATGCAGAGGACAGAAATCAGAGGTTTGCTTCCTCACAGAAATGAATTGTTCTCTGTTCGAACAATCCCAGTCTTACAAAATGCCGCCATCCAATACACACACCTGGAGTATTCCATGAGGAACATTTTGCTTTGCAAACCTTGAAGAACGAGTTACCATCACCAAGGTGGCAAAGGAGCTATCAAAAGTGGCAGGGAAGGGAATGAAATCTCACAAAGATGTTGCCATCAGTTTGTTAAACTATGATTGACAGACAGGCAATGAGAGGGCAGAATCACATGAAAACGCCCCTTCAGTTTCCTGTTTTGTTTTGGCAACATTGTAATTCCAGTTGGGAAGTATGTACTTTTAATGGTGTTGAAAGTGTCAAAAGTATGGATATGAAACTTCACTGTTTAGTGACAGATAAAGTAAAATACTAAAAATAGGAGAAGACTGTAGATTCTGATTTATTGTATAATAGAGAAAATTCGGGTGATTTAAGACATAAAAGTCACCTCTAGGTCTGTTTTGATCTAATAGGGAATAATCCTGTCACTCTAATCCCTGAACAATTAGGCTTCTTTCCCGGGAGATGCTGCATCCTCCTGACCTAACAGCCACCCTACTTCATTTAAAGTACTTGCTTCTGCTATTCCCATGAAGACTCTGGACTTCTGTCCACTGTTTCCTACATTGTCTTCAGCACCCAGGACAGCGCCTGCTCATCTTGTGTGCTGCCAGGTGAGAGGAGACTGTCCATCAAGGAGATTCTCTGTACCTTTCCTCCTTCCTCCACACCGCAGCTACCTCTATCCAATCTGATAACTACATCCAATTTTATCGCTAATTTCAACAATTAATTTCTACATTGACTCTAAGTTATGGCCTCGAGTTTGCTGGATTTAACTGTGTTTGTGGCCTCCGTTTTCTCTTTGTCAGCTAATTATGCACCTTCCCTCTGTTTCTAATGTGGATTTCCACAGCCTAAGGGAAAAAAGTGCCTTTTTAATAAGGTAACTAAATATAATTTTACCTAGAATAGCAATTTTCACTCCAGAAAAAGGATTTCTCTCTGGGATCAAGCAGATGCTGTAATTTGTGAGGGACAAGGCAGGGGCTTGTGCTTCTGTGTGAGAAAATGGTTGTGCATCTTCATAAAGTTATGCCGCTGTGTGGAGGAGTATAAAGAGAGAAAATGCCTTTGGCCAGCTTATCATACACCTAAACACTTTATTATCATATTAGACGTGTGTGCAGGGTGGTATGGTCGTATCCCTGTTTACTTCCCCATTAGAGAAAATGAGCAGAATACAATATTATATGCATGTCAAGGAGAGAACATCTGTGATTATTACACTAAATTCCAAAAAGGCTTCTGAAAAAGACTGGTAATATTCAAAATAAAAGAAAACCACAGACCCAAGGACAGTCTCCAGCTGTATGTAGAAGGCACCAATGCCCTCTGATACTGGAAGCTTAGCAGGAGTGGACGTGGTTATGTTTGGGTTGAAAAAACTGCAAGATTGGCAGGGCGGTGATAATCTCCTGAAAAGACTGAAGTACACGGGGTTCAGCCACACACATACACTTGACAGCAGTGAACATGACTTTAAGACTCTGGGGTGAGGTGAGAAAATGGAATGAACACCCAAAGGGCCAAGTGCTAAGGACAAGCCTATTCACACTTCTACAACAAGACAACACACGGCGTCATGATAAAAGGCACCTCTGCTTCAAATCCCATTGGTCTAGTCATCCCCTTTCCCCCACAGCTCCTTTGCCTTCATCACAGCCCTCTCCACCACACCTCAGTGGTCACCATAAAGGGTCTCATCAAAGAAAAGGCAAACTTTATTCTCTAACAGACTCAGACATGCCCTCACCAGCATGCTGCTCCCACTAAGAAATACTTTCCTGATAATTTTCTTTAGCCAGGTTCACCCAAGGATGATAAAGAGGAGCATGACATTTCAAGGTGCCCAGAGGACAGCAGGGTTAAGCCACTGCTTTGTGCTTCTTCCGTTTCTTCTCCACCACTTTTCTGGGCAGAGGAAAAATTTTCATTTCAAAGTTGCGAATCTTTATTTCTACTACAAAACAATTAGAAATTATGTTGACCTCAGTTTTCAATGTTAGAATACTGAAAGCAACACATCAAAAAAAAATCAGTTCTCTAGAAGCTGATTTATGCATTGCAGGACAAGTTGCAAACGGGTGGCAGAGCTGTCAGAAAGATGTGTCTCCGGGGATATCCCAGAATTCAGGTAAGGACAAATTGGATTGGGGATATCAAAAGCAGTGAATAAACCAATACTCCTAAATAAACGAAGAGAGAATTTTGACAAAGAATAGAGTTTGTTATTAAAATCACAGTCAATATAAAGGATTGCACAAGACTACATTTCCCACAGAGGCCAGAAGAGGGCGTCTGATTCCCTAGAGCTAGAGTTAACGGTGGTTCTGAGCCACTTGAAGTGGGTGCTGAGATCTCAGCTCCAGTCATCCGCTCAGCTGCAAGAGCAGTGAGTGCTCTTAATTGCTGATCTGCCTCCCCACCCTCATAGGCATATTCTTGAGGCTCCACTTTCTAATCTGGGAACTCGAATTATAATCCCAACCTCTCCTGCTTGCAGTGAGCATTGAATGAGATGGTGTCTGAGCATTCCTGAGACAAAGCTTGACAAATGATGAGGTCCTAGACAATGCTGGGGAGTATAATTATGCAACGCTTTATGTTTATTTTAATTTTTAATGGAACTTCCAAATGGAAATCTTCATCTTATGAGAAAAACAGATGTGTTTTAATCTCTTTTCCCTCTTTCCCTTTCCCATGGCTCTCAAAAACACATTTGCATCTATAATTTGTCATTGAGTAAAAGAACTCATTTTCATGAGAGTTATGAAATTATTGAAGAGCGAGAAGGGAGACCCATACATCCAGACTGAGATAGACTGCAGTTAGGTTACCTGGATCAAAATGATTATCAATATGCTAGATGAAAGGCAGCCGTTACTAGAACCCACTCTTCAAATGAGCAATTCTTTTAGCCATTTCTTTGGTTTTAAATGTGAGTTTAATAGAGATGTATGAGCAAAACTCATTTTTCTTTCCCTTTTTTTATTTTTCTGTTTGAACAAACAGCTTCAGTGTGAGGGTAAACTGACCTGATGCTAGCTGCCAGTCAGCAGGAAGGAGAACCAGTGTAAAGCAACTTGAGACACAGCTCTGGGCAGGTAGGGAGGTGGTCATAGACTTCTGTTTCTTCGGGGTGGGGGAGAAGCTGCCTATGGGGAGGACTCACAGCATGGTCGATCCTTTGAGTCCCCAGATAAAAGCCAGCCTTGCTTGAGAATCTCCTAAGTTTGAAATGCTGACTTAAAAATCAAACAAACAAAATGCATTTTCCAGTTATCGTGTGGTACACTGAAAGATTCTCAGGGTGTCCAGGGCAGCAAGGTCAGAGGCATAGTTCCACAATGTCACATAATCTCTTGGGGACATCAACTAAGGAAAATACAAATCCTTGACCAAATCACCAAAAAGAATTTCAGAATGAGCCAGGATGAAGTAGAGATCCATTAAAAATAGGAAGAAAGGCACTCGGGGGAAGAGCATAGGTGTGGCCTTCTCAAGGGAGAGTCCCGATCAAATGTCTCAGCATTAGCCATAGATATCATTTTTGTAGTTATCCAGTAACATCTCAAAGGGTGGCTAAGAAACATTCCCTTTGTAAATTACCTAGATTATGAGGAGGCTCCTGAGGTGTCTCAGATGGGATTATAATCCCTTTAAATTAAACCACAAGTCACTAGGGTTGCATGAGGGTGTTGGCACGTATTCTTTTTTATGAAGGGGGTTTCTGGTGAGATCCATAGAAAATTGTAGGTTCCCAGCTGGGAGGAGAAGATGACCTGAAATAACTGTTACTAATTGTGTTAGAATTCTTGATTCTTAGCTGCTGAAGGGCTTCAAAAATCAGACTGGAGGTGGGGGGAGAATTGTTTCCTTTTCTTTCCTGTGTCCTATAATTTTCCTTGTCTTTCTATCCTGCCTGTGAATCAGTTGTGTGCAACAAGGCAGGTGTGAAAGAATCCAATCCAGGTCTCAGTAACAACAGCAACCTAAAGGCCTACTGTATCCTTTCCCTCAAACACAAGGATCCCAGACCTCCCTCCCATAAACCAGGTTGTGGAAGAATACTAATAAAGCTCTTCATTTTTTTAGTATATATTTTTAATTAATTTATGCACAGTGTGCATATATTTAATTTGTTATCAAGTTTCTAGGAAGCATTATATTAAAATATAATTAGTTAAAACATAGTTTTGTCATTTTGGGGGTAGTTTTTAATTTTATTCCACTGGAGCCTCCAGAATAAAACTGATACAGGCTGGCTGGACTTAGGAGAAACCTCAGCTAAGACCTGACTGGCTTAATTTTCTTGATCTTGAACTGGGACTGGTTTGGTCACATCCCATTGGAAATTCTGTTGTGTAATTTTACTAATCCTGCCTCCTAATTTATTTTTTTTAATGTTATGTGCGTGACTGTGTGTGTCTGTATGTGAGTATGTGCATCATGCACTTGCAGTGCCAATGGAGGCCAGAAGAGGGCACTGGATCCCCTGAAACTGGAGTTACAGACAGTTGTGAGCCACCATATAGGTACAAGAAATCAAACCCTGGTCCTCTGCAAGATCAACCAGTTGACTACTTACTGACTACTGAGCCATCTCTTAGCCTCCAAATTATTTTAATATCAAACTTGGACCATAAGCAAACTAAAAAATATTTCTTTTATTTTTTTGATTATGATATGCTTATATCATTTCCCCCTCCCTACCCTCCTTCCAAATCCTCCCATGTACCTCTCCTTGCTCTCCTTTGAATATATGGCATCTTTTTTCTTTATTTTTTGTTACACACATATATTTACACATATATGCACATCCATTACTAAATATAACATGCTCTGTCTGTTTAATGTTACTTTTGTGTATGTTTTCAGGGCAAAACCATTTAGCATTGGATAACCACTTGGTATGTTCTTCCCTAAGGAAGACTGTTTCTCCTACTCTCAACATTCCTTTGCTCTCTGTAGTTCTTGTCTAGGGTTGAGGACTCCTAGGCTTTCCACTACCCATGTCAGCATATCTATTATGCAATTTATTTTACATGGTTCTCCAAAGTAACCTTTTGTTGATGACAGTGTCCTGTTGTAATGTGTAAAGCCTGGACATGCCTGATAGGCTTGCACACTTCCTAGCCAATGTTATCTGAAAGTACAAAAGCACACAATTACACAAATTTCCTGCAGAGATGTGGTGTAGAATGACTTCTGAAGAGATTAAGGGCGTGCGTTCCCATAGGGTGCTTATGGGAACAATGATACCAAAAGAAAAGATGCAGAGTTAGTCTGATTTCCCAGGATATGACTTGTTCTACCTGGAGAATTTAAGCATTGGAGGAGAGAACATGAGGGCTGAGGGGGAGCAGGTGAATTCTTTCTGACCTTGGAACTCACCCATTCACATAGACTAAATGAACAATTAACCCCAGAGACACCCTTGTCTCCACTTCCCTGGCACTGGAATTACATATAAGTGACACCATGCCCTGCCTTTACATGGGTGCTAAGGACTTGAACTCGGGTCATCATGATTGATTGCAGATACTTTACTGAGACATCTACCTAGCCCCAAAGCAATGGGTTTCATGCTATCACTTCAGCAGAAGAGCAGATGCTGGACTAACGAAGTGTCCTTCAGATAGGAACACACCCGACCTTCATTGACTCCAGCAGTCAAAGCTAAAACCTACATGGGCCTTCCAGGGCCTTGATGGACAAGACACTCCAAGAGAGAAGCTTCTAGAAGCTGCTGTGAACCAAGTAACTTCTAACTGGATAGAACAGGCATGGTTTTTGTTTTTCATACACACCTTTCAGCATGGGATTGGATATATATGCAGGAGGGAAAACACAGGCAAAGGTGGAATCTGAAATTCTGAGATAATGTGTATGGTGGTTTGAAATAAAGTTGCCCCCAAACGGGCAACTTTTTAAAAGGTATGGCTTTGTTGGAGTAGGTATGGCCTTGTCGAGTAAGTTTATCATTGTGGGGGTGGACTTTGAGGTTTCCTATGCTCAGGATACCGCCCAGTGTCTCAGTTCACTTCCTGTTTTCTGTAAGACATAGCTACTACTCCAGCACCATGTCTGCCTGCACGACACCATGCTCCCCGCCATGATAATCATGGACCGAATCTCTGAAACTGTAAGTCACACCAATTAAATGTTTTCTTTCTAAGAGTTTTCATGGTCATGGTGTCTCTTCACAGCAACAGAAAATGTAACTAAGAGAATGTCCCATATTGTCTTTGCCTTTATTCAACAGAGGTGCCTGGAAGGCTTTTACTGGTATTGATTTTACTGGTGCTTTATACTTTGTGATCCTGTACCACAAGGCAGCGTCATTGTGTGTCTCTCTGATCAAAAGACATCACTCACTCAACCTTTCCATTTACTTGTTACCAGAGACAATGCTTAACCCAGTTTCAAATCTCCCAGTTCCACAGATCAAACACTGAGCTGAAATATGAAATTCCTACACAGCACCTATGTCTGGGGCACTCTGGGATGTATCATTTTATTCTCTTGTGTACCAGATGCAACTGTCTTTTTGGAAAGACTCTGATCTCCTCTAATCAGAGGGAAATTGTCAAGGGCTATGGTGGAGAGATGGTTTGTACCATCCGACATGGTGGAAATCAAGCGTTCGCTTTGCATGTAAGTTTATGTAATCAGCTGTGATTTGGATCAAGGAGGATGCAATCATAAAAGCACACAGCTAAACAGACTTGGATTGACTTGGGCTTCTCAATGGCATCTTTGGGGTCTGCTTGTTTCCTACATATCAGTTTTCCAAAATGAATAGCAATCAAAACAGCAAAACAATATCACCCTTGAAGTAATATTCCAATGAAGCTTGTGTGTGGAAGCAGACAGACCTATAAACACAAATGGGTATTAATTATCTGGGGGCCTTGAATACACTGTACAAACATAATACTTAATGTTCATTGGATTATCTAGTTACTCAGATACAGTTATAGATAAGGAGGGCACTGAGCAGGCAAATTTACTTTAAACTCGCAGGACAGTGGTAGCCTCCCCCTTTGGTTCAGTATTTCACTGCCTGACAATGGATGGTGTAACTTCATCCATCTTAGCTGTGGAGGAAACTTCCATCCACTGACAGGAGTGGTCCATGATCCCTGTTGACCTCTCTGTGGACCAGATGGACACGACAGGGCTCCCTTTGCAATGATTTACACTAGAAAGTCTGCTTTGGTTTGGAGGAGGACAGGGAAGCAGACGTTGCTATTCTGACCCCATTCAGTGAAGGGGAAACAACATCAGAGTTACCACATCCGGCTGGTGACATTTTCTACCCCCTTTGATGATGTAGTTCGGTATGTTTTTTGGTGAAAACATCTAGACATTGCATTTCTTTCCTCTAGGATTTATAAGGCATTTTTAGCAATTGTTCTTTCATGGAGCATGCCTGCATTGCTGTGGGTGAAAGTCTGTCAGATGCCTTACCCTCCCATATTCCACTTATTCTCATTCTTGTTGCTTTGGGCTTCTTCCCAACTCTCTAGGCATACTGACTTTCAGAACCAAATCGACCATGTTGTGGGGAACCCAGACATTCTGCAGCTTCCTAGCCCTAGGGCAACTTCAAGATGAGAGCTCCAGGGTGAACTTCTCTTCATTCCAGGGGCTTCCTGCAGTCCTTTGTGGAATTGCCTCAGTCACGATTGCACCATGCAGAGGTGAGTTCTTGGTAACGTTAATTACTTTTTAATGAATGGGGAATTGGGAGGCAGCTCAGTGGGAAAGAACCCTTTCTCTGCAAGCATGAAGACCTGAGTTAGAATTCCCAGAATCCTCATGGAAAGCCAAGCAATGGTGTGCATTCCTGTAACCCTATTTCTGGGGGTGGGAATAAAGAGTGGCAGTCCTAAGAGATCATTGACTGCCAGGCTTGTTGAAACAGCCAGCTTTCACTTTAGGGAGAGACCCTGATGCAAGGTGCAAGGTGTCGAGCGGTAGAAAAAGACACCAGAAGCTCTGCTTAGGCCTCCACAGGCACTTCAACAGATACAGCACACACACACACACACACACACACACACACACACACATACACACTTGCACATCTTTCCTCTACCCCTGTACACATGCATCCATACACACCCACAAACATATGATGAATTATATTAAATCTACATATTTAGGATGGTTGGAGACATTTCAATAGGAAACCCGGGCAGTACTCCTACCCTCAAGGTGTCAGTGTTTCCTAAGATGAGCTGAGGAGAAGATACTTTTTTTTTGTTTTGTTTTCTGTTTTTGCTTTTTTTTCCTCTCAGTTAAACTCCATCCTTGGAGTAGTGGACATTCTGGAAGGAAAGAAGACATGCTTGCAATGGGCCTTCATGTGCAATCAAATGCTTCTCATGAACTGTAGATTGTGGAGCTTGCAGGGAGCTTGGAGTCTTGAGAACACAGAAGGTGCTACCACATTTCACAGAGTCAGTCCCTGACTATGGCATGGAGTAATCGGATTATCTTCTACTGATTCCCTGACCTGCTCCCAAGATTTGCAAACGGAGGTCCAAAGAGGCATTTTAAAGATCAACTGAGCCAATCCAGGCAAGTCGCAAGAGGAGAACTACGAGTTTGGAGAGCACCTGTGAAACTCAAACTCATCAAAGAAAGGCAGTAGACGAAGGCAGCCTCCTCAGAGAGTGGGAGTCTATAGACACCCTTGAACTAGAGCCCTTCCTAGCCTTTACATATGTAACTTGGAAAATTGTAAGTAATTGGTGGGGGACAATAACAAGGAGAACTTGAAAACGTTGGAGAAAACAGAGCTGAGAAAAGGTTGTAGCAACTGAGAAATCTGGTTGAGCCTGTTCCACACTGAGTAACATCTGAACATATTTTCTTCTGGGTAAACAAATGTCCATGATGCTGAGTTAAACACCATGACCTTGTCAATCACAAGGACTAGGCTTCAAGGAGGAAGCAGGACCATGCCTCCCTGCAAGGGGCTCAGATCAAAACCCTCTAGTTCCATCGGACATCTGAGCAGCAAATTCCCTTTTATACCCGAATTTCCTCCTGATTTCCCCCATTCCCTGAACCATTCTAAACATTCTCTGTGGTCTCCTGGGGAGGAAGAATGTTATATTCTCTAGAAGTGTGACTTTGAAATAAAAATTGATATGCATTTGGAAAGAGGTCAATGCATTTTTTTAAAAAGAGATCAAATGTACCTTTGAAAAAAAAAGAGGGTGCCTCAGTATTTTCTCAGAAGAAGAAAAAGGAATGTGGCTTTGAAAATATATGTAGGGTTTATGATGTCTGTTTGAAGGAGAGAAGCAACAGGGTTTTTTTTTCTTTTAGAATAACAATTAGAGCTTTAAGCAAATTATCAACAGGAAGTTGTCTTTTAGATACTGCTGTGCATATCGGTGCCTCTCACGGCTGGAATTTAATAGGCACTCTGTAAATGTTTAAGTAAATAATGGCTACACTCATCAAATGACAATCCCTTGATATTCATGCCAACCATATGATGTGTGAATGCTGCTTATTATTGAGCCAAGGAAAGATTTAAGAGACAGAAAACATGGGGAGGGACTGAAGGAGAAGGTTAAAAAGACAGTGGAGGACAAAAGTCATGAAAGAAGCTAAAAGACGTTGTGACTTATCTCAGTAGGAAATACTATGGTAGGACAGGATCTTCCATGAGACTATGGGGACAGTTAGTTGCAGCACGGTTGCTGGGTCCTCAGGGACCCAGAAGCTTGGTACAAAGTCAACATCTTCCATAGTACAAGGGACTCAAGCATTTCTCTTGTAGACTATACAGTGATTGCTTAATGCATCAGGAAGAGGCCCATTTAACCCATTGAAATAAAACTTAAAACACTTGAATTTGCAACTTAAAGTGTTTTAAGCTTTATTTTGCTTCATAGGGAATGGATCCTTCACAGGAAATATATTCCCCTTATATATTTACATATTTCAAATATGTAAATCTGCATAAATGAAGTCATAGCAACTTCTGTATAAACTGTTTTATTACTGAGCCTCTGTTAAATTGTCTTTAAAACAAAAATCATAATAATGCCCTCACCAAGAAAATACCAAAGGAGCAGCTGGAGAGATAGATGGCTTGACAGTTAAGTCCTTTTGCTGCTTTTCCAGAGGATCCCAAGTTTGGTTCCTGACACCCATGTGGGGTGGCTCACAATTCCTGTAACTCCAGCCCTAGCAGATGTGATGCCTTCTTCTGGCCTCTGAGGGTAATGCAGTCATGTGCACACACACACACACACATGTGCATGTAAATTAAAAGTAAAATAATCTTTTTAAAAGGAGACTAGTTGTAAGCATAGCTCACAGTTGCTTAAAAAATGATTCACAGTACACAGACCCTTTGGCTCATGTCTGAAGTATTTTTTTGTTGTGTTGTGTTGTTTTATTTTATTTTATTGTTTTATTTTAGACAAGGTCTTTCTATGTAGCCCTGGCTGGCCTGCTTTTCCCTATGTATTCCAAGCAACAACCCTCGTGCTTAGGCCTTTCTGGTGCTAGGCTCATAGATACACAAGCCAAGCTCCATGTCTCCAGTTTTGTCATTTCAAAGGTTAATGAACTGCAGCTCCATACTTTATTGTCCTGGCTAAGCAAATTGTCACCACAGTGAAGCAATATCCTTAACCAAGTTACCCTATCACTAGCTAGCCAGCTGTGAATTCCTGATGCTTCATTACTTCTTTGGGCGGTAGCTATTATCACCAATTATTCAAATAGAGTAATATTGTGTCAGTATTTCATGTCACACTGTTTAAATTGCTGTGTTCCAAAATTTGAATAAAATATAACCTCAATTTGTACTTGCAGAAATGGAAACGTTTCAGCCCCTGTTATTCCCATGGTACCATGGCATCTCCTTTAGGGACAAAAATATCTTTTTCTGGGTGCAGTGGTTTGAGTGAGAAGCATCCCCCAGAGGTTCTGGTGTTTGAACATTTGTCGCCAGTAGGTGGTGCTGTTTAGAGAGGTTATGGAGCCCTCAGCAGGCAGAGCCTTGCTAGAGGAAATAAAACATCGGGGATGGGATTAGAAGATTATGTCTTCTCCTCTCTTCCTGTCCTCTCTTCTCTGCAGCCTGTGTGTGGATGAAATATGACCTCTGCTTTCTGTTCCTGCAGCCATGCCTCTTCTGCATTATAGACTCTACCTCCCTGGAACTGTAAGCTGAAATAGACTTTCCTTCTTTACATTTTTTTTTTGGTTGTAGTATTTTGTTACAGTAACAGAAAGGTAACTAATACCATGCGGGGAAATCTCGGCAAGCATCCCTGGGTTCTGAGTGTTCTGTGAAACTGGTATTAGCTGACTGGTAAGTAGATAATAGAGTGTGGCTTTGGAGTCAGTTCAACAGTGAAGAGTGCTTATTGCTCTTGCAAAGGATCTAAGTTCAGTGCCCAGAACCCCTCTTGAGAGGCTCACAACAGTCTATAAATCCTGCTTCATGGGATCTGATGCCCTCTTCTGGTCTCTGTAGGCTACTACTACAATCATATGGGCAAACAAACCTGTACAAACGAGGAAAAAGTTACTTTTTTAAGGAAAAAAAAAGGTGACGGAGGAGATGGTGATCAGGTTTCTATACATGAAGAGTCAATTTCCTCTGGGTTGAGGGGGTGGGAAGCAGAGAGAGTGAGGGAGAAGGGATTGTAATGCAATTCATTCCAAGAAATATGGGGCCTGGGGACTCTTTCCTGAGATAGCAGTTTTCTCAGTAGAGTGAATAAATGCGGTCCCTCAATCTTGTGAGCACATGGTTAAGCCTGTGGTTGTTTTGTAAAATTAAATAAACCAGGAACAGGAATGTTAAGCACTAAATAATTCTACTCTTGTGAAGTCACCAGTGATGTTGACAAAGAGACCAGGTACTGAGGCCAAAGCCGTGCCCACACGGAATGGTTTGATTCTGGAGGTGGAGCTGATATCTGAGGACAGCTTACCTCTGTATGATGATTTACTGTCATGAAGTGCCTTTGTGGGGAACCTACTTGGGGATATTCACTGTTGCTGTTTTAGCCCATGCTAATTTAACTTTGCAAAGGGCTCTGACAGGGATGGCTGCAGAGACATCCATGAGAGACAAAAACCAGAGATTAAAGGCACTTGAATGCATTTCAGATAACTCATGCATAGAAATCACACAGGGTGTAGCTTGGCTATTTATAGACTCAGCCTTTCTCTTTTTATTAAAGAGATTGATACATCCTCATAATTCAAGCACAGTTCAGTTGCTGTAACTTTCTATCTGTTTCGCTGTTGGAGGTTTTATTCTCATCTGCATTTCTGGCCCCTATTTTTGTTGTTAACTAATATTGGTTGTTCTGTTAATGTTGGTCTGAGTATAAAAAAACATTGGATCTGCCTATGTAAAATGTTGAATTTATATTTGAACTTGAGTTAAATTCTTTGTAGAAAAATAAAGAACATGAGCTAAGCTCTGTTGGAGGAAGCCGCTTGGTTGTTCCGGCCACCCAGAACCGAAATAATCACACAGAAACTGTATTAATTAAATCACCGATTGGCCCAATAGCTCTAGCTTCTTATTGGCTAACTCTTACATATTAATTTAACCCATTTCTATTCATCTATGTACTGCCATGTGGCAGTGGCTTACCGGCTAAAGTTCCCAGCGTCTGTCTCTGGCAGGGCTAGATGGCTTCTCTCTGACTCCACCCTTCTTTCTCCCAGCATTCCGTTTAGTTTTCCCCACCTAGCTCTGTTCCCCTATAGTTCTGCTATAGGCCCAGAGCATTTTCTTTATTAACCAATGATATTCACAGCATACAGAGGGGAATCCCACATCAAAGATCAAGCTAGACAAAATTCCAGCATGAGAAGTGGGCATAAAATCCCACCTTAGCTGAGGAGTTACTGGCAATTGATAGTTTCTGGAAAATGGAAAGCCAATATTCCTTAAGGGCGTGGTTCCTAGTAGATCAGCCATGCTTGAGGGGATGGGCCCACAGGAGTATGTATGTGGGCAGCACAAGTTGGACTTGGTTTAAATAAACAAAGAGGGTTCAGAAAGCTGGGTGTGTAGAGAACAATGCATGAATCTGGGAGGAGTTTCAGGAGAGGGTGAATTCGATCTAAGATTCTCAAAGGACTAACCCAAAGAACAAGTCTGATAAAATGACTATTTCTTCTATGTTCATAGTCACATTGTGCTATGAGCTTTGGGCCAATAGATCCAAGGCTGAATAGAAATAGAAGTGAACTTGCTGATAAGTTCATCGAGAAGAGGGCTGAGGTTGAGGCCATAGGTCCTTATCATGTGAGAATGAGGAATATAAAAAACCCAAGTTTGAGGCTGTCTCACTAATGGCTTTTTGTCCTTAGCAACAGGCATTTCTTCATGGGTTTTTGTTCCAGCCGCAAGTTTTTATTTCTCAGGAATGTAGTCCATTTTTTACTTCTTTTTCAGTGGGTCTCTCATGTACCTGTTACACCACAAGGAGCAGACAGGCCTGTGGTGCCCACTCTTATGCCAGACAATCTACAGTTACAGAGACAGAGACAGAGACAGAGATCTGACTCCTGGTGTGTCCAGACATCTGCAGACTAATGGAAATGAGAGGTATAGGGAATCTATGGGTGGGACACTGTAAACTAAAAGAAAAACCCAAACCCATTAGACACATGGTCTCCCTGCTCTGGGACCCCTTCTCTATTGCCAAAGGATAGCACACTGAGTTAAGAGAATTAAGATGTTCCAAGCAGGATAGTAGGAACGGGTTCTGTGTCAGATGCTAAAGCTACAATGAAGCTTGGCTGCCATTTTCATTAGTGGGGTGTTTATGGTAACCTTTCTTCCTATAGATGCTGTGTTAGTTACTTTTCTCACAACCGTGATAAAAAAAAAAACCCTGACAAAAGCAACTTCAGGAAGGAAGGGCGATAGTGGCTCTTGGTTTGAGGGTGCTCAGCCCCTCATGGCAGGGGAGGCATGGGGGCAGGAGTGTGAGACAGCTGGTCTCATGGCATCCACAGTTAGGAAGCAGAGAGATGAAGGCTGGTGCTCAGCTCACTTTTTCCTTTGTCATCAGTCCAGGACTCCAGTCCTTAATATAGAGTCACTCATGTTTACTGTGTCTTTTCTCGACTCAGTTTATCTAACCTAGAAACTTCCTCACAGGCATGTCCAGAGACCTGTCTTCTGGGTGATTCTAGATCCTGTCAAGGTGAATATATAGACCTCCACTGAGGAGGAAAGACTTCTTTCTACTTTAATCTGTTTCCAAAAGGCATTGTTTGTCCCAGTAACACTGACTTGAGTCCATCCAGAAGAGGAATTTCATAGCCTTATTCAGGAGGTCCTCTGCCTGACCCCATGCTTGCTCTCCTTCCTTAAGGTTTCATGAGTCACCTGACTTCATGAGGGCTTAATGCCTCCTCCCATTCTTTTAGATAGCAAGTAAGCCTGAGTGCAATGCACAGCCCTAGCAGAACTATCCTGAATAAAGGCAGCTGTACTTTCACCATCACCGAATTAAATTCCCTTTAATTACGAGTGGACTCACAAATAAGAGGAGCAGGGAGTAAAAATCCACAAGCAGTACAAACCAGAGCTGACCCACTTCTGCTAGACCCTATGGAGAACGTTCTTCCATGAGTTCAAAATTGAAAGCCAATTGCATTACTGTCTTTAATTAGTAGAATCCATTCTGTGGCTAGGCAATTACAAAGACAGTGCAATAGCTGAAATTGAGAGGCCTGTCCCTACAGATTTGGCCAAAACATAGTAATGAAAGCTGTATCTTAATTGCTGTATGGCTATAGAAGAGACTGTCCTCCAGTGGGCAAGTGTGAAGTGTGAGGCTTGTGTTTTCCAGTTCCACAAATGCCCTATCTTGTCACAGCTGCACCTGCTTTTCTGTTTCAGGTGATGCACATAGTCAACCCTTCAAGAAGCTTTTATTGGGTACCAACGGTATACCACAGAGATCTCCTTCTTAGACTGAGAAAATCCATGCACTGGGAAGAATCGTGCTGCTTCATAGAATGAACTGGGGAAGCAGGAATGAGCTGTTTTGTTCGGCCACCTTTCCTGCTTCATAGAGAGGGAATTGTAAGAAAGGCTTATGCAGTGAATGGTGGGTAAATTTCACTCTGAAGCCCAGGCTCAGGTACTGGCAGAATCATATTAGTGGTTGTTTTTAAGGCTATGAGAAATGTCTATCATGGACTGGAGTAGACAGAAGAGCTAAAACATCTATATTTAGCAAGCTGGTCTATACTTTAACTCTCTGTCTCTGCCTCTCTCTCTCCCTCCCTCCCCCCTTCTCTCTCTCTCTCTCTCTCTCTCTCTCTCTCTCTCTCTCTGTGTGTGTGTGTGTGTGTGTTTGTTTCTGAAGAATAAATATACAGAATCAAAGAAGACAAAATATCTCATTGGGTAAAGTTGATTGCTGTTGAGTCTAAAAACTTGAGTTTTATCCACAAGAACCCAGAGGACAGAAGGAGAGAATCAATTCCTCAAGTCATTCTGTGACCTCTAACACATGCTCCAGGACATGTGTGCACTTATGCATTTTATACACACACACACACACACACACACACACACACACACATACACTTTAAAAGAATAGAATTAAGACAGAAAGACATGCTTTGGTTGCTCACTTGTTCCTCAGATTTGACAGCAAGTTGGAGAAGAAGCAGTTATACTTAAGTCTGTTTTAAGATGCACAGGGTCATGGTTTTTCCATCATCCATACTCATAAATATTCATGGAATATGGAATTAATGGCCTCCAATAAGTGTCTTGAACATTTGTTGGGTGGCATCAAATGTCACCCAGACTTTCAACATAGTCACTGTCCATGTTCATTCCAACACAAAATGCTTGCTGTCCTTTCTGGGTGGTAGCAGAAAACAGAATATGGATCCTGGTGGTTCAGAAACTGTTTCCCATAATAAAGAAAGCAGTGTCCATTGCTGACTGACAGCACAATTATACAGCACTATTCTGGAAATATATTAACATATATTTTGAGTCCTTTGCAATTCTGACCATGTGTTGGCAAGTGGCAGATTCCAATGTGTGATGACAAGTTCAGGATGCAAACTGTTATCTCACTAGAGTATTTACCAGCCATAGAGAAATACAAGGTGGAACTGAATGACCGTAGAGTTCAGACACTCCCAATCAAGGACATGAGGACATGTGGGAAGCTGTGTGAAGACACCTGTAGGAACATGACATTAAACATGCTAAATTAAACAGTGAGAATTCCAATACCTGATTCTTTATTTTGATTACATTCTGGAAAATGTCAGTTTTATGTAACCGCATATTTGACACAGGTTCCTGTGCTGTTTGCAAGGGAGGGATCTTGAGGTCAAGCCCCCAGTGAGCAGTAGCATCACATAACATCTGATGACTTTGGCTTCAGTGCCTGTTCAACTGCTCCGCACAGGGCATAGCCTCTCTGACCTTACCCTCTACTCTCCTTCTTTTCCGTGCTGTTTGTCTTCCCCAAATGACCCACACTGCTGAACTTCACTGACCTTTGGACAACACTGATGTACTTAAAGGACCTTTGGACCACACTTATGTACTTTCAAGACCTTTCTTCTGGGATCTTTTGACCACACAGAGGTACTTCCAGGATCGCTATACCCACAGGTATAAAGTGGTAGGAGGAAGAGCATGTGGTCAAGGTGATGATTCCCCCATCTCCAATTCAGAGTGTCTGTATCCCTTGAGTGAATGATGTACATGACCCCACCCTCCTCCCAAGCTGGCTTCTCTTTCCCTTCATGATGTCACCTGCATCATGTCACCTGCCAGTTGGGAATACTTTAACATTTTATCAGTTTCTTCTTGAAGTAATGCCTGATTATGGTGATGTCTGTTGATTTACTTTGTAGTTCTATAACGTAAATATTCTTTTAAAATTGATAATGAAGTTTTTAAAGTGACCTTTTGATATAAATGTTGCAACAATAATACAAATGAGACAAACATGTCAGAAAAAAAATGAAAATAATTGTTTCTAACAGTGAATTTTGAAATCACACACCTTTTCCAGTCAAGCATTTTATGGGTTGACATTTTGGTTTAAATTTTAGGTTCTCAGCTAACATTTAATGACATTGGAAAAAGGAGGTGACATGTTCAAGGTCACTAAGACGAAGTAGTTGGGAATCAACACCGTATTAGAACCCATTCTTTTCCACTTATAGCTGTCTAGTTGTGATTGCGCTTTGTATATTGTTGTAGGTCTTAACCCAATAGTGATGAGTGTGGCTGAACTCTGAGGCAATGTCTCCAAATAAGGTATGGTAATTCTGCAAATGAGGGCTTCAAATCTCAATGGAGTCCAGTTGTCTCAGATGAATTAAACTAGTATCTGCCACCTTACCTTGCAAGTGCACATCACAAATATCTGCCTGGGATACATTTCAACCCTACTTCCTAGGGGACATTTGATGAGACACAGAGTAGGTAGGGTAACCAGGCCAACACTGCACTTCACAGGACCACAAGGCAGAAGTCAGGGCCTTCACAGGAGATGAGATGAGAGAGTAGAGGAGTGATGTGGGAAGGGTGGCATTCCTGATGTCAGCTCTGTAGAGTGGCGTGAACTGTGTGATGGTGTACACTCTGTAACTCTGGTTGAATATTTCAGTGCTGTGCACCAAGTCTCTAAGACACAAAGAGGTTTCTTATCATCTGGAGTCAACACACGAAGTTAACTATTTAAATTTAGTTAGTAGAACTTAAAAATGGTAGTTCTCACAGAAAAAATTTAAATGTCTAGACTCTCTTGACACCATTATATCTGGATCTCTTGAACACAAGCTGTGATATGACAAATGGCCTATCCTGACCATTAGTGAGTTTTCTACTAATCATGATTTTAGGGACATAATGTGTGTTATGCCTGGTAACACACTCATTGAGGGAGGGTGTGGTCTCTCTAGATTCTGTTCTTCTTTTCTATATCTGGATCTGTACCTTCTACACATTTTATTTTGATGTTCCAGAGAAAAGGAGACTTTGTTTAAAATTAATTTATGGTTGCTAAGACTGTTATATTCCCATTTATTTTTTTCTTTTTCTTTTCTGATTCAGAGACTCACATTGTTTGTTCAGACCCAAAATCTATTGTCTTTGCTAGACATATTTGGTTGGATCAGCATTTTTAATGTAGTTCGTTGTATAGAATTTTGTAACCACCAACATGTTTTTATTTATTTATTTATTCATTCATTCATTTAAACTTTGAGGCAGTAGGAATGGGACCCAGGACCTCACTTACATAAGAGTTTGACAGCTGAAACACATCTCCGGTCCTCTATTTAACTTTTTATTTCTAGATGGTTCAGGATCTCACTATGTTATCCAGCCTTACCTTGAAAAGTCACAGTAATCCAGGCAAATAGACTCCTCCTGTTTTGGTGTTGCAATAGCTGCTGCCCTGGGATTGAAGTTCCTCCTTCCAGGAGCAAGAGGGAAGCTCATGAAACCCAGGAAACAAACAGCCCTCCCAAGTCTGGAAAAGCTGAAACTTGCAAGAATCTTGAAGTTTCCTCCCAGTCTTTATTGAAGCATCAAACAGCTGCTGTGGAGGAGACTGGCCACCCAAGGTTCAGAGAGGAGGTCCTCAGTCCTGTGGAGCTGTCTGCAAGCTACGCAGATAGAGCTCTGGGGTTGCAGCTTTCTTAAGGCCTCATCCACATCGTGGTGGGCTTTGCAGTGATGCAAATGTTCTTAATCATCCCTGCTCCTGTTCACAGTCCTTCACCCATACTCCTGCAAGTAACCCCAATAGAAACCGATTGATTCATCACATTGGACTTTTGTGCCATCATTACTTTGGACCATCGTGTATTTCCTTTCTGGGGTGAGGAGACATACCTATGTTGCTTCTCCACAGGAAGAGTCTAACACGTGAGCCTCGGCCTCAGGAGTGATCACATTTATTCAGTTAGCTAACTAACCTCAGATGCTTTGTGCATCCCCAGAGATATCGAGATTTTTAACACCATTAGCTCTTTGCAAATTTGATGAGAACCATTTTCAAAGAACTAGTTAGGTCACTTTGCTAAAACTGACCTGTGTCCTGCAAACATCATTTCAAAATGCATTAAATTTTCTTTTGTTACTAGTGTGTCTTGTACACTTTTTAAAATAACATGGTTTCTACAACTAATTAGATACTAACAATAATAATGATGGCTATTAAAGTCTGGTTACTACACTGTGAGCCTCTATGTTGCCACAAGCAATGCATTTAATAAGCAAGTTGCTTAAAAAAATTAATACACTTTTATTTAATGTGTTTGAGTATTTGCCCACATGTGTCTATGTGCAGCGCATGTGTGCAGTACCCACAGAGGCCAGAAGTGGGTACTGGATCCTCTGGAACTGGAAATCCAGGTAGCTGTGAATCATCCTGTGAGTGTTGGCCGCTGAACTCAGGCCGTCTGCAAGAGCAGCCAGTGTTTCTAATGGTTGAGTTGTCTTTTCAGCTCCTCTTTTTTGTTTTGCTTTGTTTTTCAATCAAAAGTTGAACTTAGAGTTGGCGCTGCTGGGAAAGTCCCCATTAGGAAATATTATTTCTAACCAACAAGCTCATGTATGGATTGACATCTTTGCTAGTGCAGATGGATCTCTGTACACATGGACACACACACACACACACACACACACACACACACACACACACGTTTCATGCACAGGTCCACTGGTCTCTATAGACTTTCTCTCAAAATGGCAACAGAAGCACAAGGGAAGACAGCAGGTGTTGGGGAATGCCAACATCATTGCTGAATGCCGGTCATTATTGACCTCTGCTTCAAACACAGAGGCAAGTAACAGAACAGAAGCTAATGTGATATCATGAATACTTGCATCTCCCAAAGATTCTGACAATAAATCACACTTAGGCTATCAATACTTCCCTTTATGATTGTATGAGAGAGTGTTGGATCACACACATCAGTGCAGGCTAATATAAAAATTCAAGTTATGGCATATTCCATATATGTACTATTTTCCCCCCCAATCTGAAAAAGGATCAATTTAACCATTGTATACTGGGATTGTGAATATAGTATAGAATCTTCCCTGTGATCCAGGCTAACAGTACTGTGCTTGTTCTATATTTATTAAGTTAGCAATCATTTCACTTTCCATACAGTGAGCCTCTTCATTCAGGGCTCTTCCAACATATGTGCACAGGTGTCCACTTAGGCAGACCATCAGTATTTATAGACTCCAAGGGTCTGGGTCGTCTGACCTCTCTGTTTGCGGAGTTGTAACTTAACAGGTAGAAAACTCAGAAGTGTCTGAACTTCAAAATAAAAGAGCCTCTTGCAGGAATCCGGCCTTATCCAGTTCTAGCATTCCTTAATTCTTTGATGCACAGGGGCAGCAAACCCTGAAGATTAATTGCCTTAGCTAATGTGCAAAGAGCTAACCCTTTCTTCCAAACTTAGCACTCTAAATGGGAGAAGGCAGCAACATTGCGTAAACAGAATCTAATCTTCAGTCACACATCTGGAAGCGAAAGCTCTTGTCACGTTGCTTACAATTACCAAATGGTAATGACGGCAGGAGCTAAGGAAAGGACTTATATTTAGACACAGAGCTACCCTGAAATGCATGATTCTGAAAGTCTCTGGTGTGACCTCTTTTCACACCTGAAACAGCAAGACTTTCTGGAAAGTCCTCTTGTAAGTGCAAACAGAGGAGATTACATGTAAATCGGAATATTACTTTCTTGAGGTTTTCATTTGGGGAATCTGTGTAGCGAAAAAAAAAAAAGAAAAAGAAAAAATCCCTAACCTCAAGTCGGTGCACATAAATACTGTAGATCCATGACTGGCTTCTAATCTCTGTCTCCAATAAAGCTCCCCTGTGTACTGTCCTCTTCCCACTGTGACTGGCCCAAGTCTTTGGATGGTATTTTAGAAAAAGATGTGATGATGATTAGTCTTCCTGTGTATCTTAAATTCATACCACAGTTTTTGGTTTTTTTGGTTTCTTTACTCAGGGCTGAGTGATGGACACTTTCCACCACATTCGGTAGGTTCATCTAGTTCAGTTCCATTATCAACGTCTGGAGCTTGGATTGATGTTTCTATTGGTAAATGCACATCACAAAGATGATCTGTGCTTGTGTGATGAAGTCCAGCAGTTTCCTAGTCCACTAGGTGGAGATGAATATTCATTACTTCAGACAGCTTTTGTGCAGTTGGGCACAGTGTGTCCCTACTGATTTTTAACTGTTATTTCCAGATTATAAGAAAACATTTAGAACCTATCCCCCAAAGTTTCGATCTTTAAGTTCATATTAAACACCTTAATATTATGTTGATAATGATAGCAAAGTTTTATTACTTACGCTGTTCATTAAATTTCAAATATCAGAGTGTCGGAAGATGGTTCAAAGGGTCAGAGCTCTGGCTGCTCTCGTAGAAGACCGGCATTCAGTTCCCAGCACCCACATGGCAGTTCACAACCATCTGCAACTCCACTCACGGGGTATCCAGTGCCCTCTTCTGGTCTCAGGTGCTGTATACATGTGGTGCATATATATATACATGCAGGCAAACACCCATAAACAAAGCAAATTGAAACGAAAAGTGATCTCATTAGTGTTAGACTCAGAAGTGTTTATTACAGACTGGTGAGACTCAGGGCTAGAGAGTCGGGGAGATGCTGGTCAAAGATCCTGAGATATAGTTGGATGGAGAAATACTGACGAGTCAGCCAGTGCCTGGACTAGAGATGAGGGTGATTAGGCACTGCTCTTCCTTCTCTTCTTCCTTTTTCTTCCTCTTCTTCTTCCTCCTTTTCTTCCTCCTCTTCTTTTCTGAGACAGGATTTCTCCTGTCCTGGAACTTGCTCTGTAGATCAGGCTGGCCAGAAATTCAAAGATCGCCTACCTCTGCCTCCCGAGTGCTGGAATTAAAGGCATGTGCCACCACCGCCTGGCTACTGCAGTTCTTAAAGCCTTGGAAGAAAAGATTTTCAAGTCTTTCCTCGCAAAGAAATGAAATTTTGAAGGGCAATATTTATTCTGCTTTAAGTGTGATATTTCAGAGCACACCTGTTCTGAAATACCATATGGTACCCTGCATGTATGTGTAATTTAGAAAAATATTTTTGGGATGTATTCACATGTGTGTTCTTGTGCACATATATGTAGAGGCCAAAGATGGATGTCCAATGTCATCCTCAGTCAGTCTTACTTTATTTTCTGAGATGGATCTCTCTCTGAGCTCAGAGCCTCCCAATTCCACTAAGTTGGTGAGCTCCAAGGATCTGCCTGTCTCTGCCTCCCTAGTGCTGGAATTGTGGATACACACCAAGGACAGCTTTTTTTCCATGGGTGCTGGGATATGAACTCATGTCCTCATGCTTATCTAACTAAAATAGATAGATAAATGAGAGCAAGTGCTTATCTTTTTAAGACTTATAACTAAAGTCTGATATTTTCTTTTTTTGTATATATGTATATGCCTGTCTTCATTTCTGTACCTGTGGTGGGGGGTTGAGGATGGGTATGGAGAGAGAGAGAGAAACAGACAGACAGACAGAGAGAGAGAGACGGAGAGAGAAAGAGGAAGAGAGAGAACGGATCTGAAAGCCAGAGTGCAACCTTGGATGTATTTTCTTAATCACCATCCACTTTGGTTTTTGCAACACTGTCTCACTGGACTGAAACTCACCATGTAAGCAGACTGGTCCCTGAGATCCTCTTCCTCAGAGAACTGGATTACAAGCTCACACCATCACACCTGGCCTTTTTTTACTTGGTCCTTGGTGATCAAACTCAGGTCATGCCTGTAACACCAGGGCCAGCACTGTCCCTCAGCCTTCTGACACCACTGTGCTCTTAAAGACACAATATTGTTTGATGGCTCCTTTGGCTGTAGGGTGAAGGTTATGAATGGAATATTCTTGAAAAATTGATCCCAATACACAGCTGGGGTTTTTTGATCCACTTCTTAAACCCTGGAAATCACTGATTTGTTCTCCATAATTTTATCTTTTCCATGATGTCACATAAACTAAATTATTTAACACATGACTCTTGGAGATGGGATTTTTGCATTAACATAATTCCTTGGGGTGGCCAGGCTGTGAATAGTAAGTATGCTTTTTGTTGCTTCCAAGTGGTATTCTATTGTCTGGTGCATCATAATTTGAATATTTTTCTGTTAAAGCACATTTGGGTTGTATTCCAGTTTAGGACAATCTGTTCTCAGAAGGGTTGTCATAAGCATTTGCACATACATTTTTGTGCAAATATAAGTTCGTTTTTGTTGTTAGAATGATTGTGCAGGACAATAGCAGCTAGTAAATAGAGCAATGGTGTGTTTAGCTTTCTAGAAATAAGAGTAGAGACTTTGGGAAATTAAATAAGATACTCTGTATTAAGACTCTTCAACAAAACACTAAGTAAAATCTTCCTGTTGCTGTTATTATTTAGCTGCAGAGATGCCCTTAGTGAGGACTTTCAGGGCCTCGTTCCAGGCATGGGATTAAGTCATTGATTGCCACCTGGTGGCAACACGGAGCAGCCATTTCCTATTCTCTGCCAGGTGAACCAAACTGTGATTATCTCATCTCTAATTGTAAACAGCAATGAAAGAACTGACCACACAGACAGTCAGAAAACAGAATACATCCGCTATTGATTCTTTAAAAATATTCAGGACTGCTGGGGAAACCTGGGCCTGGTGCCTGAGTCCAGAAGACATAAAAGGATTTCACCATTTTGGTGGTTTTTTTTTTTTCTTTCCCTTTAGCAATCTCTCATGCTCCTGTGAGTGGCCAAGCTTACGTAGTTTGACCAGATCAGTGAAGTTAAGTACGGCATGTAGAGCCTTACAGATGAGTCGTGGTCGGTTCCTTGTTTTGAAATGAACAGACAAACAATGTAAATTATAGTATATTAAAAATTTATATATTATTATATAAACACTGAGCAGTTAGCGTTTGTCAGAGGATGTTGTCAACCCATCGTAGCCCTTGCCAGATTTGTCACAAATTCTAAACCAAAGGGTTTTGCTCAGACTGAGTACCAGAGCTGTTAAGATGAAGAGTCAGAGGGCCTGAGAGGTGGCTCGCCCGTAAGGGTACTTGTTGCTCAAACATGAAGATGTGGGTTCGATACCCAGAATTCATACAAAGGTGAAAGGGGAAAACCAAGTTTGAACTTCACACTTCTGCTGGCAGAAATCATGTACATTTATATAATAATTAGTAAATAAAAATCTTAAAGGACCAAAAATGAAAAAGAAATATAAAATGTACTTGTCAAGTGCCTCACAATAGGCAATGCAATGGGAGAACAAAGACTTCCACAGGACTGGACATGGGATCCCCAGTGGTGACAGGAATAATTTTGATGGTTTCTTACAGAGAATTCCAAGACAATGCAGAGACCTCACACTGCTGCCTCAGCTAAGGATAGCTTCAAAGCTTGTTATGGGATTGGCTAGAAACATTAAATAAGAATATCTCTATAAATGCTGTTTGGACAATAAAATCCACCATTTCCACTCAGATCCTCAAATAGTCCTGTGTGGCTTAGTGGAGTAGACATAGTGATGTTCTTCCTTCAGATTTGGCCTCCCTCCTGATTCTCTTTAGGCATCACCCTTGCATTCATGTTACATTTGTGATCAAATCTAATCACTCTGTGGACAAGCGTCACCTCAACAGAGGAAGTACAAGGCATTCCAAACTGTAGTTCACACAACAATGTACTTACTAACTGTCTGAGTACTCTTTTTGGTGCTGTGATAAAAGAAAAAATAACTTTGGCCTATAGCAACTTAGGGGAGCAGAGTGTTTATTTCAACTAATGGCTTAGAGGTCATCATTGAGAGTGGTGAGGTGGGAACTCAAACAGGAACCTGGAGGCAGGAATCTGCTCCAGAAGGAGGAGGAGGATGCTTGCTGGCTCACTCTCAGGATCTTGTTTACCCAGCTTTATTATACAGCCCAGGACCACCTGTATAGGGAATGGTGCTGCCCACAGTGAGCTGAACTCTCCTGTACCAATTAGTAATAAAGACAGCTCCCCATGACCGGTCTTAGCTAGGTAATTACTTAGTAGAGACTTTCCTCTCAGACGAATCTAGGCTGTGTAAAGTTCAGGATCCAATGTACACGTAAGACATCTTCATCATCCTTCTTTGGCTTCAGGGAGAAGGTTCTGAACTTAAAATTTTGAAAAGTTGATCCTAATGTATACCTAGTTTTTGATCAACTACTTAACCCCAAGGAACTACAAAGCAAATCTGTTCTGTATAATTTTGTTATTTCCAAATGTTACGTATGTTAAATTATGCAACACATATCCTTGGGGATCCCCATTTAATGACCAGCATGTTCGATACGGGTGTTTTGCATATCAGCAGCATTTTTTGCCAATGTTTTGCCATTGATGAACAGCATACATTTCAAGTTCTCTTCCTGGAGTATTATCAATACTTCAATATTAAGGGTTACCCCACATAAAAATTCAAAAACCTTAGTTTCTCTTAGGCAAAAGGAAGATATGAGCAATGAGGCCACATTCAATCACTGTAGGAATTTCTTGGTATGGGGCAGGGCTTATGCCTACAGCAGCTTGCCTAAGTCCTCAGCAGTCCATTGATATCCAGTATATGGAACTTGCTTGCTTCTGAAGACAGTATGACTTGTGACTTCTCTGCCTTATTGCTGTTACCCAGCAAACACTCCCTAGTGTTCCTCTGCTGTGCAAATTCCTACATGCACCAGGCACCACTGCTTTTTATAGATGCTTAATTATTGCTTTCAAATGAGGATCCTTGTTACCCAGAAGCAATTGGCTGGAGTGACAGGGAATTTACAGACTTGTTTGAGGGAGAGATCTGCACAGCTTAGCGGTGTATTCAATGCTAGGCACTTCCAAGCAGGTTAAAATGGGGCACAAAAAGCCCCTGCATTTTATTCTGTGATACTGTTTTCAGAGCTTAAAAATGTGTTTGGCTATAAAGCTCTGACTCAGGCTGCCACAGGTCAGAGACTGAACTCTTATTGACACTGGCTTGGGGGCAGGACTAAGGCTTTCTATATTTATGTCAATCACATGGTCACCTATATAAAAATTTAAATGAGCTAATTTGTCACCTTACACAAACAAATGACAAAGATTAGATCCAGGAATGTATCCATGCTCATGGCAATGTGTGACAACAGAGAAATCTATATTTATATCCCTTTATAAGCCTTTAGATTCCCACTGGGATCAGGAGAGAGGAGGGTGGTCCAAGTATTGGCTTTTAAACCACACACTCTTGTTTCAAATAAGACATGCATTTTCACTTGCCAGTCACTGCTTATACATACTCAATGGACCCTTTCAACCTAAATCTAGGATTTCAAGTTTTAACATCTTCAAGGGCAAACAAGTTCTGTGAGTGATTGCCCTTGGATCTCTGGGAACTCAGGAAACTGGTGTACACATAGACTCTGTTCTACCTTTGGGGATTCTTGTCATGATCAAATGTGGATAAATATATCTTTCATTCTCCAAGATCAGCTAGGGTTTAGGGATTTTATTATGTGCTATTTCTTGACACTGAAGTATTGATGAGTTCAATTATCTTGAAATTTCACAAATCGTATACACTGTATCCCAGTCACACCTCCAAATTTAAACTCAATATAGACTTCCATTGTGGTTGAGCAGTCCATGGCTTCTGGTTTATGATGCCCATCTGCTCTTCAGCATCACAGTTAGCTGCCACATTTCATGACTCAATTCCATCTCCCACTCCAGAGTTTGACAGGAGAGTCTTACCTTGCTCATCTAAGCATCTCATTTGGTGGACATCCTTTTAACCACATGGAAGGCCCAGGTCTCCATCAGAGACAAGGATGGTCTCAAGTCCTAAGATTTCATGATTTTGGCCAGCCAGAGAAAAGGCATGTTGCTACTAGTCTTGGTATGGGTGTGGGTCTAAATCTGCCTTTGGATGATCCTGAGAATGGGACTAATGAACAAATGAAACCATGAGAAGAGAGTAGGGGCCTGTGGTGATGGCCCAGTGGTTAAAGCACTTGCTGCACAAGCATGAGACTTAGAGTTTGAATTGCCAGAAGCCTGAGTAAGTTCTGGGAGGGCATGGCACCTGCCTGTAATTCTGGCCTAGAAATGCAGGGACAGTGCCCTCAAAACAACCTGACTAGCAAGACTAGACACAGTGGCTACAGGTGAGCTCTTTGATTGAGAGATCCTGACTCAAGGAAAAAGAGAGGACAGTGATGGATGCATGGTGATTCTCAGCATCAGCCTTGGGTCTTCACATGCTCACACATGTGCACACACAAACAACATTCACACACACATATACACATACAGCACACACACACATGTATATATTCACACATATACCCTCACATATGAACATACACACAAACATTCACACATATGTGAGCACACACACAAACATTCACACATGTATGAACATACACATTTTATACACATATGCACACACATTCATGCACACATACATGTACATTGTGCAAACACACATGCAAACATTCACATACACACATGAAAACATACACACACATGTACACATAGTACATATGTGCATACGTCCACACATGTACATCTACATATGCAAGCATTTACACATATGCAAACATTTACATACTTCTCTCTCTCTCTCTTTCACACACACACTAATGAGCTTTCTGTTGCTGTGATAAATACTATAAACAAAAACAACTTGTGGAGGAAGAAGTTTACTTCTCCTTAGAGTTCATCATCCAAGGAAGTCAGGGCAGTAACTCAAGGTGGGAATCTGGCAGCAGGAACTGATAGATAAGCCACAGAAGAACACTGCTTACTAGCTGGCTCAACCTGCTTTCTTTTACAATCCAGGACTCACAATGGACTGGGTCCTCCTATATCAATTTGCAACCAAGAAAATGCTCCTCAAACTTTGCCCCGATCAGTCTGATGGATGCAATTCCTCAGTTGAGGTTCTCTCCTCTTAAGTATGTCTTCACTTATATCAAGTTGATAAAAACGAACCGGAACACACACACACACACACTACAAAAAGAAGAGAACAAAACAGATAACTCAAGAGAGAGGAAGCAATTGATATGAGGCAGACTCAATCCCCATGTATTTAAACCAATTTGCATGCAATTTTGTTATTTAAAACTAATGTGTAAGAATGAATGCTTTTTACTTAATAGCAGAGAATAAATTTTGACACTTTGTGAGTAGGTGCAATGGTTCTTTATTTCATTTACTACACTATTCTTTGGGTGGATATTCCTTATGAAACTTGAAAACAGCACAGATCTGCTAATGAAAAAACAAAACATTTAAATTCAGCTTTACCAATTCTAGGTGAGAACACAGACACAGTAGATAAACATGCCCTTAGTAGGATCATATTAATAAGGGGTCAGGTGGACATTGGGTAGACACTGGAGGACAGGGTTTTGATAATTAGTTTTCTGCTGCTGTGTATTTATTAGGGTTCTAAAGGCAGGGAAGCAAAGGGCACAGGGCCAGTGCCAGGCAGCATCCTTTTGGTCTGACATCTCACAGAGGAAGGCAGAGAAGTAAGATGGCACATACATACAAGAACATGGAGATTGGCTGAATTCAACTTCTATTTGAGCCTGTGTACTAGTAACAGTATCATGAAATCCCTCACCAATTATTGAGTCAGAATCTTGATGACATGGGGATGCTAATAGCTTTATAACTTGTGGGGAATTAAATTTTTAACACATGAGCTTTCATACAGTAGCAATGGGGTTGTGAACTCAGAAAAGATGGCAAGACCGTAACCGCTGGCAGGAGCACACTTCAGAGCATGACAAATCACCTACTGTATACAGCACAGTCACATGCTCGTGAGGCATGGAGAGAAGGCAGCCTTTGTAAAGATCACTGGTCAATTGGCTGCTGTCAACCTTTGTCAGAGAAGCTCATCAAGCAGGCAGTGAACAACAGTAGATATAGAGATGCATAAGTGGTCAAAGTTCATAGAAGAAGGGATGGAGCTCTAAATAGGACATCTATCTCAACCCCCGAGCTCAAGCCAGGGCGCATGGAGCATCAGCAGAAGAGAGGGAGAAAAGGACCTAAGAGCCAGGGGATGGGGAGGAGAGCGATGAATTGCTGGCCTTGGGACATGACATGACTGTCACAATCATGAGCTCAAGGCAGCTGCGGTGACCTACACAAGACCTTGAGGCAGGTTGTCCATGCTCCAGGGGGTGTCCCCACACCCATGCCCACGTGAGCAGCTCACATTGGACTTGGCGGGTTACTTTTACGAAATAAAAGGACAGGAAGTGGGTAGAAAGAACTATTGGAGAAGTGCAGAGGGAGTTGAGGAGAAGGGCAAGGGTGGTGGCTTGATAGGACCCTATTTCATAGTACACATGTATGGAATTCTCAAATTTTAAAAAAACAATTACCAGTTAAGTCTTGGGAAGCAGCAACCACAGCCCATCTCACCTCACTTACTGCATTTGACCAGAATTCAAAGGATGGATCTTTCAAAATGAAATGTTCCGATTTAAGCATTTTGCTGAAGGTGGATTAGTCTATTCTGTGCACTCAGCTGTTTTTTTTTTTTATTCCCTTTGTTCTCAGCCTGGTGTTTTGTGTGGGATTGCCCTGCTTTGGAGACTGAAGGAGACCATCAATCTTTGTCACGGGGAATGGTTCCCACACTTTGCAGAACCAAAAGCACAGAGTCATTTGGTCACCAGGTCAGTTGGATCTGACAGGCCCCTGGTGCCCTAAGATAACCCATGCCATTTGGGTCTGCCCCTGGGGACAGCAGAAGGAATGAGCATGTGCAGATGTAGTGTGGGTGCCCAGATGTTGCTTTCTCAGCTGAGAGATAATAGGAAGATGAGAGGGGATGGGGGGAATATAGGAGGACCTGGCTATTGTTAGACATTCTTCCTCCCCCATGATCTCTTAGTCAAAGGCAAAATGAAAACACTAATAAAATGGATTGCTGTGGTCAGACCAGTTTTTCTTAGTTAGATTCCATTGTTACTGGGGACAAAGTTAAAGTCACACTTGGGTCTGTGTGGGAGCCTTAGTTAGGAATTCTATTACTGTGAAGAGACACTATGACCATGGCAACTCTTACAAAGGAAAAAAAAGCATTTTATTGGAGTGGCTTACAGTCTCAGAGGTTTAGTCCATTATCATTACGGTGTCACATGGTGGTGTGCAGGCAGATATGGTGCTGGAGAAGGAACTGAAGAGTCCTATATCTTGAGGCGCAGGCAACAGAAAGTTCACTGAACTAGGCATAGCATGAGCATAGGAGACCTCAAAGCCTACACTACTTCAAAAAGGCCACATCTCCTAATAATGCCACTCCCTATGTGCTTATGGGGCCAATTATATTCAAACTATCACATTGGGACTCATATTTCCTATCTAGAATATGGCTTGTGTATATCTGCTTTCCCATTGGGTGTCTGAGTGAATCCTAATGCATCATACTTGATAGTTTTTATCTGACTTTTATATCCCCACGAGGGTAAGAAACAATGTATATATTTGCAAAAATTTTACATACATACCTTTATTTATTTATTTATTTATGGCATTGTGTTGATCTGTATTTGCAACTATCTGTCTCATCCACTGTTGTAGCTGAGCAGAAGCAATATTCTCTTACGATTAAACAAGATTAAAGCCAGTTCTGGGTCCAAAGCCTTCTCAATTCATTCATCAGGTGTTTCTCATGGAGTTTTCATCCAACCAATGCTATTAGCAATAACTAATAACAGTTACATTCATATTCCATGAACAGTACTTTGACAGAGACTAAAATGCAGATTCTTTATTTCTAATATGGAGGCTTTTGTGTCCTACCTGTATGAACCTGTTCTAGTTTGCTCTGTTGCTGTGATAAACATCATAACCAAAAGCAACTTGGGGAAGAAAGGGTTTACTTCATTTCACTTGTTATTGTCTAGCATTGAGTGAAGTTATGCTAAGAGCTCAAGACAAGAACCTGGAGGCAGGAACTGAAGCAGACACCATGGAGGAATATACTGCCTTGCTTGATCTGAATCACGTTTGGCTAGCTTTCCTACAGAACCCAGCCTACCTGCCTAGGGATGGCATAGCCCACAGCGGGCTAGGGCCTCCTCCATCAATCAGCAATTAAGAAATCTTGCTACTGCTGCCAGAGAGATGTGCCACCAATTTTGCTGCTGTCCAGTGTCTGTGAACCTCCTATTATCACAGCGGCCATTGCAGTGTTCCTTCTGCAAGGCCCCTCCAGTTAATTAGGACAAATTGCCTAATGAAATAAGCTTCTACAAAAGGCATTCTGCAAAGCATTCCTGCCCCTGCAAAGCCACAGGAGAGCAACCGGCTTCCTTATCTCTCAGAATCGGCCACAGAAGGGTTGAGGCGAGCTCGTTATGCTAGGAATAGGAAGGCTAGCATTGCTGCAAATTAGCCTCCCCATTGAACCTCACATGTAGTATGCACCTGCACTGCACTTGCTGCGCCAGTTTCCTTGGAATGCAGATCGTCTGGGATGAGCAACCACCACTTCACATAAAGGAAATACAGAAGAGAGATGGTCCACCTGGGCAGACAGATCTTCAGTCAGATGTGGATCATCTTTTGGGAAGGGTGAATTTTCCACCAATAGCAAATTTTGATTTGTTTCTTCCTACGCAGCAAATAACTTGTGTAGATCCACCCTTACTCTCATATAACACTGGCAGGTAATGCTATCGTTATCCTCTTTCCAGAGACAAGGGCGACAAGATCTGGAAAGGATAGGAAAGTTATCCCCAACACTCTTAGACTGTGAGAGAATTCACCAGGACACACCATACTGTAGCAACATCTCTCTTGTAGAACTCACATCAAACACTCCAAATTTGTTCTGCTCTGTCTATCATTTAGCTCTGGGCAAAACATCCTTAAAGGAAGCTGGATCCTTAACAGAGGCAGAATTACAGCACATTTAAGGGACGGCATTATGAACTCTGTTTATTCATTATGTGTGGCTTTGTTGAATCAATCATGCTTGCCTAAGTTTCTTGACCTACTAGCTGATGAAGGACATCATCCCCCACATTGGGAAGTTGCTCTTAATTGAATGAGCTGAATGTGGCCATTGCTGTGGTTACAGATCCAACATAAACACAAGCTGAGTGTTTGTGATCTTCTCCTATGTCTAGACACACCATCAGCACATGCTGAGTCCACACTGAAGACTAGTACTTCCTTGAGAAGATCCAGTTCTCACACTGCAAGGGTATTTTTTTTTTTTTTTGGTTTTTCAAGACAAGGTTTTGCTGTACTTTTAGAGCCTGTCCTGGAACTAGCTCTTGTAGACCAGGCTGGCCTTGAACTCACAGAGATCTGCCTGCCTCTGCCTCCTGAGTGCTGGGATTAAAGGAGTGCACCACCAACCACCTGGCTGCAAAGGTATTTGTAAAATGTCATGAAAACTTTGCAAATGGCTTTGGCAGCACATGAGGGAGATAAACATATGTTTTGCTGCTCATCTAGTATATTTCCTTCCTGGTGTTTATATAAGAAAATATGAAACTATTATGTCAAAAAAATACCTGTACACAAACATGCATGGCAGCTTCATTTGTGTTATCTGACGGCTCACACCACACCAATCCAAATGTGTGTGTATGTGAGTTTGTGGGTGTGATTGTGAATATGTGTGAATTTGTCTATGTGTTTGTGTGGGTGGGTGTGAACTTGTGTGTGTTTCTGTGAGTGTGAGTTTGTGTGTGGAGTGGTATGTGTAGTGTAACAGTAACACACAGAATACCACTTAGCATTAAAAGTAAATAAATTATGGATGTGCATAATATAAATGAAACTCCAAAACACATAACAAAAATGATTACATAGAATATAATTTTAAACAACAGAAACTTCACTCTTACAATGGAAACTAGGTGGTCAATGTCACAGGTTACTATCTGTTAGGAACACAGGCTTCTGAGGGGACTGGAATCTTCCTTACGTTCACTTACATGATTGTATGCATTTACTAAATGATATTGACTTGCTCCCTTAAAACATTATTTAAAACCCTCAATAAAGTTGGTTAATACAATTATCACAGAATATAGTTATGTTGGAGATCTTAATGGGTTCCTGAGTATGCATGTGAGTTTGAGATTAACTGTTGTCTCACTTGCCACCTAAGTGAATGCACAAAAGTCACTTCCTGTCCCTAAGCCTCTGTTTCTTCAGGTATCAGATGTGGGTAGTGGCAGTATTTGTATAATAAGGTAACTCTCTGACAATTTAATACCTTGCCTCTCATGAAGAACTTAGTTCAGTGTCTTACCAAAATAACTCAATACATCATCAAAATAAATATTGACAGTATTTATGTCATGTCACGATTTGAAAATACTCAGGGATTTAGCAGCTATTGATCAAAATATTAAACATTTAAATATTAAAACCCTATTGAATTTAGCCAAGTGTGCCCACCATGGTAGCTATGGTGTAATGATAGATCATAAACTCTTTATGCATATACCCCTGAATTTGATGAATATATAATCTAACCTGTGCCTCCATTTAACATTATCTTCTGAGGTCCCACCCCACACTGTAGATTGCATAATTGTCACTTACATGGACAGGAAGGAAGGGGAAATCTACCAGTCAATGAGACATCATCCCAATTATTGTGTCTCTTTCAATAGCAAAATGGATTTGTTTCCGTGGTAATTAGGGTTAGTAACCAGTTGTTTATGTTTTGATAGTCATATGGGTATTCAAATGCAAAACTATGTGGGTGATTTGATGTAATCACATGAGCTCCTTGTCAACTTGACTGCATTTAGAATCATTCAGAAGACACGCCCTGAGCATGTCCATAAAGAAGATTCCAGGGATGTTTACTCAAGAAGGAAGGACCCACCTTGTAAGTGGGTATCGCAATCTGGGTTGGGGTCCCAGATTGAATAAGATGAGTACAGTGGGACAGCAAATAAGCACCCGGACTTGTCTCTGCTTCGTGACTATGGATACAGGGTGACCAGTCACCTCATGTTTCCACTGCCGTGGCTTCCCCTTCAAACCACAAGTCCAAATAGAACTTTCCTCCCTTAAGTCACTTTTGTTAAAGCAATAAAAAGGGTAGCTAAGAGAGCCATGGAAAGATTGAGAGCAAACTCAACTAACTTTTTTTTGCAACACACCAACAGAAGCCAGAGGTCCAGGAGAACCAGAGTGGAATAGGCATGACCGGACCACCATGCTTGAGGACACATAGCAGCTGTGGTTGCCTGCATAAGCCCTGCACACAACCAAGCCAATTCATTTCCCAGCATGGAGGAGGGAGAGGCTCAAGAGGCTCACCCCTAGCAGGGAAGCCATGGACAACTGATGTCTTCTGAAGGGTGGAGAACCAGCTTTCTTTAAGGATGTGACCATCTTTAAGGTAGGTGAACCAGGCTTCAGTGGATGACTCCACACACAGGAATATATGGGAAGCACAAATTGAGGTCAATGGGTTACTTTTTTAAGGTACAAAGTGGTAGGGAAATGGAGGTGTAGCTGGGAGAAGTAAAGGAGAAGCAGGGGGCAAAATTGATAAAATGTATTGTATTAAATTCTCAAATAATTGATACAAGTATCTTCAAAACATGCAAATGGGAAACATTATATTGTGCTACACACAAATAATTGCAAAATTATTGTCATGGTAATGAATTATGTAGGAGATAGTATAATTTTATGCTGAATGTACCTTCATATTGATGATTTTGCTCTGTTAGTATGCATATATGATTATTTTAAGGCAACATCAATAGACATCTGTGAATGTCCCTCTATGCAGCAATGAGTTTTCCCCAGAATGTCTACATTGCTCATGGCTTGTAAATTTTCTAAATGGCCCAGCTCTCCTGACTGGTCTTTGGTCTGCTATCAATGGAGAAGCTTTAGGAACATTCTGTATACTCTACACACTGTAAACCATGTTATTCCAGTCTGTCTAGCTAGCTTGTGCAATGAATTTGAATACCTTCCCTCATTCTGAGGGTCTGGAACTTTGGTACATGCCTTGTACCTCCAAACACAGCACCTTCACTTCCAGGCTCCAGTGAGCTTCTGTGACAAAGGCCACTTCTCCTATGCTGAAGTAATGAGATGTATGTTTGCCTCTTGTGGGGCACACTGAGAGCAACCTCTTGGAGGTGTGCACCTGTGCTCCCACAACATCGACTTGTGCTGTTTCCCCTCACTTATTTGGCTTCCATAGAACTTTTGCTGATGTTTTGACACAGAGTCACAGTTTTTCAGGCTGGCCCCAAGCTCTCTATGTAACTGAGGATGACTTCAAATTTCTCAGACTCCTGCCCCTACCCCTTGTGTACTGGGAGGATTACAGGCGTGCACTACACCTGGAGTATGCTGTGCTGGGGATGAGACCCAGGACTTTCAACTGTGCTAGGTAAATATTCTGCCAACTAAGCTGTGTCCTCACAAAGCTGTGTCACAGCTGTGTTGACACAACTTTGTGTCCTTTTGTGTAAAAATTATATGTGTCAATGACTTTTGAGTCTCCTAAGACAACCTCAAGAATTGTCATAAATATCAGAAGTATCTTGGAGACCCTCGCACACCCCTTTGTTAAGAACACAAAGCTAAAAGCTGAGCCTGTGAAATGCACACACAATGCTTTTAGTTGTGCTAAGACCTTTTCTTTTATTGTATTAAAAACATAAACAATAAAAAGGATGATTAAAATACCTCTTCCTTTGAAACCTAATATAAACTAAAGCCTTATTTGTAATCTATCTTCCCTGTTAACTGCTGAGACTGTATCTTTTAATTCCAAGTGTTTGGCATCTCAATGAAAGGTTTAAATGTCCATTTTATTTGATATCAAAAGAAATCAAGATGCTAATCATCGTTTATTTTATATATAACTGCATTTGCTACAGAGCCGCACACTTTCTTTTAAAAGCTTAATGAGGCATACTTGGCCAAATAGTATGCATAGACTTTTAAGTGTATGATGTGATATGCTTTGACATGCATACACACTGTCAAAACCATCACCACACTCAAGACAGTGACTACATCTAGCCTCTGTAGGAACACCCCACAAACTCTAGAAAATAGCTGATCATAGGTACCTAGTCACTAAATGCCAGTTTGTATCGTGTAGAATTTTACAGCCGTGGGACTATGCTTTGTGCATTCTGCTCTGAGCGGGCCTCTTTTACTTGGGCAACTACTTTGAGACCCTCTGTGTCCATGGAGACTGAGGGGCCGAGGCTCATTGTCACCAGACTCAGGTTGACAGAGGGTTCATCCTGACGACACTCCAACCATTGCTGCATCAATGAGAAATGAATATTCTGTTTCATGTGTTCATTCTGCCTGTGCATTAGTAGTATGAATACTGTGTGCCTGAGAGCTACTGGTTAGTATCCATAGTGCTCAAAAGTGCTGTGCATGCTACCTAAGGAGAAAAGCAATAACATGGGAGTCAACAAATACTCTCTGATTAGATTTAAGTCCCAATTCACAAGATGAAACCTATACCTGGAGCCATTATTGGGACTACGAACCTGTGCCTGAGCAGGTCATAGGACCTAGAAAGAATCTACTATGATTACTTTGCTATGTGGACACAATATTAAGCAGACTTCGAATGGTGTATTGTTTTTCCCAAAGGCTAGTACATATATTAGCCTTCACCTGAGAAACTTTCTTTTTGTAGTAGATAGTGTCAAACAGAGTCAAAATAAAGATAATAAGACAGTATGGAATATTCAGCCCCAAATAGACTATCAACATCACACTCTTTCCTACAAAGGTTCAGGGATCACTTAGGAAGAGAAGGCAAAAAAAATTGTAAGAGTCACAGGCAGGGAATGACTACAACCAACGTGTCTTCAGGATTCATCAGGGCAGTAACACATAGCATGCACAAAATTGCATGAACAAAACCAGACAAAAATCCCAGTATGGAGTTGCGAGTGGTCACAATGTCTTACCCCTAGCTACTAGCCATTGAGAGCTGCTGTGAAAGGGAGGGTCAGTCTTCTTAAAGTTGTGGCCTATGGTAAGTCAACCATGGTCCAATAGACAATCATCCATATAGGAGTGTAAGAACAGCACAAATCGTACTCCATGATTTTTGTTTGTTTTTAAAGACATAAAATATGGTACTTAGGGAATGGGGCGGATATGGATCTGGGAGGAGAAGGGAGTGGATGGAACATAATCAAGATATACTCTATAAAATTTTCAAAGAATTAATCAAACAAGAAAGAAAGAAAAATGTCTTAGTTTTTATTGTCAGTTTGACACAACTTAATGTCACCTGGGATGAGAAAACCTCAATTAAAAACTGCCTCAATCAGATTGGCCTCTGGTATAATATCAGTGAGAAAGTGTCTTGACTGACATTTAAGGCAGGAGAACTCTGCCCACTTTGGGTAGAATCATCCCTAGGCAGGTGGTTCTGGGTTGTTTAAGAAAACTAGCAGAGCAAGCCATGTGGGGCAAGCCTGTAAGCAGCAATCCTTCATGGTGTCTGATTCAGTTCGGCCTCCAGGCTCCTGCCCTGCATTTCCTCAGTGATAGATGGCAACAAGGAAGTGTAACCCTTTCTTCCCCTAGTAGTTTTTGGTAGTTATGCTTATCACAGTAACAGAAACCAAGCTATAACAGTTAACATGAGATCTTTCCTCTTCATTAATAAAAATGTTTATGTTCATAATAGGTTTTATGTTCAAATTTAGAGCCTATTGATTTTGCTCACTGAAGCTTTATATGCCTCAAACAGTAATGCTCTCTTTCTCCTTCCTCAACTGTTGGTAACCACAATCATATTTGTGTTCCTATGAACTTTTACTAGTTTGGATATTTTATAAAAGCAGAACTGTGTAGATGGTGTCTTCCATGCTGCCTTGTTTCACATCACATCACCATCTCAAGAATCATTCAAAGGGCTGCACTTTGCAGGGTTCCTTCTTTTTAGAAGTCAAATAGTATTCCGCACTGCATGTATTCATATTCCATTGTCCGTGACGTCAATGAATGGTTTACCAAGCCACGTTGTCTATGAAGCCTTTCTCTCTCCCCAGCTCCTCCCTTTCTCTTTCTCAATCTCTCTCTGTCTCTCTCTCTGTCTCTCTCTGTCTCTCTCTCTCTCTGTGTGTGTGTGTGTGTGTGTGTGTGCGTGTGTGTGTGCAGTCAGCCCAAAAGCAGACATCATGTGGTTTCATCAGTTGCTTATCATCTTACTTTTTGAGGCAGGGTCTCCCGCTGAACCTGCAGCGCTCTCATTTGCTAGGCCAGCAAGCTGAAGGGGATGGAGTTTTTTCTTCCCGTCTCTGCCTCTCTGGTGTTGGCATTACAGGCACACATCACTGTGCATGGATATTTTTAGGTAGATTCTGCGGATCAGGTCTCACATTTTCTCACTTTACCCGTTGACCCATCTCAGCCCTGCTGCCCGTCTTCAATAACCACACCTGTAAGTGATTGCTGACTACAGTGTAAACAGTTGTCATTCTTTTTGTGGGAAGGACGCTTAGTTAGCCATTCAGCTCCACATTGTCCTTTGGAGAGCCTCGGGAGTCTTGATCACCCGACCTGGTATACAGAAGCAGGTTCCACAATGGGGTCCAGGTGTTGCAACTGTTTCCATCATTGTTCAGCTGCTGTTATGCACATCTGTTCTAAGAGAATGCACTCTACACTTGGTGGTGGGCAGCTGGGGACTGCTCAGTCGCCTAACACCAGTTATCAGGTGACAAAGACCGGTGTCCGATGTGATGGACAGGCAGGGTATGTGGTGTTTAGAAGGAGTTGTGTGTCTTCATTTATCAAGAGGACAGGGAGATATGAACTTGGGAGAGATGGAACAGAGAACTCATCGAGGCACAGCCTTTAGGGTTCCATCTAGTTGCCCACCTATGCAAGTTACTGTGATGTTGTTTGTTGGCATTTGTAAAGTAAGGCAGTTATAAATCAACAGAGGGAAAATCAAATGGCTTCACTCTTTTGGGGGATATGGGTTCATAAAGGAAGGCAGAGCCTGTGCCTAGGCTCTAGGACTCCAACTCACCTCTGGATGAAGTAGACAGTGAAGTGAAGTGTAATCTCTGTCACTATCCGCCTGGGAGTGATGGAGGTGTGTTCTGTTTGTATTTGGTGTGACACTCCAATTCTGTTCCAGGTAGCACCATATACAGGCTCACATTATGGTAGCTATTCAATTTCCTGGCTTTCCTTTACCTGATGCCATCATTTGGACCACAAAAAATAGAGTGGATTCTGCTGAGGCACATTCCCAACTGGACAGATGCAAAGTCAGTGCCCTTTCCATTCAATAGGTTGGCACTGGGAGGACATATGAGAACCTTCGTCAGCCACTTTGTTGCCAAGAGGAGACAGCTAGCAGGATGACACAGGGCGTGACAGTGGAGAGGAGCAAATCTCTTCTTGAGGCTTAGCTGTCATGGCTCGAGCTTGCCTGTTGTTGGGGCTAAGACATCTTTTGTAATGCCTGTGGGGTTTCATTTTTCTTTGCCTTTCTGTTAACTGTTGAAGTAAGATATAATAATACTTCAAATTTTTAAAATTAAGAAAATAACACAATTATCTGCAACCTCTTGATTATAAGACTTTATTGTTTGTAGACCCTAAATTCTGTGTGAAATCTTGAGCATACACAGTTGACCCCTTTAGATTCCATACGAGAACAACTGCCAAGTTAACTACATGAGAAGGTTTAGGGTTACAATCTCCTGTTCAGGGGCTGGAGAGACGGCTCAGCAGTTACTGCCTTTGTAGAGGACCTAGGTTCAGTTCCAAGCACCCACACTGGGCAGTTCACAGCTGCTTATAACTCCAGCTCCAGGGAATCTGACTTCCACTTCTGGACTCTGCATGAAGCTACACTCACATCACAGATACACGCATAGCTAAAAATAAATAAATAAATATTTAAAATACATTAAAAAATTCTTCTGCATCAAGAAGTACCATTTCTCATGGGACAATTGTCTCTCCTGCAACCCCAGCTTTTTAAGACCGTACAGCAACTCAACACAGCAGTATGCAGATCTTTTTCAGGTTCAAAGCTGTTTTCTGGCTACACAGACTTGCAGAATTCTGCTTCTTTCTGTCTCAAATCACTTAGGAGCCCTGGTTTTCTGAGAAATCATGTTTCAACAGTAAGTTAACCTAGTCACGCTGACAGGCAAATATTCAGAAAGAAAAAATATGCTCAACATACAAAGATTTGCTTCTGAATAGCTGCTGATGAAGAGGGGAAGTTCCTAATTCACCCTCATCTGTCCACACAAAGGAAACAGACTCGGTGCTGATAATGGGAGCTCTCAGGTCAATGGGGACAATAATTAAGAAACCTTTCTAGAATGTTTTTATATTCATGGATGCAGTTTGAATATTGGAGTTGAAAAGGAGGTAACTATAATCAAGATTGGAAGAAGGAAAACACATACCGACTTTAGGATGGCTTTTCTTGACAACCGTGTGGAAGCTCTTTGCTAAAGTAACCTATGCAATCCTTTATTCTCGGGAAGTGCTACAAAAACAGGGCTGATTTTGAAAAAAAAAAAAAAAGCTTATGTCCCTTTTGTGGAACTTTGAAATATGTTTATGTATGTACATTTTTAGTAATTTTAACCATGGGGGATACTTGTTTCTTAACTGATATTTATTATTATTTCTATTGTATTCATATGATTGTTGTGCCTGCATCTATGTATGTGCTCCATGTGCTTGCCTGGTGGCCACGGAGGCCAGAAAGAGGTCTCAGATCCCCTAAAACTGGATTTACAGATGAGTGTGAGCCACTGTGTGAGTGCTGGAATTGAACCTGGGTCCTTTGGAAGAGCAGCTGTCTCTCCAGTTCTGTTTCTAGCAAATCTTCACAGCAGGCTAGAAGAAAATTCCATGCAAGTAAGGGCCCTAAGAATTAATGCCCTTCCAGGTGTACTGGATAGTTTTAAGTCAACTTGACACAAGGTAGAATCATCAGGAAGAGGGAGTCTTAATCAAGAAAATGCCTCCATAGGATTGGCCAGGAGGCAAGTCTGTGGAGCATTGTTTTAAAATTGAAGACTGATGTTGGGGGGTTGGCTGCCCATTATGGGAAGTTCTATCCTGAGTGCATGGTCCTGGGTGCTATTTAAAAAAAAAAAAAAAAAAGCAGGCGGAGCAAGCTCTGAGGAGCAACCCAGTGAGCAGCACTCTTTGTCATGGCTTCTGCTGCAGTTCCTGCCAGACTTTCCTGGATGATAGACTACAAGCTGCAAGCTCAAATGAGCCCCTTCCTTCTCTAGTTGCTTTAGGTCATGGTCTTTATCACAGCAATGGAAACCGTAACTAAGACACCAGTGAGCCTAGCTTTGTGCAGGTTGGAGACACCGATGGGAAACTAGTACCTCATGGTAAATGAGTTTTAACATCCCTTTCTCTGATCTGTTGCCTCTGCTATATGTCTTGAGGCTTGCCCCTCTATCATCTATCTTCCCAGCTATGGTGGAGACAACATTCAGCCCTCTCCATCATCTTTCTCCCCAGAGAGAACACTTGTTTTTTGGTTTGAGCAATGTCTCCATCTGCACTTTCGTGCCCAAAAGGTGGTAAATGTTCCTAGAAAAGTTATTTCTTCTTTAAAACAAGTTTTGTTTTTATTTTTTGTTTATGTTTATCTGTGCATGATATACATGTGTGGGTGTCCATAGAGACCAAAAAGAGTGTGTCATATCCCCTGAAATGGGGTTACAAGCAGCTGTGATCATATGAGTGCTGTGAACTCCAGTCCTCTGGAGGAGCAATAAACACTGCTAACTGCTGAACCATCTCTTTGGCCCCAGTTTTGTATCCCAATATGATTGCCTAAGGATTTTTTCAAAAATAGATCAGTATAAGGGGTATTGACGACTGAGAACCTTGCAGCCAGACACTTAAACACAATGGAAATTGAATCTAATTGTGTGTGCCCATATATTGGTTCTGATTCAATAGCTATGCAAAAACGAACAACTTATGTGACAATTCTTTGCCTCGGCTTTGTCTCCTGTGACATGAAAAGGAAAATTGTATTGTTCTCCTAGAGTTAACATACGTGGAAAGTTTAGAACAAGTGTCAACAGTCCAGCAACTCTCTAAACGTTAGCTGATACAATTGTTGCTGCCAACCAAACTTTGTAGCAGATACGAGCTTATGACTTCCAGGGTGTTTTTAAGCTTCATTTTCTTCTCTCTCCTGAGGAAATAAGCAGAGTGCCTTTATCTGATTGAATGAGAGAAGGTGAGTAAAGGTTAATACCTCACAATTTTATTTCAACAATAAGTAAGTGAAGATGGCCTGAAGACATTTTTTTTCCAGAAGACACGCTCCTTGTTGCCTCTTAAAGGCCATGCTAATAAGAAAAGTCTCACAAGAGTTCCACATATATATGAAAACAAGAGACAGATGACTCCTTTTCCAGTATTTGAGAATGCAATGATAATGAGAGCCATTCAGGATTCTGTTGTCATAGTTTGACTAGCCTCAAGAACTGGCCATGAGATACTGATACAATGTGAAAATCAGATTTCCCTAAACGGCTTTTACCGTCACAAGGATAATAGATCATTTTTATCCCCCCCAGTGTAAATATGAATTTGAAATAGTGAAGTAGCCTGGGGTATACAATGAGGCATTGTCTGGGTTTCATGTAGTCAGACATGTTGAGAGTGAGGAGAAGCAGAAGTGATTAAATGATGATTAAAATATGAAGGGGAGGCCCAGCTCAGCTATAGATAGGAAATACATTCTCTTCAGTACATATCATTCCTGCTATCCTGCTTTGAATTTTTTTTACCCATTGCATCCCCCTGCCCCAAATGCATGAGCTACTAGGGATACAATGAATTCTACTGATATGGTGGAGAGGTATCTCTGTAGGACAGGTCAATAGTAATGACTGAAGCTACAATAGACATTGGATTTCAGGATCATTCATGGTGTTTGCATCATGAGGAGGAGTGTCTTTTAGAATAATTTGGGGACAGTAAGGTAACACTTAACACTGAGACACTGATGATTTTCTGAAGTGGTCCAAGAACTCTGTAATCACATTAGGACTGCAAAGCTCCATTGCTGTGTAGTGTTAGAACTTGGCATTGCACACATTACTGCTACCTGTTTCTGTGGAGCCATCTCATTTCTTGACAGTGCCATAACTTGTGAAGTATATGTTGCTGTTACTGGTCTCTCTGGAGCCATTCCTGCACATATATGATACACCGTGTTTTCGGTGTGTTTGTAAAAAGCAACAGTACTGAACTCTTTGTCATGCAAAGACTTTCCCCATTACCACTGTCATCATCACCACAATGATCCTCACTGACACTATCACCACCCTTACAATACTGTCACCACCTCCATCATCATCATGACCACCACCACCATCATCATCACTACCCTTACTCTCACCACCTTCATCATATAAAATACAAAAAAGATATACAATATTTTCTTCTGTTGGAAACACTGTTCAATGACACCCAAGCACTAACTGTAAGTGACATCAGCATATCTTACCATGGACCTTGGGAACTTGCTTAAGCCATTTTGTTTCCAGTACTTTTGGAGGAAGATTGACAGGTTTTCTCTCTGTTTGCACTGGATAAGACATTCAGTACAATTTATAAACAGCCATGTCACTGGGTGCTTTGGGTATTTCTCCAATTTTTCTTTTGGAAAAAAAAATCATTGTTACCTTGAAACATGTTTAGGTATAGGTTCTAAGAAGACATTGTTTACCTTTGTTGGGAGGTTTCTTTACTATTCTTCATTCGTTAAGACATTTAAAAAAATCATTATTGACTTTTAGTGGGGTTTCAAATCTTTTGCTCTTTCTGTTGACATTATTGTGTTTTGTATGTTCTCTTAGTTCTTTATCATCTGAAAAAAGTGTGTATGTTTGCATGTGTGTGCATATTTGCATGTGTGTGTGTGTGTGTGTGTGTGTGATAGTGTTTATCACAGCAATAGAAAACAAAGAATGTTACATCTCTATGGCATTACTTATAAATGCCCCAAATGTTTGATAGATTTCTTCAGGCCCGTCAACAAAAGTTGAGCCATCCATGCAAATACTTTTTAGGACTAAATTCTTTGTACAAATGTGGAGGATTTCAAGTGTTTGTCTCTTTTAGAATGAGCTTTGATAGACTGAGTTTCTCAAGCTTTTTTCTTACTTCTTTGAAGTCATCAGATAAAGCTGCTGCAGTCTGGCATGGGAATCTTCTTTGTGGCTTCCAGCACAGTGGAGATGGTCTTGTCTTCATTGGTGACATTGTCACTGTCTATCTTCTTTATCCCAATGTAGGATAACTATGCATAAATATAGATCCGGGGAATCATCTGTTCTAAAGAAAGATGTCAGTCCTCTCCCAGAAGGCTACCTGGACATGAGCCTTACCAGAGTGAGGATTTGCTGCCTCCTTCCAGCATATCAGACTTCTTCTCATTGTGGAAGAGAATTCCTGATGTGCAGAAATATCAGGGACTCAAACGTGCTTCATAATGGCATAAAGTCCCATCCTGCACAGTTGCACTTCTAGGAAGGCTGTCCTACTCCTAACCCTTCTCATGAATATCATGGAAGAGCTATAGGCGGTAGATTGTGAGTGGCCATGACGCCTTTTACACCAGGATTTTCCAAAGGACCTGAAAGCTCTTATCCGAAACTGGTAAAAGTTGAGCTGACATTTTTTTTTCTTACTTCTGCGAAAGCCATTTATCACTCTATGCTCTGCCAAAGATGAGTGTTCAGGTATTTTCTCTCCTCAGAGCGGTCTGTCCAGGACTGTGTTGTATCCAGCTCCCACCAGTCCTCACAAGCTGATTATGTGAATTTCTTCTTGTCTCTCTTCATTGGTCACATGGCTATAGCTTGAAGTTGAGCGTGATGGGAGCAAATACACACTGAAGGTTTGCAGGCACCATGGCAAGCATGTTCTATGTAGAAGTTGGTGGCTAAATACATCAATATATCAGAGACTTGCTAACATTGAAATTTAGTTTACCAAGTCTCTTACAACTTGGTTTCATAGGCTGTTTGCTGATCACAGAACAATAATCGTTTATATAAATGTCCTTATTAATTCAATAGTGGGGGCTTACACGGTTTCTCAGATCACGAGTAGAATGAATACTTTCTTTGTAAAGTGTGTTTTTCCTTGTTTATTAAATATTCCTATAAACAAATAGGCAATGAAACAAACCAGTTCACTACATTTCAGTTATAAGATCTAAAAATCCCTGATTTTTAAATGTTTGTCAACTTTCCATGTATTTCCTTTTCTGATTTAGATATTTTTTTCCAAATAAGATGTAACTATGCTTTAAATAACTAAAATCAATTTTTGTTTGCAAAAATGATCTTAAAATAAGCCAAAAGAATATAATCATATGCTTGTAAAACCATGGGCAATGCTAAGAAATCTACCCTCCCCCTATACACACCCTTATTATCTTTGCAGCATAGGCCTAGGTGCTTCTGCTTTGGGAAGTACTATATTTGGTTATTTATAAGTTATATGGAAATGGTAAATTTTATAAGGGTGAGAAATAAGTCCTTCTATGAGTTACATTTCCTCTGCACACCTTGGCATAATTCATCCCTGATGAGAACCTCACTGTGTTTCAGAGCATGAATACTTTCACATACCTACATAGGCTTTGATGTTGACTGTCAATCTTATTTGTCTATATCTACACCTGTATGGTGATAAAAATTAAAATTTTGTAACTGTCTCTTTGCCTTTGTGGGGTGGGGTGAGATATTCTTAATATGTAGCCTTGACTGACCTGGAACGTACTATGTAGACCAGGTCAACTTCAAACTCATAGACATCCACCTGTTTCTGCCTCCCAAGTGCTGGGATTAAAGACATGCGTCACCACACTTAATTCCCTCTGAATTTAAACACACACATGTACACACACACACACACACACACGCACACACACACTTGTATACACACACTTATTTTATTTTACTTTTTAAGAATTTCACGCTCAAGTACTGTCTTTACATCATTTTCACCTCACTCTTCCTCATCCAACTCCTACCACCAGCGGACATTTTTACACAACATGTCTTTAGTCAATCCCAGCAACTCAGAGTCCCTACCACTCTCTCTGTGTAATATGCTTTGATCTGAACCTATCCAAGCCACACCCTTTAAAGTTGCCTCCATCCAAACAAAATAAAGGAAAAACAAAACATGACACTATCTGATAAGGGCTAGGTGGGGAGTCAGGAATAGCAGAATACTTTTGGTAGAAGTAAACCAATGGTGTGTCCACCATAGCAGTCCCTCTGACCCTCTGTTCTCACAAGCTCCTTGAGTTGGCCTCTCTCATCTGGTTCCCTAATAAAGCATAGATCCTCATCCACAGTGGAAGCCACGCCTTATGCCATCCATCCCATCTCTCATTGGTGCACAGACTATAAAGGGAATTCTTTATATCTTTCCTTTATAATTTTTGGCATCATATGACTTTGAAGTCACACCAGGACCCTCTGTCTTGAACCCACACTATGGTCTCCACTATTCCATACTATACAGACATAAGAAATTCTCCATAAATCAACTTTTATTTTTAGATCCAGGACAGATTGGGTAAAGTCACCTGGCCGTCTTTAGCTTAGCATGCTGAATTCTCTTGTTTGCTTTCTTCCCAACTCTCTTAGTTTCCCCAAGCAGGTGGGGTCTTTAAATCATCCTTTCTTCCTTGCCAATGGCTTTAAACCATAAACAAAAGCTCCCCATCAAGAGGACAAACATTTAATTGTTTCCCCAACCCAACCCACATCCCTTGTGCATCACTCCAAACTTCAGTGGTCACAACTTTATTGTGGGCTTCAAAAGCTGGGGCAGGCTTGAGCTTTTAATATGTTCTCTTTCTTCTATCAGTGTTATTGTTGGGATGATGAACCAGATGTGTCTTAGCTGCTTAATTGTGCAAAAAAGTAATGGGAGATGTGGAAAATCAACATACAGTGCATAGTAGTTCATAGGCTCTCAACACAGGTGTAGCTGTGAGGCTGCAGCAATCGCATGAGATTTGGACAACAGACAGCTGCAGCCTCAGTATTTCAATCTCATATCTGGATGCTGTTAGCCTGTATGGAGTCTTGTTGGCTTCCATGTGTCTTCCCCGAGGCAGGAAGACACAGTGGTGTGTAACAGGATTGTCCTACATGGAGAAAACTCAAATTGTTCCCAGAGAGAAGACAGATATAATTAAACAAGCCTCCCCCTCTTCCCTGGAGTGTGTAATATTCATTTAAATATTTACTTAGAGCAAATACATTTTAATGAATTTTCAGTTAAAGTTATATCAACTCATTAAGCCATGTTTAAGAGATCAGAAATATGAAATCAGTTCTTGGAGCAGCTTGTTACGTTTTGAGTCTGATGGGTACCCTGGGAAACAGTCTGTAGGCAGGTGCTGTTCCCTTTCCTTCAGGCAGACAACCCTTTACCGTGTTCATTCTACTACAGAATGGAGCTTGGCGGATTGGTCAACCCTCACTATTTACTTGAGGAATAGGAGGCTCAGGAAAATTAAACAACCCTGGGGGTCCTTAGTTCACAAGGAGCAGACGTCAGAGATAATACAGGGTGGTCTCATCTTAGTCCAGCCCAACATGGGAAACACATCCAGAGAATGTTGGATCTGCCAGACATCCTACCTTTCTGCTTCCTGTCCCTGACAGTCTTATTCTGAGTCCCAGGTAGAACCCCTCACGGGAGCCTTCAGCTTCCTTCTTCCACCTGGAATGTTCCAGTGGGAAGCCCCAACCTTGTGTAGGAGGAAAGAAAGCTCGGGGTCTCCTCTTTGCCACTGCTCTGGTTTGGGGTCACGGGTCTAATGTTTGTACTTTTGCTGAATTGCAGTGCTCAGATTGCCAGTTGCTCATGACTCTATCTCTGCCTTCTACTGATGCTGCATCTCCCCTTCAAGGCCCAGAGAGCATAAAAGCAACTCTACTTCTAACCTCTGACCGCTGTTGTGTGTGAAATGTGCCCAGACAGGCTCGGGAGTTTGAACATTTGGTTCCCAGCTGGTAGCATTGTTTGGGGAGATTATAGAAATTTTTAGTGGCAAGGGTGGGCTGGTAGGAGTCTGCTGTGGTGTGTATGGCCCCTTCCAGCTTCTGGGTCTGCTAAGATGTAAACAAACTATAAAGAGAGTTCTTGCTACCACAGATGGTTCTGTCATTCACCATGTCTTTCCTGTCATGATGGACAATAGCCCCTTAAGCCATGAGGCAGAGTAAATGCTTCCTTCTTTAATTGGATTTAGTCATATATTTTATCAGGGCAAAAAGCAATGGAGCTGGTGGAATTCCTTTCTCTGAGACATCTGCAGTTAAGTCATGATGGGGCAGCGGAGGTGCTACTTCCTGTGGGATCCTTTAGAACAGTGGTTCTCAACCTTCCTAATGCTGCAATCCCTTAATACAGTTCCTTATGTTGTGGTGACCCGCCCCCCCAATCTGTAGAATTATTTCATTGTTACTTCATAACTTTAATTTTGCAACAGTTATGAATTTATTATATAAATATCTGATATGCTGGATATCTGATATGGGACACCCAAAGTGGTTGAGACCTGCAGGTTGAGAACCATTGCTTTAGCCGGCCTATTGTCCATGACAGGTGTCCCTTTGCCTATCTTAATGCTGACACCTCCAAGCAGAAGCTACCTGGCAGTGAACTGTAATCCCTCTTATACTAGATGGAGCAGCATTTCTGCTGTGTGTCCCGGAAACTGGTCACATTTTTTATTTGCTTGTTTTTGCTTGGAGATAAACAGGAAGTTGGCCCTAGCACCTAGTGTTTAATTTCTAGACTTAATGAGTCTTTGTAATGTTTGGCCTTTTAGAAGTTCTTTCTTTTCTATCACATTATGAGATCCTGAATATGGAAATGCATAAAATAAAGAAGAAGAGAATCTAAAAATTCCATCTCTGAATAGACTCCTTGTGTATGTATGTTTGTATGTATGTGTGTGTATGTACATGTGTGTGTTTGTGTGTGTGTGTGTGTGTGTGGTTTGTTGAGCATGTACCTGAGGGCAGAAGGAATGGGAAGCATACTGAGTTTTTAATAATGGAATAAAATTGCATAATCTATAATTTGCTTTTAACTATTTGAAATACTTAAAATTATTCTACGAGGATTTCATGCACAAGTACACTGAAATATGTGATTACATCTAACAACCTTTGACCCCTACAGCTTCCCGTAGGCCCCCTAATTGACACACATTCTTCATGTTCATTATCTTTAAAAAATCATCACAGTCCGGAGTCCAATTAGTATTTTGCACGTGTCATTTGAAGTAATTTAGTTCCCTAAATAGCTCAGACCTGAGTCTCATTAAACTAGCCACATCCACTCCACGCATCCAAACTATTTCTTTAATTTAATCTACTTTTATTGTGTCAGCCTGCGAAGTATTGGGATTTCACTATGGCATTTTCAAACAAAATTTGTTTTTGTTGATGCTCCATTCTCTACCCCTACTACACTTAATAGTGTGCTTTCCTCTTTGATATCATATGAAAAAGTAAAGTTCTGTTTTGGAAATTAAGTATTCCATTTGATGAGTCAGTTACACCATAATAGTTTTAGAAACCGGTTTAGAAAATCCAGGTTCTTCTAAAAAGTAACTAATGCAATCATGATTTTCTGATTCTTATACTGATGTGTGTTTTTGTTTATACATTAATTTATATCATGGTATTGTCTTTCTAAATACCTTAAGCACTTAACCCCTTAAGAGTAATGGGGTTACCAATGTTCAACCATAAATTCTTGACTTGCTCTCCATCACAGCCATCTGTGGAATGTGTTGAAAGAAGTGAGTCAGCCCCAGCTCTGCAGGGTCTGGTAGGGCAGTGCTGGTACACTTGGGCATGAGGAGGTGGAAGCTCTTGACAATTGATTATTCCAGCATGTTCCTCCTCAGGAGAGGCAGATGATGCCCTTGCTGGGGACCACACTTAGGGGATTATACCCTTGGAATGCCACTTGCGAGTCTTGTGGAAAGGAAATGACATACATAAATTTTGTGAGGAAAGAAGGGAACTGGGGGAGGGAGGGCTCAGAAGAAGAGCTAAGGGTCTCCTTTTCCTGAGTACCCCCTGCCCTCTTAGAGTCATGAAATTGCCACTCCAGCTCCAGTTCTGTGTTATCCCTTCTGTTTCCGAAGGAGGAAGCAGCAAATGTCACAACACAGTCTTCCATGCTCAGCTTTCTCAGCATCCTTTTGAATATGCAGATAATCTTTTGGTGGCTTTGGGGTAAACAAGGTCCATAAAGTGATTAGCATCACACTTATTGCACTTTTTGTTTCTAGTTTTAAAACTCACTTGCTCAATCCTGGACTCACCACTAAAATGGGAGATAGAGAAGAAAGCCTTAGATGATAAGAGTAACCCAGAGGAATGGAGAGATGGCTCAGTGGTTAAGAGCCCAGGTTGTTCTGATAGAGGAGCTGGGTTTGATTCCCCAGGACCCCATATGGCAGCTCTTGAGTCTGTAACTCATGTTCCATAAGATCCAACACCCTTTCTGTCTTCTGCAGGCACATACATATATGCAGGCAAAACATCTGTACATATAAAATAAACTATAAAAAGAAAAAAATTAAAAATTAGCCTCATACATGGGAGACAGCTTTGTGTGACCCATCTGTAGCATCCCAAATACAAGCACATATATGTGCGTGCGCACACACACACACACACACACACACACACACACACTCAAATACACAAAGAGCCCCAAATATAAAATGGTCAGCGTTTACCCAAAAGAAATAGTGCTGAGCAGACTAAATCCAACAGATGTTTGAGCTGAGTCTTTTTTTTTTTTTTTGCCTTTTCAAGAATATTTTCTCTTGTTCTTTCTTCTGCGTGTTGAATATGAAGATGCTAGTTAACTCTAAATTGGAAATTGGCTCCCTCAAGAAGTCTGTTCCACTCTTCCCTCCTCTGCTTCTCTCTGCTGCAAGCAATAAATGACCCCAATATTTAGAGAGAAAACCAAGGACCCAGCGCAGCCCATGGGTAACGTGTTTAGGTTTATTTCCCTTGATGCTGAGTTAATTCTGGGTAAAATAGGGCAGAAATTCCCAACTTAGACAGTTTCTAACTCTTGCCGTCTGTCCCCACCAGTTCCCATCACAATGGACTCACAGTGGGAAAGGTCATTGAAATAAAAATTTCCCCTTTATTCCAGAAATGCACATGAAGTGAACATGAGACCATAAGGGAACGGGAATGGAGTGGGATGGTTTAACCATGTTGTGCTTGGGTGTCAAACTGATAAGGCATAGACTTGTGATGGTGCATCATTATGGTCAAGTTGATTCTATTTTGGAATCACCTGGGAGACATACCTCTGGGTGGTTTGGTAAGGGTGTTTCCAAAGATACTGATTCCACAATTCTGTTTTCTCAATTCAGTACTAAAACCAAGAGAAAGAAAATCCAGCATGTATCTGGTACTTCATGAAGGTCTAGTTAGGACCTTTAAATCCTGTGTTCTCATTCTTGTCTAACTCTGAGTGTTCAAGACAAATAATCATTAAATAACTACTGTCACAATTCCCCTGCTTATGACATGCACAGCCAATAAGAGATTTCTTTTTTTTCTGACATTTTTTTCTTTCTTTTACATTACAGCCACCAGTTCTCCCTCCAATCCCTCCCTCCACTCCTCCTTGCCTCCTCCCATCCCAACCCCATCCACTCCTCCCAAAGCGAGGGGCTCCCATTGGGAGTCAGCAAAGTCTGACATATCAAGTTGGGGCAGGATCAAGCTCCTACCCACTGCATTAAGGCTGAGCATGGCATCCCACCATAGGGAATGGGCTCCAATTCCTATGCACCAGGGATAGATCCTTGACCTATTGCCAGGGGCCCCTCAGATAGTCCAAGCTTCACCAATGCCTCCCATATATGGTGGGCCTAGTTCAGTACCATGGAGGCTCCACAGCTGATGGTCTGGAGTTCATGAGTTTTTACGAGCTTGGTTCAGCTGTCTCTGTAGATTTCTCCATCATGGTCTTGACTGGCTGCCTTCTATTCTTTAATTTCTTTTTTTTCTTCAGAATTTCATACATGTACTAAGTGATAATATCGGTGTCATTTACCCTCTACGACTCCCTTAAATACTCCCCCATTAGTACATCCCCTCCTCAAATCCATACATTGTTTTGGATAGCCCACTAGGGTCAATTCATGCTAGGCCTGTGTGCGTGGGTGTGGCACCATCCACTGGAGCATGGGGAACCTACCAGAAGCCACACCCTCAAAAAAGAATGATTCTCTCTTCCCCCAGAAGCTAACTCCAATCAATACCTATCCAGGAAGGGGTAGAGGCCTGGAGAGCTCCTTGCCGGTCCATGTTGGGATATGACTGGCTTGATCCAGTGCAGGCAATCATAGCTGCTGTGGGCTCAAGCGTGCAATGGACTTGTCGTGCCCAGGAGACGGCATTTCACAGCGCTCTGCCTCATCCTCTGGCTCCATTTGGGGGAGAAAAGCCAGACTTAACGCTTCCAACTGAGAAACTATTACCCTGAGATCCATTTACGCCTTGAAATACAGCAGTCAGATTTGAATAGAACCATCTCACCATCCTATCCTGTTAATATTCTTCCCCATGTTGGCTTTAATAACATATGTTTTTGTATTGTTCACGTGGCATTTATTTTTTATTGTAAGCTTTAGCTTGATGGTTTGATTTTATTTAAGTGAAATAAAAAAAGGCAGATAACAAAGTCACTATTTCTCCCGCCCCCACCCATTTTCTCACTCAGTAAAATGTTAAATTGCTCTTGTACTTTGCATCCACAACAGAAATAAGCAAAATATGGCAGATAAAATTTAGGGTACATTGGTATTTATGGCCCATAAAATATGTAAGTCAACTAACTGAAAAGCTTTTCAGGTGCTTATTACATATGCGAGAACCACATAACTTTGAGGCATTTGCGATTGAGTCCCTGCCCATCTATTCACCACTTTGAAGCAGTTGTAAATGCATTAATTCATGATTAATTTACCCTGCCCTCTGTGCTGCCTACAGCTGGAAAAGCCAAATCTAATTCTGAAAAACACTTAGAAAAGGGAAGCATTGTTTGGGAAATTATGGGGGAAATCAGTGTGTTTAAAAATAAACATAATTTGATAATTGAAGCCTATGCTCATTACAGGGAGAGGTGGTGGAGGGTGCCCCTTCCAAACAAATAATTCCGAGATTAGAGAATCTTTCGGTCCATTCTATGCATTTGATACTAGCAGCTCAAAGTGCTGTTCTGCTACTTAGAGAGATGCCTTAGGCAAAAGTACCAAGAAGTCATGTCTATAAAAGTATATAATAAACATCTTCAGAAATTGGTGAATTCTTTATTTCTAGGGCTCTAGCTGGAACATTCTGGAAAGCGTTTTGCAAAACATGAGTTTAATGCCCTTATTTTTGAAATCTGATAATGATCCATTACAAGGGCAATAAAATTATTTCCCCAATCTGCATAAGATAAAAATGGAGGCTTGCTGTAATTCAGCTCATGTGTCAAGATGCCAGACTCACTGCCCAAGTTAGAAATCACAGGATGAAATAGTTAGTATCTCATAAGAAATTAACCCAGTGTATGTTTATGAACAATTCTGGGCCTGATACTAAAATGGGAGTGGTGATGAGGAAAGAGAGTGCCTCCATCTTTTTGTATTGTATTAGGAATACTCAGGTTGTACCTGCTGTGAGATAGTGTCTTCTGGACAGGATGGGGAAACTGTGCCCATGAAATCTCTATAGGATGGTCACCTAAACAAGACCTGCAGAATGACAATGTTTACATGCCAAGGTGGTGGAGGAAATCTCACAAGGACCCACCCCAGGTGAAGAACTAGAGGAAGAATCAGCTTTCTCCAGGGGAGGAGTCCTGATAGGTTATCTAATTCCAAGCTATTAGCCCTACATACACATACACAAAAGCACTGGCAAATGGACTCTACATATACATACAAATACATATGTTTATGCATATATTTTCCTACAGATGACAAATTTAATTCTTCATGACTTCTTGGATTGTAGGCTTCAGTATTACATATTGACATTACCAGAAACTCAAAAAAAGAGAGTCAGCACCTATTGCAAGAATACTAATATATACATATATGCATATGTACATATATATACACACATACATATTGTATGTGTAGAACAATAATAAAGAAGAGATCGTGTGTTTGGGGGCATGGAGGGTATTAGGGTGCAGGAGAATGGAACTGATATAAATAGGGTACTTATATTAAATTCTCAAAATTTAAAAAATAGTCATGTCGCTAATATTTGATGTGTGTTTCACATTAGAGTATTTCTTGAGGAAAGGTCGGGAGATCTGAGTATTTTGAGTTAGCACACTTGAGGACTGCACAATTCAGAGCATATGGCCATAGCTCAAGAAAAAAGTGTGACGTTCATTCACTCTTTGCTCTTTCAGACATGCACAGACATCCGATGTGAATGTAGGCTGGAGAGTGATTTGGACATAGCGGTGTCTAACCAAATGCTTCAATTTTGATGGCCTTTCTAGTTTCCAAATATACGTTTTTCTCATTGTACTGTCATGGCTAAACCTTCAAAATTCATTATTCTTTCATAATCTCAAACGTGCATATGATGTGCTTTTGGTCATTTTCATACACCACCATCGTTACCTTTTCTCATTCCCCTCTCACTTGCTGAGTGGTCTCCTTCCCAAAAAGCTTCTCTCCTATTTCCGTGTCTTCTTTTTCTTCTTTTTTATTGTGACCCATTGAGTTCAACTAGGGTTGCTTATATGAGCATGGGATGGAGTGACTGATGTACAGACAACCTTCAGTTGTTACACTGCTGAAGAAAATGGCACGCCTCCCCTCTGCGATCATGAACTGCCAATAGCTCTTCATGGAAGGGTTCATCATGACCATCTCTCCCTTCCATGTCGGAACGTTGATGGGCTCCATCTTGTCCATGTCTTGTATGCCCCCAGCTGCCATCAGTTCATGCGTGTGATGGCAATGTTACATCCAGAAGAGATTGTTTTGCAGCCCTCTTCTCCATCCTCCAGCTCTTGTCTTCTTCCCATCCCATCCGCCTCTGCTAATATGTTCCCCAAATTACCAAAGTTTTTGAAGACTCATTTATTTATTGTATGTGTATTATTGTTTTGGCTAATTGTATGTACGTGCACATGTGGAAGCTACAGGAGGGCATCAGAATTCCTGGAATGGAGTTGCAGATAATTGTGAGCCACCATGTGGCTATTAAATCAAACCTGAGTCTATTGCAGTGATCTTGACTGCTGAGCCTTCTCTTTAGCCTCGCTTACATTTTTGTTTGTTTGTTTCAGGACATTCAATGTACATAGTATTGGGTTTCATAAGAACATTTTCACAAAAAAGAACAATGCAATGTACTTGGGTCAAATTCTCCCTTCCCATCAACACTCTCTGTTATCATAAACAATTTCATTATACAAAAGTATATAATCTTATGTTTCTACACAAAGCCTAGTATCTACAAATAAAAGAAAATGTGATAGTCATCTTTCTTGAGTCTGACATAATTAGCTTAACATGGTTATTTCCAGATGCATCTATCTTCCTACTGATGGCACAATTTAGTTCTTCATGGCTTCTTGGATCTATAGGCTTCAGTATGGAATTCTGAAGAAAAGAAAAAGAACCAGCACTTATTTCAAAAATAAAATGATGCCTCTGATAACCACAGCATAAAATATTCAGAGTTATGAAGTTAGTCTCCCCCTCCAGGACCTTGTGTCTAGTCACTGCATGATTGAGCCTTGAGCTGACAAGTTCAAGTCACCTCTTAAGAGCCATGCCCTCCCTGAGTCCTCTCTACACAATGGAGAACTCTTTGTAGAAGTCAGACAGCCCTCTGCTCAGAGTCAACAGGATTTCTATGCCCTAAATTTTCTCAAACATTTTGGGACATACCCATCAAATACCCAAAGACCCTACTCAAGTCTATGGACTGTATACAAGTCCATATGGTTAAAATGTACACAGACACTGGCAGCCCAGTTTAAGCATTTGGAGAAATGCCTAGTGTTGACCTCTTTTAATGCCTTTCCTTCAGGACTGGAGGGATAAAAAGCAGGCATTCTATATGTTTTGCTTGTACGAGCTTGTAGAAACTCAGGAGAATGCCACAAATAGGGGATGATTTAGTAGCCAAAGAGAAGAGGATCCCACAGTCCTCTGCACTCATGGTTCTTATTAGGCACAAACATTACAGTCCTCATCTCTGCCTAAAAAGCCTATACCATGAATGACATCATATCCTATTTATTTTTGAAGATCGTCATGTCTCTTTCTTCGCCAGTCCTGCTCTCTGAGCACGGCAGATCATGAAGAGCAGGGATCTGCCAGTTGGTATTGGTTGTAGTAAGGTGTGAGACTTTCTACCTAGGTCGTTTCTCCCCCGGTTTGGAGTAAAGGATAGGAGATGGCTGTCTATGAACAGAGTTATAGGACAGAAGAGCTGAGGAGGAACAGTCATAATGAACTGAGAACTGGTGGGGTCTCCTCAAATCTGAGTCTTTCAAGATGTTTGCCCCTACAAAAGCTGCAAGGGATGGGCTCTCGTCAAAGTTGCCTGGTAGTATTTTCTGCCATCCCTGAGAGTACACGCTCAGCATCTAATGGGCTATCCATTGAGTGTACCATTAAGGCACTCATGGTTGTACTTTGTGCTTTGATTGATCTAAGGAAGCTAGGGTAACCAAGGTCACCACAACAATGGTGCTCGTACCAGAGGGAGGAGAAAACTTTGAATAAGTTCTTATGTTGAAGTCTAACCTTCCTCTCCCATTGAGTGTTGCTAATCATCTGTGAGGCTTCTGGGTAGTGATTGAGCTGTGGCTGGGGTTCTCATGATAGATCAGTTCCATGATAAGATCTAAAGGGACCAGTGTACTTCTATCCCACCATGCTGGGGCACACAGAGAAGACCTCAGCTGTGATGAAGATAAAGGGAATTCACTAGGCACAGAATCTGCTTACACCTCCATTTCAGACTTCTTCCTCTTCGAACTGTGAGGAGTAGCCTTTTGTTGTTTATAAACCCCTCAGCACGAGACGATTTGGTATATGTCTGAACTAAGACTCTATGAGGAGGGATGTGCAGGATATTAGAGCCTTTAGATGTCAGTAGAGGTTACAAATGTTGATGAGTCATGAGATGACTCAGTGGGTAAAGGCACTTGCTGTCAATCATGACAAACTGAGTTCAATTTCCAGAACCCACATGGCAGAGGGTGAAAACTAGTTTTTGAGACTTGTTCTCTGATTTCTGTGTATATACTGCAGTGTGCTCAAACCCACATGTACACATGCAAACAAAATAAATAAATAAAGCATAATAAAAATCTTTTAAAAATAAATAAATAATGGAGACAGAAATAATAAATGAAATGAAAGAAAATTTATTTTTTATAGATTTTTATCTTGATTTACCCCAAGCTCATTAAATCTCTGAAGTTCTCCTGGGACCCAATCATATCCTGTAGTGATTTCTTTGATAAACTGTATTTTGTTTTTATCGTTTGGAAGAAAAGTTAAGAAGAATCAATCTATATTTCTGAAAAACATGACAAAGACATTTCTAAATGCTAATTTACTGAAAATTAGGTGAAAATATTGAAAATCATTATTTTTTTACCAGTAATTTGGATCAGAGTTCTTTTCTATCTATATGCAAATGTTGAAGTCCTTTGCCTACTTACTTTTTTTTACAATCTTATAATTTTTCTTATTTAATAAATGTAAAATTAATGAAGTTCTGTAAAGACCGTAAAGTTTTCAATAGCAACTTTGGAAGTCTCTCTCCTGCATATAAATTCTGTGATTATATACTCTTTCTATTGGCATAAAACTACTATTTGCATGTTTATATTTAAATATGATTTATCATTGTAATATTTCTGCATTAATAATGTTTATTGAGTCTTCAAATAATGACACTCATTGGTTTAGATTTAAACACACACCTTTTCAAGCAAAGACAAATATTAAAACTTCAAATTTGCCTCTAATGGTCTGCAGCCTAATTTTTTACCCAAGGAATTTTCTTCAAGTCTTTTTTTTCTTCTACTCCTGGTTTTATCTGATTATCTCTGTTTTAACTGCAATTTAAGTTCTCTCTGGGAGGGCAGTATATAATTAAAACTACAACTAATTGTGTGTTGTGATTTTATTTCTTCTTAATGAAAGATTATAAAACAGCTTGAGAGGGATACCTCTGACCAGAAAACAGTAGTTATTTTGGGATAAATTTCCATATTTTTAGTGCCTGTGATGTTGCTCTAAGACCAAACACAGCAAATTTGCAGGCCTTGGGAATATGGGTTTGAACCAGAGGGAAAATGGCTATTGGCCTTCGCTTGGATTTCTCATTAGCATTCAGACTCGTAGATGGGCTGGAAAGCTGGGGACTGTTATATAAATATCTTGGTCCCAGTTATCACTGTGGGAAGTCCTGTGGACCTTCACCTCTTTGACCCAGTTGGCCTCTGTGCTTGCGACAGTGTGAAAAGCTGGCAGGCTGTTACACTTTACTTCCTGATCCTTAGCCTACCGCCTTTCCTACAAGATCATAAAAAGAATCCCATCTAAAAATGTCCATACTAACTGAAATGCCTGCAAAATTTGTGTTTGCATTTCAAATATGTTTAATGCTCCTTTCATTTAAAAAAAAAGTTATTTTCTGTCTACAGGTGTTTTGCCTGCATGTGTGAATGTGCAGTGTGTGTGTGTGTGTGTGTGTGTGTGTGTGTGTGTGCACGCAGTTCCCATTGATGCAAAGAGAGGGCATTGACTCCCTGGAGCTGAATAACTGACAGTTTTGAGCCACCTTCTTGGTGCTGGCAACTAAACCTGGATCCCCTGCAAGAGTGGCCACTGCCTTAGGCACTGAGCTTTCTCTCCAACCCCATATACTCCTCATTTAAATTTTGTCTAATCAGCCCAAGATTACTGAGATTAGAAAGAGGGAATGGAAAGGAGGGAGAGAGGTGAGAAATTAATTAAATCTGGCACTAGTGTGGATCATTAGGTCACGAGTCTCCAGAGAATCCTGCACGTATATCTTGTGGGTTTTATAAAGGTCAAACTACAAGGTTTGCATCCTATTAAAATTTCTCATTTTACCTCATTACTTATAACTGTTAATGAAGATCTGGAAACTCTGAGGGCGTCCACCTAGAAATATGGGAAATTAAGTTTCGGGGTGCTCTGCTATTGTGACAGGTTTCAGACTTTCTACATGACCCAAAACTTCAGGTGGGACACTTACAAAGAAAGGATTGAAAAGGAGGTTGTGGGTCAGAGACATGCCTCGCTTGTGGTGCTGCATGTTCCCAGACTAAAACCTGATCTTGTTCCCCAGGACCCATACGTGGAAAGAGGGAACCTCAAGCCCCACACCTTAACTTCAGACCCCAAATACACACTTTGGTGCCTGCGATTCAAGCTTGTGCACATATACAAAATAAATAAAATATGATCAAAATTATTTTAAATAAAATAAAGTAGAGAGTGTTTGCTAGATGATTTCGTATTAGTTGCACAGAAAATTACACTGGGTTACAGAGGCAAACAGAGGTTATAGGCCTCAACAAAGGCACATAAAATCCAATGGTAGGAAACCATGATCATCTGCCAAGAAAACAGTCATCTGTGTTGTGAAGGCCAAGGGACTAGAGAAAGGAATAAGGCACAGTGATTTCCTAGTAGAGGGAAGAGTGGGGAGCAATGGCGGAGATGTTCCTACTCCATGGGAAAGGAAAAGTTCAACATTATCACTGCAATCACTGGAGGATGAAAACATGCTCTGTATGGATGCTTGAGGCAGAGACCTTTTGTAGGTGGGCGTGCTCTGTATGGATGCTTGAGGCAGAAACCTTCTGTAGGTGTGATTGGCAAATGCTTTGCTTATAAATGGAACATACCATAAATGGTCATGCACTGTGCATAGCTTCATGTCTCAATGGTAATACAGGAGAAGCCATGGCCAGCATGCAAAATGAAAAATCAGATAAGGTTCTGGGTTGGAACCAAGTAGAAAATTCATTGTGAGTAGAAAGTTAGAAGAAATAAGACTCACTGAAGTTACCTATGATGTGTTCATGGTAGACACAAAAGTACCTGAGCTTGTCTATTACTGCACTCTAATCTATGGCACTCTACACTACCCAATCCCATGCCATCTATCTCATGTTATCCCATCCCATCTCCTCTCATCCACTGCTTCCAATTCTATCCCACCCCATCAATCACATCCCATTCATCTCATAACAGTTCATTTAGACAGCGTATTCTATTCCTTCTCCCATCCAATCTCATCCATCTCACCACACAATCTCTCCCTTAATAACTCATTCATCCCATCCTGCATCCCAACCCATATAAACCTTTTTCATTCCACTCCATCTCATTCTATTTCACCCTACCACTTTGATTCACTGCATTACATTCTAGATCTCTTTCTCCTCCTCCAATAATAGTGATTGAATTATATTTTCTCATTGGTGACATTATTGGGCTCTGAGTGACAATCTGAGATACATATTAACATATATTGGTGGTTCAATAATCAGTAAACAGGGTCAACGATCAGACCCTCTGATACTGGTCTTGATGTGACTTCAGAGAAAACAGGCACACCATATTGGAAAACAACCTGGAGTTTTCGGTTCTCATCAGTATTTCAGTATTTGATCCAGAAAGTTTTCTGTGATACAAACACAGAAAGTGACTACATGTCTTTTATAAAGAGAAGAGATTCACTAATATGGTACTGGGTTAGCTCATATCATCCAAGAGAGATACTGAGAAAGAATTGGAGAAAACTGAAGAAAGAAAATACCCCAAGGGGTGTTGAAGAATTGATCCCATAGAGATGATTGTAGGGCTGCCAAGGGTGATGCTGTGCCTTACAGGACAATTGGTAGAAGTTGGTGGCTGCTGCCAGAATGACTTCCACTGATAAGGGGGTGCACATTTTCCTGTACGCATCACTCTGCTAGAAATCACCCCTCTACATCACAAAAAATCCCTAGAGAAATAGAAACATAAGGTGGCATATTTGTAGGTGATAATGGATAGAAATGGACCATAGAGACTAGATGAGAGACAGACAAATTGACAGATAGATGGATGATACAGATACATAGATGGTTGATGAGTAGATAATCAATAGATGATAGAGAAATATATGGATAATGTACAGATAGATGATAGGTAGATGATAGGAAGAGAGATGATAGATGGTTGATAGATGAGTCAGTGATGGATAGATAAAAGATAACTAGATAGACAGATGGTAAATAGAAGACATATTGGTAGACAGGTTATTTTAAAATCTAAATACACCTTAATAATTGAACGGCCCCTTGGGTCATGTTGAAACAGTCATGAACTTCTACTTAATCATTTGTCTCACATGTAGTGAAAGGTTGTTGAGAAGGATTGATACCACCTCCTGCACCCGACAGTGAATCTCACAAGAAGGTGTTAGCACTGTCGTGGAGGTTTGTCCATCCTGACACAGGACAAGGGAGGTGATACTCAAACCATACATCATCCAAACATTGAATGTGCCAAGCAAATGCTCCCTCGTATGTCCATTAAACAGAAGCCCAGGGCAGGTTGTACTGAAACTCAAAAGCAAAGGCACCTTTGAGTGAACCAGCAGGAAAAGCTGAGGGCCCTGAAGTGCTTCCTCTGAACTTTTGATGAATGACAAACAAACAGTTCAGGCTCCAGCAATTGCTTATGTTCGATTGATTGTGTGTTTCAGTGGCAAAAGAAAAGGTACAAATGAATTCTAAACAGGAAACTGCAGTGGAGTTATTGGTTCATTATAAGTGTTCCATGGGGAAATGTCTGGTCCCTGAGCCTGAAAGTTCTACATAGGACACCATCTTCCCTAGAAGCAGAAAAACAGCATTGCAAACTCCACCACGAGTGGTCTTTGGTGAAATATGGTGGCATCGTTTACCCAGTTAAGATGGGATAGGCCTTATGGCACCCTAGATGACACTAGCTCTTAATGGTGTCTTTTAACTAAAGATCATTGTTAAAAGGTGGTTTGGAAGAATTGAAACCCTAGGTGACATGGCAAGGGTTTCTTTTCCTTGAATTTCTAAATGATAGATTCTCAAGGGTCATAGTCAATGCAGATATACTGTCTTTGTGGAAGTATGGGCAAATAACATGCAGTTAGCAATGCCTGGATTAAAAACAGGACTTTGATTAGTTTGCATTGTGAGTTTGACACAATCTAGAATTACAAGAGTCATCATAAGGACTTGTCTAAATCTGATTGGCCTGTGGACATGTCAGGGGGAGGGGTTGTCTTGAATGACTTCATTGACAAGGGAAGATTCATCCTGAAAGTGGGCTGCACCATCGATTGCCAGGTTTGGGTCCTGGACTGTGTGAGAATGGAGAGATAGGTGAACACCAGACATGCATCTATCCATTTTTCTGTACTCTTGACAGTAGATGTGATGTTTTAGATGCTTTAAGTTCCTGCTTCTGTAGCTTCCCTATGCTGATGGATTGTAACATATGATCATAAGCTACAATGAACTCCTTCTCCCCTAAATCGTTTAAGGTCAGGATATTTTATCACAGCAGCAGAACTGAAACTCATGCAGAACATTTTACATTTTTTTTTAGGAACTGGGCTAAGCATGCTCTGAGATATAGTTACATCTTCACTCACTCACTTGGTTTTTCTGAGTCGTTACAGTATTGTAGTTGATGAGAAACTGCACAAACAAATAGGAAAATAGAAGCAGCTCACCCACAGAGCCCTTTGCTTCTTGAAGTATCCATCGAAATAAGAAACATACACGAGGCAGCCTCACACTCAGGGGACAGAGGAAGCAGGAGCATGAATTAGAGGCAATTACTTTCTAAAGAAAAGGTTTATATTATTTTAATTATGTGCATGGATGTGTGTCTGCCTGGAGGTCTGTGTGTGTGTGAGTGCAGTGCCTGCAGAGGCCTGAAGAGGGAGACAAATTCCTTGGAGCTGGAGTTACAGGAGGCTGCGAGTTGCTTGACCTAGGTGCTGGAAGCTAAATTTAAGTCCTCTGTTAAGTCCACTTAACTACAGAGCCTTAAGTGACTTAGTTTTTTTTATTGTCTTGAAGTCACCCTTATCTCAGAAGGGAAGACTGAGGAACCTGCTGTGTTCGTGGAAGATCTGGACATTCTGTTTTATCTCCACATGAACCCAGACACCCATGACAAGGAAGTCTTCCAAACGTATGTGATTTTCATTAGTGAGGGACGATATTATCACAGCTGATTAGAGTTATTGATGTGTTTTACACAAGCAGCCCTCGAAATAAGTAGACCCAAACCAGCCGTGGCTGCTGTGGTCCAGTGTCCAGGATGAGAATAAACACCATCATGGCCAGAGCCGTATTTTCTTCCTTGTGTCTTTGAACCAACCTGCAGCTCCACTTGAGGGATAAGTGACAAACAGCTCTGCTTTTGCCCATTTATTTTTGTTTGTTTATAATTTTACAGAAGAATTAGGTAGAAGCAGAAAGAGCAAAGAAGATTATTTTTGATGAAAGACTAATTCTCACTGAGGAGATGGCTGATTAAGTTTTATCTTTAGTAAAGCCTGGGGAAATTAATTTGGCAGGGTTCTTACCTCACATATCATACTCCTGTTAGCCAAATAAAGTTTTACAGGCTGGCCTGATCAAGATGGTGTTACAAATCGATTATTAAGTATAAACACCCTGAGCTCCTTCCTGGTTCAGATTCCCTGATAAAATTCCATCTAGGAACCTTCTGTCACTGGTATATACTCTTCAGATCATAGAGATATTTGTGCTGAATGCATGATGGCGCATTTGAATTGTGTTAAGTATTGCTAACAATGAATAATGATATTTATTTATTTATTATTATATGCAAATGTCAGAGCATATTCTTAAAGATGGCACTGTAGTGCACTGTAGTGGCTTTTTTATTCATTTTCAATTTTTAAAAAAGATTTTATTTTTAGTGTGTGTGTGTGTGTGTGTGTGAAAGTGCACATGAACACTCATGCTGGTAGTCATGGCTTCTGTGTGTTCACGATTGCAACAGGCATGTCATGTCCAGAAGACAGCATTTCAGACACTCCTCTCCATCTTCTGACTCTTAACCATCTTTATGTCCCACCATCTATGATGTCTTCTGGGTCATGGAGGAGAGATACCTGCACATCCATGTTTGGGGCTGCTTTGCTCATAGTTTCTAGGAGATGGACTCAGTCTGAGGTCCAGCCCCTTCTCATCTTCAGCTTACAGTGAATCCACCTTTCTCTTTACTTCTCTCAAGTGACCTCAGACTGTCACTGAGTACTTGCTTTTTACAGGAATCTAGTTCAGGAATCTTTCGCACCTGAGCAATCATCTCCTCCCTCCGATCAGCAATATGCTGAAATGCCCATGAGGAGCTGGGTGCCGAAGCTCCAAGCTAAAATTAAATGAGACCTGGGTCAGACAGTCATGGTGTTTACAGCATCCAAAAGAAGACAGACGTTAACCAAATAAACACATACTCCTTAAGCCACACACTGAAATAAGAGATGCGAAAGAAAGAGGCAAGCATCTAGAAGATGGCGGTCAGAGGTCTTGGCAGGCTGTGTGATTGTAAGGACACATCTGTCAATGTCTTTTGAGCATCTGGCTACATGGGAGGTGAACTTTATTTCCCTTCACATGTAAGAGGTTGTCTCAGACTCTATATGGGTACATAGGCTCACCTTCCCTACACCTAAACCTGCTCTCCCAATGTGCACCCTCTACATTCACCTTCCTCTCCTGAGCCAGTTCTGCTCCCAGGGACTGGAAAGCAGCCACACTAGAGCACTTGTGGGTGCCATTACATCAAAGGATGGGAGGGAACAGCGAAGGGCTAGCAGCCTCACCGAGAGGGCAAGGCCACTGCACTTTTCCCGGTTTATGTCTTTTTTCAATTTCTACGGTCATATTTCCTCCATGAATGTAAAGATACGTTTGAATCACTGCATTTGTTTAATGCCTTGTTTCTGTTTCTTCTCCATTGTTTCTGTTTCCTGAGGTCAAGAAGAAGGATATGAGGAATCCACCTCAATGGTTGTGTTTGCTGTTTAAATGATGTCATTTAATTGATACCAAGATATCTGCAGGCTTGATGCTGCCAGCCCATGCAAAAGATTCACAAAACACCATGGCTGATCTCTGGGGCAGGGTGGCAATTCTGATCTTCAAGGGGAAATAATATTGCTTCTCAGTTGGGTGTCCCTGGAAAAGGGGAGTGAGTGTAAAATTCCCCAAATGGTCATCTCTTGGAGTCTGCCTGCCTCTTCCCCTCATTTGGGGTTTCTCCCAGGGCCACGCGATGCAGAGTCCACAGAGGCTCTGAGTTATTTAAACTTCCTGATTGGAGTCAACAGTTGAACTTTCTCAGTCATGCCCTCCATAGACCTCACTGGGATCACTAAGTGTCTACTTCACAGGTTTCCAAGTCAGCTTGTTGAGTGGGCAAATGTGAGGGAGTCAGGATGTCAGTGTGGTATGACTCAGCTTGAACCGTTCCATGTCCAGCCCCAGTAATCACTTCTGCTTCTTTGTGAGTGTGTAAGCACCACCATTCTATATTGACTAATGCAGTCCACTGCCATGTGATGCAGAGAACAAAGAGTGTGTCACCCCTCAGGTGCCTTATAATTGTGAATGATTGCATCTCATTCACAAAGAGCACCAGAGGCTCCCATCATCATGCAGAAAGTCTTACTCAAGCCCAGGCTCTCGTAGCCTCTGATGAATTCCATCTTTATGCATGTGTTCATTTCCTTCCTCCCTCCTTCCCTCCCTTCCTTCCTGGCTTCTGAAACCGAAAGAATGTGCATCTGTCAAGACATCCCACTCTAGCCTTTAGTAACAGAATCCCCAACCTACTATAGCAGTACTTGTTTTTCCCTTGGATATCTGATACCCTGCCAAGCTCATCCCTGCAAGCTGGCCATAGGCTAAGCCAATGATCCAGTGTAGCTAATCAGAGAGCCCTCATCCCCACGTGACACATACTTAAGCTTCCATGAGTCAGCTATGGAAGCTGAGCTAGCCAGAATAAGTGGACACTCCATGGCTTGGGGTATAAATGTTGGGGTGAAATAAAGATGGGCTGCTCTCTGGTGAGCTTCAGTGTCATTTGTAGAAAGGTTTCTGGAACAACAGGACAGCGATGAAGACAGATGGACACGTCCCAGAGGAGCAAAGACTTAGATGGAACAGGATTTCTCATGAGGGCTTCGGCTTCTGCACGTGACCACACCTGAAACCCCACGTCAGTCTCTGCACATGAGAGAGTAAACAACAAGGGTTGTGCCACTTACACTCGAATGACCCCACCTGATTAATGCAAGAAAAGTTTGTGCAACAAGGATAACAGAGTCGGGTGTTTTCAGCTGACACTTGGATTTTATTCAGCATCCAGTATTTAATTCTCATCACTATTCGAGCCAGAAGGATGGACTGTTATCTTCAGTTTACAGATAAGCGCAATGTAGCTTGGGGTTGTGACATCCCACTGGCTGAGCTGAAAGCTGTTCACACCCGAGCCACATCTGACCTCCATCTTTCCTCTATTAAGCCTCACAACCCTCCAGGATAATATTAATATCCTAAAATTGTGGATAAGGACATTTAAGTACACAAGTAGACCTCACTAGTAGGCAACCAAGTGTTGTTGACAAATAAAAGGACTAACCACTGTCTTCCCAAGCTTTTAATCCCATATCCCTAATTTCCCTCTATGTCCCCCTCTCCAGGCTGCATTCACACATGTGGGAGGTTGTGTGTAACTGGGGGATTGCAGTATCACACAAATCAGATGTTCTCCTTGGTTTCAAATAGCTCATCATCGTTGAGTTAAAAATACTTTAAATCAAACTGGCATACATACACACAAGAACATCAATACAGCACTTTTGAAAATACGGCATGTCTCAAAAATATGCACCTGGACCCATGGAAGAGAAGGGTGAATGAGGGAAATGTCAAGTAGCATCTCTGTATTAGGAAAGGAGCCTATGGTATCCCAGAACCCCCGTCCCCACAGAGGGAGGACTGTGCAATTGATAATTTTAACTGTCCACTTAGCACAGCCTAAGGTCTTCATGGGAAGAGAGTCTCAATGAGGGCTTGTCTAGATCAGGTTGGCCTGTGGGGGTGTGTGGGGGGGAATTGCCATGATTACCTTGGTAGATGTGAGAAGATGCAGCCCATTGTGGGAAGCACCATTCCCTGGGTTGGGGCTTCTGGACTGTGTTAGCATAGAGACAGCTTCCCAAGCGCGAAGCACGTGTGCGTTCATTTCTCTCTGCTCTTGTCTGTGGATGTGATGAACTGTCTCAGGCCACTGCTGCTCTGACTCCCGAACCATGAGACTCTGACTCGGAACTGAGCAAAACGAACTCTTCGTCCCCTAGACTACATGTTGTTGAGAAGCAGTCTCAATGGAAATGAAGCTAGTGCAGATAGTCAGGATATTGTTATCACAGGGGGACCTCCCTGAGAAAGTGCTGAGCGGGAGGACTGTGTGCATCATGTCTGTGAGAGACCCGGCGGCCGGCAGAGGACCTCCGCACATTGTAAATGGTCATCTAGAGGAAAGGTTTCAGTAACACGTGTCTTCTCTGAATCAGTACTGGAAAGTTAGGTAACAGATGAATACCCATTTCCTTTCTTGGTCATTTCTTCCTCATCAAGAGCTACTGTCCTAAAACAGTCATATCTGCCTTTTGTTACAGTCTCCTGTCTGTTGCTATGATAAATACTCCAATGAAAAGCAACACAGCAATTGTACTTGGCTTACAGTTCCAAGTTACTGTCCATCATTTTGGGAAAGTCAAGGCAGCATCTCAGGAAGCCACATCACACTTGCAGTTGAGAATAGAGAGAAAGCAGTATGGCCATGTTGCCTGCTTGCTCATGCTTAGCTATTTTTCTTCAGTCTTAAACAGTTCAGGGCTCAGCCTAGGGGATGGTTTTGCCTACAGTGGACTGAATCTTCTTACATCAATTTGCAGTGAAGACAGTCTTCCACAAATATACCTATAGGTACAGGGAAACCTCTTCTAAAGATATTCTTTCATTGAAATTCTCTTTCCAAGTGATTCTAGATTATGTTAAGTGGACTACTGAAACTAATTAACACACTGTTTATTCACCACTGTGTTGGTAGAAGTTTCTGTCCTGCCAGTAGCTCCCAAATAAAAACACAGAGGCTTATATTGATTATAAATGCTCAACCAATAGTTCAGGTTTGCTACTAACTCTCACATTTCCAATTAACCCATATTTTTATCTATGCTTTGGCACATGGCTTGGTACCTTTGCTCAGTACGGCATGCCCATCTTGCTTCTTTCTGTCTCTGCTGGTGACACTAGACAGACACCACCCTTCTTCCTCCCAGCATTCTCGGTTTGAATCTCCCACCTAACCTTATCCTGTTCAGCTATTGGCCAATCAGCTTCTTTATTAAACCAACCACAGTGACATATACTCACACAAGGAATATTCCATACCACTGACTAGGGGACCTTCTACATCTGGGTACATTCTTCTGCTCTCTGCTAATAAAAGTCCTTTCTAAACACACACTTTGATGCCAACTGTAGAATGAGCTCCATATCCCCTTTGCTATTGTTTTTCATATTCTTAGCTATAGTGAATAACTATGCTGCATTATGGGATGTAAGTTGTATGCTTTATGCTTGGTACTCCAGATTTAGCAGTGGGAATGTTATACGGATTCTTCCCACTCATATGAAAATCATTTCTTTCTTTCTAATCTGCCTCTGCTGTGGATGCTTTCTCTTTGCTCTGTCATCTCACATTGCTTGCATAATATGCTTTTGAAACAAGCATCACTGGTAACCTTGTTGAACATTACATGTGTTATTTGAACAGTTTTTTTTATAGGAAAACTGTGGGTTCCTAAGTGCTTGAGTTATTAGTGTACACGTGCCTATAACTTCAGTATGAGAAAATGAAAATAATTAGTTCACGAGTTAACAATTGGCAGGGAGCTCGACAACGGTTTCAACAATGGCTGGGTAATTGTTCATGCTTTTCCTCTAAGCACTTCAGAGCAAGCTTTGTGTAATTTACTACTGTTCCCACAGAAACATGAATGATACACAGTGTTAAGTTGATTGAAGCTGTGAGGCTGCTTCCTTTTCTAAACAAAGGGAAGCCAAGGAAAGGTTAAAGGCCCAGCACCAAGACTCAGCAGAGGACAGGCTACCACTTCCCAGAGTAGACGTCACACCCTTGCCACAAGCCTGCCAACCTCCTCACAACTCTGGGTCCAGTCAACTTACGTCAACTACACAAGCCTACAACTACACAGCACACGTGTCCTTGTGTCAGGGTCTTCCCATTTGCAGGATGGGGACAGCCAGGTGGATGCTCAGGAAGGGTTTGTGGGAAGACAGTTGTTGAAACATGACTCAACCTGTGGTTGTGCCAAGTTGAGAGTTAAACCTGAACAGGTAGAGACTGATCTTGGAACGTGTGTGTGTGTGTGTGTGTGTGTGTGTGTGTGTGTGTGTGTGTGTGTATGTGAATGGGCATGCGTATACACCTGTGTGTGTGTGTGTGTGTTGAGAGAATGAAATGCAATAAACAAAATCAAAAATCTCTCTATAAATAAGTAAATTTCAGGTGATCTTTTAGGAGTTTGCTTTGTACAGTGAATATATATAATTTTACAATTAAAATTTTTGAACTAAATAAAAAAACTGTTCTCCACTAACTAAGTCATAATTCAAAAGGGACAGAAGGAAAATGGGTTCTCTGAGCACCACTTTTGGCTCTAAAGTGACTTTTCCTTCTCAAATCCCAAGCCTGGAATGATGCAATTATTTTCCAGACTATATAAGGGCACAGAAAAAAATGTTCCAAGAAGCAACGTCTTCCATGTCTGTCTGGACTGGGCCCTCCAAGGCCCCTCTTTGTTCCTCTGGTTTGCCAAAAGGACAGGGCTCATCTCCAGTTCTTCCTGGAATGGGAATCCCCTCTGATGTGGAGGTGTTACTTCTTAGGGTGTGGTAAGTGCAGCATGTACAAGGATAAAGAATGGCATGGGGGGAAGGAAGGATGCCCCAACAGATGCACACTGGAGCAGCCTCTAGGGTTCCTCGGCCTCCTAGAGTTCAAACAGAGATGTGTGTACTTGGACATTATAGACTCTGCCTTGATCCCTGGACACAATATTGGCCTTAAGGGGAACACATGGGCTAGTTTGGAGGACTCTGTGACAATCATAAGGGATAAGGATATTGTGTGACAAATATCTTGGACTTCTGAAAGCCCAGCCCTAAAGCCAGGACCATGAAGGGAGAGTGCCTTTGGAATTATTATTATTACTATTTTGCCCTACAAGTTTGTTCATGCTCCTACTGCAAAGCAAATAGTGACCTCTCCTGCAGGCATGAAAATGACCTTGGGGTACCTTCAGCACTATAGCATTTGTGCTGGTTCACAAAGAGACATCAGCTTCTCAGCATCAGCCGCGGCACCCCAGTGAGAGCATCAACCTGCCTTCCCACTGTCTGAATTCCTCTGCAGGCAAGGAGGGCCCTTTGTTTTCATTTCATTCCATTTTGTTCTGAGTCTTGTTTTTTAGCCACCAATATTTTTCTGGACTGTGTGCTGTCGTTTGTTTTTATAGTACCACAAATAAAGGGTAAGAATCCATTTACTAGTATTTTTCATGGCGTTTCTTTCTCTGTTTTATGCCAATATCCACTTAGGCCAATAAATCTCTTTTAGTTATGGAATTTTATATGTTTTGCAGAGCTAATGGGCTATAATTTTACATTTCTGCTACATTTTAATACAGATTATGATGTATTTTCATAGGTAGAATAATATATTTTTCTCTTTAAAAATTCTCTTTCAATGAATCCACTCTAAAAATCAGTCAGGTCCTTCTACAAATATTCAACATTAAATAAGAATTTTTGAGGCTCTGATGTGCTGTACATAAAATTTGTTCTTTCAAGGAACTGGAATAAGTGAGACAGAATCAGCATTGGTTGAACATGAAAGCTTTTTCACATCAAATATTTTATTTAACTTTCAAAAAAGGCTATATTGGAGTTTAGAAGGATGCTGTGAGGCATGTTGATGGCCTGGGGTTCAGAACACCTTGTTCTTGACATGCTTGGAGCATCTGAGTAAGATGCTTTATCATTTTAAATATTTAATTTTGATTGCATGTAGGAATGTGTGCCTGCATGTGTGTGGATACACATAAGTGCAGTTCCTGTGGATGCCAGAAAGGGGTGTCAGATCCCATGAAACTGGAGTTATAGGTGGCTGTGAGACACTTGATGTGGATGTTGGGAACTGAACTCAAGTCCTGTGCAAGAGCAGCCAGTAATCTCAACTGCTGAAAGCCATCTCCCGCCTCTGGGATGAGAGGCTTAGATATTAATTTTATTTTTATTTGTGTGTGACCATGTGTCTGTACACATGAGTATTGGTACCTGAGAAGGCTGAGTTCCATCCCTTAGAACTGGATTTCCAGGCAATTGTGAACCATAAAGCTTGGCTGAGAAACAATGTGAACTTGGGTCCTCTGCAGGGGCAGCCAGCACTCTTTACTAATGACCCATCTCTTCTGCACCACTCACATTTTGTTGTTTCTTAAAAATAATAATGTCTGCCATTTGTAATTGAACAATTATGCTGAAACTGATTAGGTTTCTTGTTGTGAGCCACCTTTTTGGGGTGACTTCTGCCACAGTCCTAGCTGTGGTGGGTTTGTATGTTCCAGGACAGGGGCGTGAGGATTAGAATGTTAAGTTGGAGAAAGAGATAAGAAAAAAATCACAGAGACACCAGATAGTAATGGGAGGGCAACTCAGTGAATACTGAATGTTGATTTCACCTGTGTTTATTTTCCATTCACTTTTATATCCTAATACAAAAGTGTGGGGGGGGGGAGAAGGCAAAAGACTACTTTAACATGATACAAAGGACAACAAAAACAGTTATTTGCCCCAATACTTGAGACATCAAGTCATTATTTCTTAAGAAAAGCATTCTGTTATCTAGGCAGTAAACCCATCCTAGACCAAGTATCCTGAAAGCAACTACTCCCTAGGTCAAACCTCCTATTTCAAAAGAAGAAGCAGAAGTATGCTTGAATTCTGTGACCTTTGGTCAGGGTGGAGTGGATCTACCTCTATGGGCCATCTTAATGTCCAAAACACCAAGTTACCACACCCTAAGTCAGGGTGTGTAGTCACAGTTGTTGTCAGCAGCTTTGAGCAAACTCAAACTCCGACCTTCAGGCAATATAGAATAGGCTCACATTTTTGGGTCTCCAGAGATTCTGTAGGATCTGCTTTGCTTTTTGAAAACATTCCAAAAATTCTGGGAAATGTCAGTTACTTGCTCAGCTGTCATTTCTTCTTTTTGAAAAAAATATTTACTTATTTATTATGTATAAATATTCTGTCCACATATGTGCCTACAGGTCAGAAGAGGGCACCAGACCTCATTACAGATGGTTGTGAGCCACCATGTGGTTGCTGGGAATTGAACTCAGGACCTTTGGAAGAGCAGGCAATGCTCTTAACCACTGAGCCATCTCTCCAGCCCCTGCCTAGCTGTCATTTCATTGTGACAAAGCTAGCTAAGTCATTTCACTTACCTTCTTGTGTTAAAAGACATATCCCATCATCCAAGGATCCTCCAAATGGGTTTCTCAGTCAGGCATGTTGGGAGTCTAACTTCACATTAGAGTCCTAGCTGAATGGGAAGGTTTATATCTTTCCATCTTGTTATCTTAGTTTCTTTTCTGTTGTTATAGGATACTCCAACCAAAGAACAAGTTAGGGAATAAAGAGTTTGTTCTGGCTTACAGTTTTAGAGGGGACACTCCATCATGGTGGGGAAGGCATGGTTGTAACAACATGAGGCTGCATCCAGCTTGGGATAGGCCAACAAAATCACATGATCTAGCAGGTTACAGTGAAACCACAGTGCCTCTTGCTGTCCATCTGGGTTGTGACTGAGGTGTCAGGTTTCACTGGCTCTCAGCCTTTCAGAAAGTCTTTTCTCTTTTAGTAGTCATTCTGATTTCTTGCTCTCAGTCAGAAACCCTGGCCATCAAGGACCCCAGACTCACAGCTTCCCACAGAAAGAAGACAGCTACAAAGTTACTTTCAGCACACCTTCCTATGATCTACTCTGTGGCTGGTCCTCCCCAGCTTCAGGCTCCCCTGTGAGTAGCCTCTCATCTTAGCTCATGTTAGCATTGCCAGCAGACTGAATAGATTTCCCTCCAGTGCTCCCATTCTCCCTGTAATTCTCTGCCTCCTCTCTCCTCATGTCATACAGCTCATTCTGAATATATCTCGAATGACATCACACAAATGGAGCTGTTGGTGCTTTGATTAAGACTCGAATGATATAAGATAAAGATAATAACAGCTAAATAGTTAATATGAAGTCTAGTGAATCATAGCGAGAAGCTGAACAAAGGAATTTCCTTTCTCTTTCCAGTGTTGCAATTGTAGTTTCAGTTTCTTGGACTCTCCAGCCTAATAGTCCATTTGTCTTCCCCTTGTACCACAAAGTCAGCTTCCCAAGCTCTATTAATCTGCATTCAGAAGGCTACCTACCTGTACTTTTGCCTCATCATCAACAGCTTCTGGGCTCCTCTGTCCACTACTTTTGCCATTACCTCTTGACCATAGTACATAAGCACATCTCATTCTACACTGGGCAGACTGGTGTCTTGACTGACAGTGTCTGGGGATAGCTCTGATGGTGTGGGAAGTCCTTCTGTATATGCGTTACATTTTTTGGATAATGAATAAAGTTGCTTTGGCCTATAATAGGGCAGAATAGAGCTAGGCAGGAAAATGTAAGTGAAAGCTGCTCATTTGTTCCCAGCCATCAGACCTAAAAGAATCACAAAGAAACTATATTATTTAAAACACTGCTTGGCCAATAGCTTAAGCGTATTACTAGCTAACTCTTATATCTTAAATTAACCCATTTCCATTATGTTATATTTTACCATGAGGCTTGTGGTTTACTAGTAAAATTCTAGGGCATGTCTGTCTCCTCTGGTGGTTACATGACGTCTCATTGACTCTGCCTACTTTCTCCCAGCATTCAGTTTAGTTTTCCCACCTATCTCTACTTTGTCCTATCACAGGCCAAATCAGCTTGTTTATTCTTAACCAATAAAAGCAACAAAAATACAGAAGGACTTCTTACACCATTTTCCCTTTTCTGTTTAAATAAAAAGGAAGGTTTAAACTTTAACATAGTAAAATTACAAATACCAAAACAGGTACCAAGCAATAATACAGTTACAAAAAATACAGTTACAATATTTATACCTACTTTATCTTTTATCATAACTAAGAAAAACTATAGTTATAACTATCTATTCTTCAACTCCATCAAAGACCCCAGAAGGATATAATATTATCTAAGTTAACAGGAAGTGCATTGGAACCAATGTCCAAAACTCTAGAAATGACAGAGACATCTCACTGCCTAGACAGTTACCCAATTTTTTTTTGTAACATTGGAGCATCTATCTTCAGCCCACAAGCCCATAGTATCTGGCAGACTTTTCCATGAAGCAGGAAATTTCAAAGACAGTTCTACATATATTGGAAGTTTGTCAATCACTTTCTTCTGTGTCCTGCAGAATGTCTGACAGACTCTTTCATGAAGCAGGAACCCTGAAGGACCATCTCACCTTTAGGTATGTTCAGCAGTCATCTCTCCATGGGTCCTGTATGTCCAGCCACACATAACATCAAGCAGTCCAGGCAAGAACATTTTCTTGCCCAAATGGCTAGCAAACTTCATAAGGATGCCCATCATCCTCTTGAAGAAGATTGGTGTTGCCAGGAGCAGATGTGTCTTATTGTCATGAAAAGTCCTAAGTTCTTAAAACATTTTAAATGCCATATTCTATAGTCTTTGAAAGGTTTGAAGAATACCTAACTGAAATATATCTCTATATACCTAGAAAACCTAACTAATATGACTACAAGCTTGACTATTATAGATGATTATCTATTAAACTATATTTCTTAATTATACATTACATTTCTAAATGAACTGCACAAACACAATACCTTAAAAATTGATCTTAAATTTGTATCAAAAAATCCAAGATCCACACCAATGGAAATCTCTATAGCATATCCCTCTTTAAATGTAAACAAACATTTATAGACAATGTTTGGGGATTTGGGCATAGTTCTTTCCAAGCTATTTGTTGGGTGAAGTATTTTCTTTTGGGGGGGTTCACAAAGTCCTTTTGGGAGGTCTTGGTCCATCAAGCCACATTAGTCTGGAAGGAATCCACAGGTTCTCATCCTCTGTGGAGACAAAAGCAGAACCTCTTTTCCAAAGCAACATATCCTTAGAACCAAATTTTGAAGTCAAGATACCTTTAAAGTACAAATGTTGGTTTAGCTTAGCAACCCACAGAATCAACTACCTCTCTGTAGTCAAAAATTCAAAGAAAACACTATAATATAAATAATTCATACTCTTTGTGTATTTTCCATCTTTTTTTATCTCTTATGACTCTTTTTATTTTTTTCCTTTGATTATATTTTCCATCTTTATGTGGCTTTTTTTCTTTTTACTCTTTTAATCTATGACTTCTGTACTCTGTCTCTTTAAAGACTTTGTTTTATTTTCTAAAGCCATTTACCTCTTTTTATTACTGTCTATATTCTTTTTCTTCTCTCTCCCAAGCCTACATACATTTTTCCAACACTGTAACCCATTTTGAGGTTTTTTTTAGCTTAATCTGTCTTTATTGTGTATCTGTAATTATTTTCTGATCAGAAGCACCTTTTTTATGTTAAGCAGGCATGGCTAGGACCAACTGTGGGGTCCTGCCTGTTGTCTCCACCCAGTCCAACATGGCAGAGGCATGTTCAATGCCTCTGTGAGCCATTCTCTTCACCCTAGATCCAGGGTTGCAGTGGGTCTGTGTCACACATCAGGTAATGTGCTGCTCACAGACCCCATTTAAGTGCTCAGCCTCCTGAAAGAGCCAGAGCTGTTCATGTAACTAGCGTGAAACAGAAGCCACTGTTTCAAAACCACACAGTTTTTTTTCTGCTACTGCTGAATCAGGAAGACCTCTCTTAACAGAGCCAAGGCACGCCCTGCTTGCCACCAGCAAACAGGTTCCATCCAGAAAAAAAAAATAAGCAGCTAAACTTTGTTTTTTGTGTCTAGAATTTCTTTCCAAGCTCTGTCAAATTTTATATGGATTTAGCTGGCACACGGTGCACCAATCTGTACACAGCAACTGCACGTTTGTTCCCGGCCATTCAGACCAGAAATAATCACACAGAAACTATATTATTTAAAACACTGCTTGGTCAATAGCTTAAGCGTATTGCTAGCTAGCTCTTATATCTTGAATTAACCCATTTCCATTATTTTATATTTTACCACAAGGCTTGTGGTTTACCAGTAAAGTTCTGGGGCATGTCTGACTTCTCTGGTGGTTACATGGTATCTCACTGAGCAGCATTGCCAACAAGAAAACTAAACTGAATGTTGAAAGAAAGAAGGCAAGTCAGAGAGATGCCATGTAGCTGCCAAAGAAGAAAAATATGAGCTTCCAGCCAGAATCCTCAAGCCTTGTGGTAAAATTATTAGATATTAGAAACAGGTTAATTTAAGATATAAGAGCTAGCTAGCAATATGCCTAAGTAATAGGCCAAGCAGTGTTTAATTAATACAGTTTCTGTGTGATTCTTTCGGGTCTGGGCAGCCAGAAAATGAACAAACGGCCTCCGACAACACTCTGAAGTTCAGAATATAAATCCAAGTCAGTGGAATACAGATCTGAGCCAACAGACAGATATCAAATGACAAGAACACCTGAAGGAGGAGATGATTCCTTCTATACAATTTTTCCAGTGGGATGAATCAAACTTTCTCCTGCGTACTGATTCCAAAGGAAACTTCTGCCCTTTGTGTGCTCAATGTCCTAGATGCTTAGGAGGAAAGCAGATGGGTGGCATAAACTACACTATTTATAAGAAGAACTCAGATGCAGTACTTACATCCTGCCCCTTAAGACATCCTGAGAACACTCACAAAAATCCAAATTCTCAGGTAGCATTTGAGGACCCACATTGCCAGCAATTTTTCTGAGAGCAACCGCCTTGGGCTGGGACCAGCATTCTTTTCTGAACACACAAGCATCCTCTGCCTGGTCCTAGGTCTGAGACCAAGTCAGAAGTTATGTAAATATGTCAATTGACTTAAACCAATTGGGAGTATCCTGTTGATTATTTCACAAATCAATGGTCATTGTGGCATTAGCCAAAGAAAGCTGGAACGTTGTTAGGGGGATGATATCAGGACTGGAATAACTAACAAACGTTCTCCTGAGAATCCAGCCCTTGTTTCTAATACAATATCTTGAAGCTGTGTAGAAACCAGCCATAACTAAGCTTAATTGGTAGTTGCTACTGGTGAGAATACTTTTTTATTTGTGCTTTAAACTCAGGCTTAGCAATTCATACTTAAAATTCCGCAGAGATGCTCACCCCTCCTCTTTGAATGGTTAACAATAAAGGCGAGAGCAGACACTGAGCACATCTGGCACTCGTTGCCATAACGACCCGTGTGACAAATGTCATCTTAATGTTATTTTTTTAGTTAGGGGTCGATTGGGCACTAGGCTTTGGGAAAGGAGTGACTGAAGAAAACCGAAAACATGAAGACCTACATTCATCCCTCTGGTGGCTCAGGGAGTGTACAGCGAATGTGCTCAAGGTGACCAGTCCTTTTTACTATTAGAGAGGGTGGCTGAATGAGGGTGTGTTTGTCCTACCAGCTATTCACTGATGTCTTGTAGAGAGAGTGGTTCGCGAGCTTGTTATTCATCATCCCGGTACCAAGTAGCAACTGAGAGTCTTGTAACATTTTGTCAGAACTAAGTCTTGTTATAAATGACACTTTCTTGGCATCATGTGGCCGGATCCTAGAAGACAGAGAACAGAGGTCTTCCAATTATTCTCCAAAGCACTGTTTACTTTAGCATGTTGGGGTGGGTCTTTCTAAGGATGACAGGAAGTAAGGGTGTATGGCAAGCTACATTCACCGCCCACCTCCGGGGTCGGGGGGAAGATTTTCAGGCTAAGTGAGAGGACAGAACAGTATCTAGAGGAGATATGGTGACAGATGACAAACTGACATTCAGCAGTGGCTGGGAGAGTTTCTGGGAGGTCTCATGGTCCTTTAATCTATGAGCTGACTTAGCGAAATAGCCTGAGTACCTACATGTACCTACAGGGATTCATCAAGCTCTTGATTGACAGGCCAATAGCATCAAAGAGGGTGTGCATCTGTGTTACCAGTGATCCTAGGCTAAACTCAGGGACTTAAGGATCTTTTGGTCTTGCTGCTGATGCTTAGGTGTCTCTGTCCAATTGGCTCCATCATCAGGAAACCCCGAGTTTGGATCTCTGTGCCTCAGTTATCAGTTTGTAAACACAAGTTCTCTGAAAAGCAACATTTGTTTGGGAGCTGCTGCAGGCTAAATAGAAGGTGGTGATTGTGGATGATGGAATTTTGTGTTTTTTCAACATCAAGAAGTAATTTTATCTTCTTAGTAACCTTTTGTCACCATGCATTATATATTCAGCCCAGCATGTCCATGACAGTTGGGTAAAACTTTCCGGAAGTCTTACTCTATGAAACTAGCTTCTTCCGACCAGCCAAAAAGCTAACCATGTCATCATGGTGTGTGTGAAAACTACAGCAGAGACTCCCATACTTTGCTGGCATCTGCCCATCAATCCATCAATGCATTTGGCAAATGCCCTGATATTTACCACTTACTTTTGTTAGAGGGTGACAAATGCTTACATAGCTACCTCCTGCATGGTGAGATGCATCATTCACGGCTCCCCTAGTCTCATCACTTGTGTCCAGATCCAGGCCAATGATCGATTTTTTACTGAGGAGAAAGCGCTGTGTGATATGCATTGGCAGTTTCTTTATTCATATCACAGAAGTTGCCTGAGCTGCAGAGATGCTCTGGGCTCTCTGATCCTGTCTGTCATGTGATGATGGATAATTTGCATTTTAGAGGTGGGGAGTATGATATGATCTCTCAGTCTCTAGACTGTGTCTATGGCCCTCTTACACTGTCTGCATGTACATGTGTCCAGGTCATCCTCCACCATGTTAGAGCATGTTAAGGAACAGCCTTTGTAAGGAACAAGCTCAGCTACACACAAAGCCTTTTGATCTATAGCAACACTGGACCTCGGTCTTCTGTCGGGGATTTTGATGTCCTGTGACTAGCCACCTTCCTGCAAAGCTGCAAGCTTGACTCTATCTGTAAGTCATGACCAGGGCAGTCATGAGCCACATCGCAAATCTGGGGTTCATTAAAACATTTTCCCCCTTTTCTCTCTGGAAGGGTTTTGTTCAGCTGAATGCTGAAATGCATCTTGGGAATTAGAGAAGCGAGTGGGGCTTCATTTCCCATCCAAAATGTGGCTCACAATGGTGTCTGCACTGCTGATGGGAAAATAATTAAACTCATTTTTTTTGAGTTTTAGATAAAAGAAGGCTGTGGGCTTGTCAAGACATTATGGATTCCTCCTGACATATTCTTCTGGACTCGTAAAATGTTTCTGTATTCAAATATATGTTGTCACAATCTGGTCTATGGACATGAGGCCCTGACAGCTGATGTTTGTGGCTTTCCAAAGTAGCTTTGGAGGGAATTTATGCAGTGTTTTGCTTCAGCTAGTTCACATAAAGCAGTGGATTTAGCTACCAAAAAAAAAATGAAAAGCAAAGATACTGCCTTCTTAAACTTTATATAAATCAGTGTTTGAAGTATAAAAGTAGCTACATAAAAGGTAGAGGAGGGGTCAACACAACCAGGAAGAGGAGAAAGCCTATTTAAGTCTGTTTTCTTTGAGTATAAGTTGCTTTTCTATGACTAGAACACATTCAGAATTGGAAATATTCACGGTCTCCTACTGAATTTTAGGCGAAAATAAAAACTGAATATTGCTCCTCAGATCTGGTCAGTTCTGTGTATTTTACACATGCAGAGAACGAGACACACAGGGTGTTTAGAAAATGGTGCTCTGCCAACCACTTATCTCACTGGCAGCCACTTCCCCGACAGGTTTGCTGGAGCACGGTGCCCCTTGGGAGAAAGAAAACAACCACCCATGGTTTCCCAGATGTTTTATTCCTGTCGCTTCTGTGTCACTTTATAACTTTATTACCAGGTATTGATGGTAAAAGAGTGGGATTCATCATGAATTTGTGTGTTGTGTGCACATGTGCATGGGCATGTGTGTGTGTGTGCTTCTCACCTATTTGGACACATATGGAAACCTGACCCTGATATGTTGCCTCAATCATATGTCCACCTTTTAAAAATCTGTTTGTTTGTTTGTTTGTTTGAGACAAGCTTCCTCAGTAAACCCAAAGATCACTCTTTTTGAAAATGGTTTCTATTTAGAGATTAAAATATAATTACATCATTTCTTCTCCCCCCCAAAACCCTACCATATATATCCCTCCATACTCTATTTCAAACATATGGCTTCTTTTTTCATTAATTGTTATTACATACAGGTGTGTTCCTAAATCATTCAACCTGCTAATGCTAAGTTTACATATTGTTACTTGCATGTATGTTTGAAGGGATGACTGTTTGGCAGTGGACAACCCATTAGTGTGTTCTTCCCTGTTTGAAATCCCCTCTCCCAGCCCAAGCTCTCCTCAGTTGCCTATAGCTCTTTTTGCATATGTGAGGCCTTGAGGGCTTTCCCCCGCTCGGTTTGACACGCTAATGCATGTCATCCGTGTTCAGCTCACGTCTGGGCAGGCATATCGCTGAGACTTTACAGGTGTAGCTTCTGACATGCCTAGAAAACACCTTCTCCCAAAAAACTCCCCCGATCCTCCGGCTCTTCAAATCCTTTTGCCTTCTCTTCTGCAGCAGGCTTTAAGACTCGCATGTGGGTGTGTTTGGTGAATGTATCCATTAGTGCCGTATTCCACAACTCTGCATTTTGATTGGCTGTGGTTTTCTACAGTGGTTTCTCTCTGTTGCAGAAAGAAGTTTGCTTGATTAGGGGTGAGACTACACCTGCCTATGGGTATAGGGAGAAATGTTTAGAATGTAGCTGTGGATTATGCTGGTTTAGTAAAGTGATCGTAGCTTCGTCAAGACCCATGCCTTCAGTTGAGCAGGTTTCCAGTAGCTGAAGCTCAGCAGCCAATGAACCCCCAGGGACACATTTGTCTCTGCCTTCCCTTGGCTGGTGCTGTGGGGACAACTGCTGTGCCTAGATTTTATGTGGATGCCAATCAACCGAATTTAGATCTCCATGTTTGCACAGTAAGGATGTTACAGACTGAGCCATTTTCCAGGATACAGCTTTTTTTTTTCTTTATAATTTTTGTGGCTTTGTTGAGACAAAGTCTCACAATGGAGTCAATGATGAACCTGAACTCACTGCGTAGATCAGACGTGGCTTGAACCCATGGTGATCCCCGTCTCTCAGCCTCTGAATGCTAGGATGATAGCGGTCCACCTGTGTGCCTGGCTTCATGGAGACATTTTCATGCCATATACAAGGTGTATATCTTCCCATTACACATGTGTATATACATGCATATGTACACACGCACACATATATATACATATATGTATGTGTGCATATGTGTATGTGTGTGTGTGTGTCTGCAAATGTAAGATTTTTTTTTGAGACAGGATCTTGTGCTAGCCCATAACTCATCAAGTAGGCCCAGCTGGCTTCTATCATCTCTTGCTCCCCAGTGCTAGGGCTACACATGTTTGTCACTTCTTTGACATCCATGCTGGGGATAGAATTCTGGTATTCATGCTCATAGTCATTTTACTCACTGAGCCCTCTCTCTACTCTCATTTTACATACCAATCATGACATAATTTTCCTAAAAGTCCTCTCCCATGGCATGCTTTCTCCACTTTTAACATTTATCCAGACCCTGCCTGATCTCAATGGCCACAATTCTGATAATACATGTCACTGACTATTCCCCCAAAGAAAACCAAATGTGTGTGATATACATACTTGATATGTAGCTACATACATACATTTATACCTGCTTATGCAAGAAAATTTTAATTGTTTGTGTCAACTGAGTCAGTTTCCTTTTCGTCTGATATTCCATATAAGATCATGAACATTTCTCATAAAACTTCATAATCTTTAACTTATGATTTCATAGTGGCTTAATATTCCACACATGCTTGTCTAAATCATATTTACTTAATCATTTTTAATGATGGATATCTAGGTTGCTTTCAAATCTTATTGTCGCCATAAATAACAATAACCACAAACATCTTTGCACACACATCTTCCCAAGTCTTCATTAATTTATTACAATAAATTCTCAGATGATGAATTAGTGGACAGATTTATAGGCATATAATCTATGTCTCATGAAGTTCAGGTCCCCAAGGCCCCACTTTTGTCACCTATATCCTCTTGTGATATTTGTCAACATCATCATGGCTGAGACCCTATCCATGTTTGACTGTCCTCTCTGTTGCTTCCCTGGGGTCCAGATATACAGTTGTCTGAAGCATCAGTTAATCAAAAGAATAAAAGATTAACTGATTTCTACCCACAAACTCAATATTGCTCTAGTCACCCTCTGAAAACACTTAATAAAAACTCATTTTCTAGAAGACCCTAGGAAGCGCTGTGTCTCCAACCTCCTATGGATGGCGTGCCTCTCTCGTGTCTGAGTTAGAGCTTTGTGAGCCTCAGGAAGAGAAGCGCTCACCATGGCCAGCCTCAAATAAAAGCAGAAGAAATATAAATCAGGAGAAAATCACAATTCCCAGCGCTGTTAAAGTGTTGGAGAATAAATACAGCTGGGGTCAGAGCAGATGGGCTGAGATTTATATTTCTTTTCATGTTCTAGTCCCATTCTATTATAAAAGCCACCCTCAGATTTTACACTTGAATTGGTGGGAGAATCTGGGGAGGGGAGAAAGGACTGAGATTGCTGGGACATTGGTGTATATCAGAGCAGGGTTATGGAATAAATCCTTGTCTGGCTGTATGTCACCTTCTGGCTTCTGATAGGCTATCTGTAGTTTGAAAGAGCTTTCTGAATCCTTGGTGTGTGGATTTTTCCATTATATTGAAATATATCTATGGCCTCCCACCATCCACTGTCTCCTGAATGCAGAACGTAGTAAATGTTTATAAAAAGTAACACAAAATAAATGATTAGATGGCAAAAATTAGTGTCTTTCCTCCTGTTGAATGTATATATATGTATGTATATGAATACATACATGCATGTGTTTGAATGAATACATCATATGATACGTATTTATAAATTGATTTATTTTATATTTATTAAGTTACTGTGAAAATATCTTAATTATATCATGACTGATCCCCTCCATTTATTTATTGAGTTGTATACTATTCCACTCAACAGTACACACTGCAAATGGCTGATGCTGTTGTCATCATTTCATTAACAATAATATCAGGTAATTTTCTCTATTTGTATCATCCTGTAGGTCTTCTGATCACTTTAGAGATGAAAACTTCTATAGTACTCACAATAGCCCAATGAAGTAGGGTCAGTTATGGGTCTATAAAGGAGGAAACTTGAGTCTCAGGAAGTCAGGAAAACTCACGATTGCTAAGATAGCTGGTGTCACGGGGCAGGTAAGAATGTTCAGCAGGTAAAGGTGCTTGCTGCCAAGCCTGATGACTTGAGTTTGATCCCTGGAACTCATGTCTAAGAAGTAGAGAACAGACTCTCACAAGTCATTCTGTGATGGCACAGACGGACAGACAGACAGATAAAATTTTAAATGTTATAAAAATGACTTAAAATTCAGAACCCTGGTTATAACACAGTGGCTGTTTATTTTGTTTGTGACTCCAAGTGATGCCATAGGTCCCATTGACATGCTCTATCATGGTGATACTGTCATGTTAATGGGAATTATGAAGATGACTGGTAGTCTCCAACGAAAAAACTCTTCAAGTTGGCACCATCTGAAAAGAGGTTAGAAATAAACATATATGCTGCAGTTTACTGAGTCCTGGCAGGTTGTGTATAACCATGGGATGTAGGTAACAGCCAGGACCAATAGACAATGTCCTAGGTTGGTGGTGAAATAAGGGATGTTAAGCTGATGGCCTGTATCCCCCCCCCACCCAAGCAAAGGAAGGGATCTGGTGGTTGCTGGGCCTGGCATCTGCCAATCTCTGCCAGATCTGAATTCCTGCCCTCTACCTGGTCTTTTGCAAGGTCATTGAAAATACATGATTCGTGGCTTTTCACTGCGGGTAAGGCCCTGTGTAACCAGTAAGTTTTGATGGGCATCATTTCATAGACACCATGCCAACTTCTGGTCCTTTGCTTGTTGTCCTTGGAGTCATGGAGCACTAAGGGATCATGGGCTGCATATGATGTTTCTATTGCCTTCTGATCTTTCCCATCCATTTCTATATCTATCACTTGAATTGTCTTCAAAGAAGCCAACCAAGGTCTCCTATGGGCCTCTGGTCTGCAGGGTTATGTGAAACCATTTCTGTACATTGAACCAAATCCTTTTAACCTCTCCTACCCATGGCTCATTCCATCTGAGAAGAACAAAGCACTGTCCTCTACAGTCTACAAGCATGGCAGGGGTGGGCGTGAGTGGGCGGGACTTCCTTTCTACTGGATGATAAGATGTTGCTAGACTGTTGTTTTGAGAACATGTGTCATTACAGAGACAAGCCAAGGATGGTGAAAATGCTTCCTCCACTCCTCCCCAAATTTCCCCTTGGCTTAACATTTTCACTGCACTAGTAATTATCATAATTAACGGAGCAGCCATATTATCTGAACTCCAGACTCCCCCATGATCTGTTTGGATCTCAGGACACTCTGGTCTGTGACAGATACCCAGTCTTCCTTTGTTTGCAGTGAACATGACAACTTTGAGGTTTACTGTGGGATTCTGCTGCAGAGCAACCCCTCTTTGGGACTTTTCTTTTGACCGGGCTAGGCTATCTCTATAACAAGGCTGCAGACAACATACAGGCAAATGTGCATGACTGTCAACATAAAGGATGTATAAACATGAACTGAATTTTGAAGTTTCTTTGTTTCCCATATTACAAACTATTCTTTCCATTTTTCCAACTACTTAAACTGTATTTAAAAACTTTATTTATTTATTTGTTGCAGTACTGTGGATTGAATCAGGGCTAGGCAAGCATTTTACCACTAAACTATACCTCTAGGCCTTCCCTTCCTTTCCTTTCCTGTCCATCCCTCCCCTTCCTCTTCCTCTTCCTCTCCTTTACTTGAGGTAGGGGCTCACTATATTTCCAAGGCTGACCATGAAATTACTCTGTCATCATGTAGACATCTAATTTTCAAACATTCTGCCTCAGCATCTTGAGTAGTAGGGACCAAACTGCATGTATTACTGTCCTCAGCTGCCAGGTCTGGGACTTCTCTCAGTTTCCAGGATGAACAAAAAAATGAGGTTCTGAGTTCTGAGTTGGTACATGGGGATTGCTCAGGGTGTTGAAGTTAAAAAAGCACCTGTGCTACTCTTTACTCTAAAGCTCATTAAAAACACATGAATAAAAATCAATACCTGGATGTACACAGGTCATTCATATCATGGGGAAAGACCCGTTGGAGAGGTAAACATTTAGGGTGCCATGTCTTGTTTGGAGGTGTAGGTGCCATTGTCTGTAAGATACAGTTTGAAGTGTTTATTTGTTTGGTAATATTTTTTTCTTCCTCTCTGGATGTGAAGCTCTTAATTGTCACAGCTGCTAGTCTCCATGGTAACATTGATGCTAGAACAGGCAGTGGTGGGCACCAGAATCAAGCCTTCTGCTGAGTTTCCTCTGTGAATTCTTAACTTCTGTCTCCTGCCTCCTCACACTTCCTCACATAGTTGCCAGATTTTAGTGTGGCCTTACCTTAAATATGTTACATTTTCCCCGAGGTGACAATGCCAGGTTATTTGAGGATACAGTCGGAGAGCTCTGTTCTGTTCTTAATCTAAAGAATTGGTTTATTTATTTTTATGTTGTGTGTGTGTGTGTGTGTATGCGCGCACACATGTGCATTTATATGTACACAGAGGCCACAAAACATTAGATTTCTTGGAGCTCAAGTTACAAGTGGTTGTGAACTAACTTGATGTGGATGCTGGGGACTGAACCTGGATCCTGTGCAAGAACAGTCAGTGCTCTTGGCCACTGAGCCGTCTCTTTGGCTTCATCACTCTTCTGTCTGCTGTGGGTGGATGCTCTTTAGCAGCTCATTGGCCTCTGTGGTGCTGGCTCCCCTCACCAGTCTCTCTCTTGGCCCCAGCACCGCTTCCCTCTGCCCTCCATATGAGGCATGGGTGTCTTCCAACTATTATCAGCCTCTCACAAGGTTTCCTGGATTTTCATCATTTGCGGAGTTCTCAGAGTACTCCTGATTGGTTTTTAGACTGGCAGAGAAGATAAGAAATAGCATGAATAGAGACACAAAGAACCGATACTGTGTACCTTGCAAGGTACTTGACACATACAAATAAGTCATTGACTATCTGATCAAGAGACAGGCCAAATGTGTCAGTACTGCAGGCTCCAATGTGGGATCTAAAACATGAATCGGTTCCTTGGCTGTTTAGAGTTTCCATTTTCCATTGACTAGAATGTAAATTAAAAAAATATTCCTGGGTGGAGGGTTTTGGTGAGTTCTGTAAGATACTGCACATCTCACTGCTTTTGACAAGTGCTCAGTGGGTGAGGACACCTGCCCCAGGTCTGATTATCTGAGTTCAATCCCCAGAACCCACAAGGTAGAAAGGAGAGCCAACTTCTGCAAGTTGTCTGTCCTCTGTCCTCCATATGTACCCTGGTCCACAAACATGTATGTACACACACAAGTCACACACTATATAAAAGTTGGAGAAAATGCTTAGAAAAGCATCAAGTATTGACAGTGTACCAGTACGGCTGTTGGTAGCAGTGATGGGAGACTTGGTTTTCTTCTGTCTGTCTGGCAGCCTTTCATTCTGTGGTGTTTGTCTTGCACCCGCACCTGCTTGTCAAAGCAGGCATTAATGACACAGAAATGCCAGGGTGGGCCCTAGTACATAAGTCATTCCACAGTAGCGACAACTTAACAGCAGCCACATGCCTCCCTGGCATGGACTGAGGTTATCCTGAGGATGATTGCAATATACCTACAATCTTAGGGAGTATCTTCAAGCCCACCCCTCTCCAGATGGGGTGTTGTATAAAATAAGCACCACAATTAAACTCACCCCTGCAAATCCACAATTCTTTCTGGAAGTTATCTCCTAGCTCGGCACGAGTTTCTCCTCTGATAATACTCAGAAGAGAGAACAAAGTTTGTTTGTTTTAAATCTTGTAATTAACGTAGGTTTTGCTTACACTAATGGTTTCTCAGGAGGAAAGGAGCATGCATTATTAAATGCTGCTTAAGGAAAGAGAAATGTTTTGCATCGGTTAAAAACTCTTTGGATTGAAAATGATAGAGAAGTTAACATAAAATGTCTTTGGCAGAAAAGTCATTTAATGCCTCCCATAAATAATAAGCCCAGGGGAGGCAGAGGTGATTTATCCAGCAGTCACTACAGATGCATGCCTTAGGCTCAGTGTACTATGAAGATGTTCATAAATATGTTTTTCTTTAGGATAGGAGAGATGGCTTGGTGGTTAAAAGCACTGGCTGCTCTTTCAGAGGACCTCAGTTCCCAACCCTCACATGGCAGCTCACACTGGTCTGTAACTCCAGTTGCCTGGGATCCAGCACCTTCTCCTAGCCTCCACAGGCATGTGGTGCACAAACTTACACTCAGGCAAAGCACCCACACCCATAAAGTAAAATTTAAATAACTTAATGTTTCAATTTTAAAAACCTTGCTTTAAAATTAAAAGAGAAAAATCATCATAGTATTTAGTTTAGTATTTCTTCTTTCCTTCCTTCCTCCTTTTTTAACAGAGAAAGGACCCCATAGACAACCTGTCCCTGATGGGCCAAGCTATCAAATACATCACTCCAATCCTTTGATGTTTTCCCTGTTTCTTCTCTCTCTTTCATGCTGTTTACTTTGACTGACAGACTACAGCTTCATCTCCTCTGGTCATTTACTCTTCCAGCTCTACCTGGGAACCCTATTCTCTTGAACCCCACCCTATATTTCATCAGAGACTGCCTGGGAGCCCTCATCTTTGATCCCTCTAGTCACAATATTTATTCTTCAGAAGACTTCTCACTTTCTCCGTGGGCGCTACTTGTGCAACTATTTCCTCAGTATTGAAATACTCCCTCCTATAGAGAGGACAAGGTTCAAAAGACCCAGAAATCCCACAAAACTTACAAGGTTGTCTAATTTTAGCTATCAAATGTCTTGCGATTACAGAGGCAGTTTATTGAAGAACAATGCAAACTTTGGTTTTAGAGTCTGAACAAGGACACCAAATGTGGGGCTGACATCTGTGTCTGAAAGAGTCATAAGGTTGATGGGTGAATGTCCCAATTCTAGGGATTGTTAGCTTACTGTGAGCATGAGCCAGGGAAGCCACGGAGGCCCCTAATCCATAAGGCTGATGTTTGAAGGCCCCAAGGCGAGAGATTGTTACTTCACAGTAAGTAAGGGCCAGGGAAGCCACGGAGGCCCCATAACCCATAAGGTGAAGTCCCCAAGGCCAGGGATCATTACTTCACTGTGACTGTGGACCAGGGAAGCCAGTGAGGCCCCATAGCTATAAGGTTGATGTCCCTGCCATGGCCGAGTTGTATAATCAGTGAATGATTGCTGGTAGGACAGTCATTTGGTGGAGCCGGCTGCCGTTTTGAGAGCTGCTGTCCACGGCGGAGTGGGATTTTTAATAGGGCAGTTGTCCTTGGGTCATCCATGCTTCTGTAGGCAACCCATCACCTATACCTTTTCAAACATCTCCCATAAGCCCACGGGTTCACCAAGCTAAACTTCAATCTGTTAGTAGTGCTTCATACAGAGTACGGGCTAGTTATCTGTCTATCCATGTATCCTCAGAAAACTCACAAGTATATTACACAAGTCTCTTAGGAAGAATGAGTGACAGATGGATGCAGAGACTCAAATGTCATATATTCAAAATGTCTGACCCCACAAAATAGTTGAAGCCCAGAGGGAGGAGGTCTCCTTGATTCTCATTGGCTCTGCCTGGATCGCGTGCACACACCTGACTTGAATTAGGGGTCTGGGAAAGCAAGCCTTCATTTTTAGTTAAGATGCAGTCATCAGAATTAAATTGCAGTGATTTTAGCTGCAGGGCTAAAATAATACATATTACTTTCATGCTCTAGCATTTCCCTCTGATTAATCGTATTCATTTCACCCTACATACGGATTCTGGTAAATTTTCACGTTTTGTACTTCTAGACAACTTCAACATTAAACATACATTTTTTTCTTAAAGAATTGTCTGTTTAAAATGGTTTATAGTTTAAGAAAATGATAAAAAATGGTTTTACAATTAAGGACAATATCGAAGCACACGGGGAGAATGATGTTGTGATGTCAACTGGAGAGAAGTCGTTCAAAGGAGAAGGAGAATATGAGGAGCCCTGGAAATCATAAGGATGATCTCATGGGCACAGCACTGTTTCCTGTAGACGACTTGCTGAAGCATTTTGCACGTAGGAGAAGATCTTCTGCAAGGAATGTTTGCAACGTCTAAATATAGCAAGATATCGATTGGTGAATCACATGGGAGACTTTGGTGCATCCATAGGGAAAAGTCTGTCAGCATGGAAGTGTGGAGATGATTCTCACACTACTAAATCTGGGGGATTTGTGCTCCAATAAAAGCTGCTCATCGCCATGGGGTAGATGAAGAGGCAAAAATGTGAGGTTGGAAAATCCTGAGTGTTGAACAAGAGTAAGAATGAAGAGGTTTAAAAATAGCAATATGGAGAAATTATATTTTAATTAGTGACTGTCCTGGTTTCTGTTCTGCTGCTGTGACAAGATTATATGACAAAAAAAAATGCTGCTTAGGGGAGAAAAGATCCATGAATGAACTCACAGTTCATCACAGCTGGGAAGTCAAGGCAGGAACGGAAGCAGCCCCTCATCATTTCCACCCATACTTAGGAGTGGAAAGAAATGGAAGGGTGCTCAGTGCTCAGTTCTCAGCTTACTTTGTCCACTCATATCCAATTCAGGGCCCAATTTATAAAATGCTGTCCCATTAACTTATCAGACCACTAGCTTCTAGCTACACCACAAGTCAGAATGTCATCAGACAGTAGCTAAGGGTTATAGCGGAGAAGTCTTGCCTGGGCTACAATATGTCTACCTAATGCTTCCAACGATGTGTTTAACCCATGATTTCACAGCTGTCTTTCATGTTGTGACTATGCACATTCACATAGCTGCTTTCTTGTCAGAACATTTCAGTCAGAATAACCAGAGTCTGTGCTCCTGGTGTCTTCTAGGTTCTAGGGTCTACCAGTCAACTCTCTCCTAGTTGGCTCCTGATGGATTCATCCCTTGTAGGGCAAACTCCATGCTTTGTGCTGACAAATCACAGAAGTGGAAGGAGGTAAAGAAATAACAGAGGAGGTAGGGAGCTTTGTCATCCCTTGGCTCTGTCCTTCTCTAGACATTACTCAGCAGTGTGACAAGTGTCTGATGCTATTCATCTGGATGCCTGCAGAATCCTTGGGATGGGACAAAAGTGCTCAGCCCATGAGCCACTTGATATGTATCCTCTAAGTAGGGATGACCACAAGGCACCGAGGCCTAGAGGAAAGGACACCAGATGGAAGCGCAGCCAGCTCTCCTCTCCCTAAGCCTATGAATGTGACGTAAGCCTGTTGCTTTGCACTTGGACCTCAACTCTTCCAAACAGTAGTTTGGAATGGATGCGGGGCAGACCTCTGCATTTCTTCGGTGGGCTGCAAAGCCTCCTTTCTGAGCACTGTAGTCATGCAAAGGACTTTCAGAGAAGCGAGTGAGGGATGTAGCTCACAAGCCTCACCAACACTGTTCCAGTCCAACCTCCTTTACCATTGCCTAAGTCCCCATCCATCAGTCGCTGGAGTGGATGACAGCCTCCACATTTGGTCCTTCATCTGTGAAATGGGATTTGCAGTAGTATTTATCTCATGCAGTTTCACCTGTCACAGGCGCTGTCATTCTGCAAACAGCCAATAAGACACTTCTCTTCCAGCTCACAGTTTTCTATAGGAGACAGGAATGTTTTACATAACAGGCCTTTGGCTACTGAGAAGTTGATCTATATTGCTTAACATTGCATTTTCTATCTGTATAGTAACTGCAAATAAGTGTCTCTTTGCACCTGTTTCCATATTTCCTGACATCGCTAACCTTGGTCTTCCCTGGTCTTTAGTGTACTGTGATATGAGCCTCTGCCTTCCCCTATTCCACATGTAAGAGAATAATAAAAAAAAAAACCAACTGTAGGATGTTTTTACAAATTGCCATTAAGATGTGCTGTGTGCGCTCAGCTAGATTTGAGATGTCTTTGGCCACTTCCACATGATGAGGTTTCTTGAAGTCTGATGAGTTTAATTCAGCCTCTCTTGGAATTTTCCCCTGTGTCCAAACCCTAAATTTACTCATGAAGAGAGGCATAGGCAGAACTCACCTCCCTGCTGAGCTCCTAGGTGGCACAGTTGTAGGAGGACACCACTTGAAGAACAGCTCAACTGAGCTCAGCAACAGTGTCTGAGCCCAGATGTAGAGCAAATACAACGCTTGCTGTAGCCACTATGGATCCTGGTGTTGGGCCTGCAACAGTAGACAGGGATTTCATTCACTTAATTGTATAACAGTTTCCTCTAAGGTTGAAACATTCTATCCTTCAGGGAAGCTCCTTAAATAGGAAGGTAAACAACTCAAAATAGCTTCAAGAAGTCCCTGAAACTGAGCAGATTCACTAGGCTCCTCCTTGTCAGAGTGATCAATGGCAGCTGAGAGTCCCTTTCTGATAAATGAAGCTTCGCTGCCAAGACTTAAATGAGTGAAGCTTCAAAGAAGACTCTGAGACTGAAGTAGCTGCCTGGGAGAAGCAGAATCAGTTCAAGCTGCCTCAAAGTGATTCAGTCCAGAGTCATGTGGGAAGGAAACTCTCCAGCCTGGTGAGCGGCCTGCAGAAGGTGCAGTGTGCTCTATGTTCCCAGCTTTGTGAGCTGTCACCCACACTGCGGTGGGTATTGATGATGCAGCTGTCTTTGAATCATTTCTGCTCCCATAGGTAACCCCTCACCCATATTCCTGTAAGCCACCCCAACAAACTCAAGTGGTTCATCAAGTTGGAGAGTGGTGGTATTAACGCTTCTATCTGTTGTGGGATCCCCATCTGGGGTGGACATGTGTGGGTGTTGCATTTCCCCAAAGAAAGTTCTGTCACACAACAACACACATATATACGACATATACAACCACATACACACAGACATATACACACACATGAATACACACATATGCATAAACACACATACACAAGCATATATATACACAAACACACACACATACAAATCTTCTGAGATAGCATATATGCACATACATGCATATTCCATTTCAGTAGTGTGGGAAAGCTTGTTTTTAAGTCCCAGCAGATAAACTTTAATCTCCAGTTCTGAATCTATATATGGTTTGAGCTTCCCTGACAAGCAGGCATAATTTTGTACATATGGAAAATAGCCATAAGAAGGAAAATTTAGCAGCTGACTCTTTTCCCTCATGACAGTCTTCAGACAGCTGCTGGTTCCCTTGCTTCCAGCTTGACATTTCATAGTCAATTTTGGTAGGTTTTCTGTGTTTATGATCAAGTCGTGTGTGTGTGTGTGTGTGTGTGTGTGTGTGTGTGTGTGTGTGTGTGTGTGTGTTTGGTGGGGGTCATCCCAGAGTGTTCTGAGATGTGTTGCTCCTGTGGTCCCTCACAGTCATTCTCAGAGCTCAGGTTATGTTTTGACTTTCCATATGTAATGTTTATTGCACTTTAGACTTTTTACACATTTATCTGCTTTTTTTGCTTTTATCTTCTTATGCTTCATGAATTTTCTTTGCTTCTTTCTATATCTTATTAAAGGAAAAAACCCTTCTTTATCTTCTTTCTTCTGTTTTCTGGCCTACATTGGGCAGGTGCTTCATAGATGCTACTATGTACCTAATTTGTTCACTTGATTGTTAATTATTTGAACAAAATCACATCTACTGAGCTGCTGCATTGAGCAGAAGACTGTGATTGACCCAGTACATCTGCTTAGGAGTTGTGGAGGCTGTGGTGTGCGTAGGTGTCTGATATGAAAGGGCAAACAGTAACCAAGGCCACAGTAAGCACAGCTTGATTATCTACAGCTTACCAATGTCTACTCAGCCTTGGTCCCTCGTGCCTTTCTCCCTGTGTTGAGTCTGTTCACTGTCTCATTTTGGGGGGTTTCGGTGACCTTGGTGCCAACAATCTGTCAGATGTTTGCACTGGTGGTTCTGTAACCCCACACTGCCATTTCACATTCTCCACTGATGTGGGATTCTCCTCTGTATGCTGTAAATATGTTTTTATTGCCATTGGTTAATAAAGAAGCTGCTTTCGGCCAATGGTTTAACAGAATATAGCCAGGGTGGAAAAGATATACAGAGAGAGTAGGTAAAGTCAGGGAGAAGCCATCTAGCCACCGCAGGAGACAGATGCTGGATGCCAGACAGCACCTTATCAGTAGGCCACAACCATGTGGTGATACAGTTTAATAGAAATGGGTTAATTTAAGATATTAGAGCTAGCTAGACATATGCATACACTAATAGGCCAAGAAGTGTTTTAATTAATACAGTTTTCTGTATGTTTACGAACACGCAGCCTCTGCCTACACTCTAGCTTGCTCCTCAACCTCTCTATTCACTTACATGATTCTTTCCCCTGTCTCTGCACCTTCTGAGCCTACAATTTCTGACTTGAATCTTAGCTCTTAGTGATGCCTTCTTCCCACAGGGGTAAAGCAGGGTTCGTGTGTCTCTTTTCTCACAATGTCAGCAAACTTAACATTGTATGATTGACACAGACTCAGGTGGGAATAATTCCATTTTGGAAACAACCAAACAAATACCTCCTTTGGTGTTTGTATTTCTTTCTTTGGTGACCTTTTCTTCCCAGACCCAAGAAATCTTCATTTCTCCTGACAGGAAAATTGTCTCTTGAGTGCTGTTCTGAACAGTCTGTGTCTTCAATGACTGACTTTTGTGGCTCAAAAATGTTCTTTCAAAATATTAATCTTCACCGTGGGCTTCCACCATCTCATCTGAAAAGTTCTGGGAGTCTGGGAGTGATGTATGGTCACCTGTATTGCTCTGGGGCCATTCTGAGCTTTGGCAGTAGACAACAGGGTCTAGTCTGAATACAAGTCAATGAGAGATTCCAGGAGTGAATGGAAGATGTGTGATCGCCCCACGCTGCATGAGATCTACTGTAATTGACAGGGAGCATCTGTGGTAGATAGCTATGCTCTGGGAAAAACAGCCTGTGTCTTCAGCAGGTCAGCTGTGCCTGCTTGAAGCAGATGGACTGTTGAAGTTTCTCAGAGAAAAAGCTGGGGCGGTTCCTTGGACCTTAACCTAAGTAACCAGCCTCCTCTCCCAGCCATTGGTATGCAGTTTTACCCTAATTGCACGCAGCTTGAGGGTGTGTGGGGACATTCCATCTATGTGGCCATCATAAAGTCAGCATGCCATCATTGATGCTGGTGCTGGAATCAGACCTCCAACATGGCTACTGGCTGCTTTTAGGTCACCCATATTCTTTCATGTGACCCTGTGACTCATGTTCAATAAGAAACTCCAATGAACCCATTGGTTCCCCAGGCTGAGTTTGGATGAAATTGTTTTCATATCCCCAGGGGAAGGATTTTCACATTATTCCGCCACAACACTGTTCAAAGCTGGCTGTTTTCACATGGAAAATTCCTTTATCCCTCCACTCATAAGACACAAGCACTTCAGTGTTGTGTACATTGCCAAATGCAACTTTTTCCCAGTCTGCTGTAACTCAGGTGTACATTTGGGCTTGCCCCTCCCGTCTTTCTGAATATAGACATTGCTCCATGAAAGTGGTAGCAAACATAATTTGTGCTTTTGCAATAAGTGGGAGGTGAGTAACACCTGTTGGGAAATTGTTTTTAAAGGGACACTAGCAAGCTCGGGCATGGCAAATGTGGCTCTTGCAGGTCTTGCCCTTCTCCCCAGTTCCCTCTGCCTTGCTAAAAACCATTAGATTACATTCCTAAAACTACCCATCAAGGTTTATTCTCTTATTTGGAGAAACCCTCCTCCTAAGGCTGACTACCAAGGTCCAGTTGCATTAAAGATCAGCAATCAAAAGCCTTGGCTCCCCTAATTAACATGGTCAATTAAACATGTTAATTAACATGGTCAATTAAAATTAAACTCCTCACCCTAAAACAGTGTTTTCCGCTTTACCTTTATAAACCGCCATTTGCCTATGGGCTGTGTCTCTCTAGCCAGAGGCAGTCCTTTGCCCCCACTCTCCCAACCAGGAAATAAATCCCCCTTCCCCTATCCCTTGTCCTTTCTCCCTCCCTGTCCCTTATTCCCTTCCCCTTCTCCTCTTCCTCTATCTCCTGTCTTTGTCTCTTATTCCCTCCCCATTGTCCCTCTGGGGCAAATAAATCTTTGTGTTGAGAACTTGGTCTTAGCATGCCTTCAGCTGACTTCGAGGTTCCCTATAGCTCTTTTCTCTTTCATGGATGAAGTCTGTTTTTGTTTGTTTGTTTTTTGCTTTTTGTTTTTGCTTTTTTCTTTGTGAAAATTTCTGGGAAGGGCTACAGGAGGCAAGTCTAGAAAAGGAAACAGGTTCCAACTACAGAGGCCTGAGTTTGTCTCCTCATATCTACTGCACCTGACTGACCTCAAACACTGGACTACACTCTTCATTACCCAGTGGTCTGCATTGGCAAACGGAAAACACCAAGGAGGAAATACACTCCTCCAGCTTCTTTATGCCCTGGCAATATGGATTTGGTGAGGACTCCATCCTGACAGGGCATAGCTGCTGTCAGCCCTTCTTTATGACTGAAGTTCTCTTGGCTCTCCAGTTCTGGCTGCTGTTCTGACTAGTATTATGTCATCCTGACACAGGCTAGAGTCATCTGAGCAGAGGGAGCCTCAATTAAGAAAATGCCTCCATAAGAGCAGGCTATGGAGAAGCCCGTAGGACATTTTCTTAATTGATGGGGGAGGGCCCATCCTATTGTGAGTGGTGCCACCCTGGGCTGGTGGTCCTGCGTTCCATAAAAAAAGCAGGCTGGGCAAGTTGTGAGGGGCAAGCCAGTAAGCGGCATCCTCTATGGCCTGTGCATCCGCTCCTGCCTCCAGGTTCCTGCCTGTTTGATGTCCTGTCCTGACTTCCTTCCGTGATGGACGACATTGCGAACGTGTAAGCCAAATAGTCTCTTCCCTCCGCAACTTGCTCTTGGTAGTGGTGTTTCATCACAGCAGTAGGAACCTTAACTAAAACACTTTTCTCTTACTGACCCAGCCCTTCAGGCTCAGGGGTGTTGGCAGCTGGGTTCTAGTGCCAGATTCTGGAACCTTCCACAGCTCTTTTGAGTTTTCTTAACTGTACAAATACTCTCTTCTGGCCACATGTCTGTCCATCCTTTTATAAAGTCACATCCCTTAATAACAAGGACTTCTGTTTCAAGCTGGGGTGGTTTTTGATTTCATCAGACAGAAGTACTTGAACCTCACTGTGTGGGCAGAAGGGAGAAAGGTGGACCCTTCTCCTCAACTCCTCCTCCTTTCTGATACAGCTACTGGGAGAGAGGACAGATGTACCCTCCACTTGCTGAAGCAAGCTAATCAATAGTGAGGGACTAGGGGTTATGCAGACCCCTGACAGGAAGCTTCTTCCTTTACTCTCTTGATTGGAGACAAAGGCCTCCGGGCTCTCTTGCCAGCAGGGCCTGTCCTCCTGGACAACTGGTCCAAGCTAATCAGATAAGTCAAAGTTGTACACAGTTACCTGAAGCTTTGGGTCTACCAAGCCCCCC